>JAOTOL010001423.1:555000-994241 GCA_034440575.1 Imbricaverruca yamaguchii | reverse complement strand
TAACCGACGTCCGGCGGAATGTGCAGCTGTTGCTGCCGATCCTTACGAGCGACATGGAGATTGGGACCTCAGCTACTTTCACGCCGCACATTATTACGTGTAAAAGGGAAGCCCCAGGTCGAATTTGTTCTGCTCAGAAGTTGTAAAAAATTGCATTACACGTTGGTGGCAGTAATTGGTGGAGGTGTTGTGTTTAACTGCCATTTCCTGGGTATATTTCCACCCGCAATTTGCTGGCGAATAGTACCTTCAAGTGTTTGGATTCGTCTTGTTATTAAGTACTGGATAGGATTAGTTGTCTCGATTAGTCAGGTCGGCCATGAAAGATGGAAAATAGTGTATAGAGAAAAATAAATCGGAATGTTTGTGGGGTACGGCGAGATCAGTGGAGGTGGCTGGGAGGTATTCTTCAGACTAAAAGACTAAAATAAAAAATCAAACAAAAGAACAAAAAACAAACAAATGCCGCTAACCCCAGGTGATACTAACGTTCTTGCAATGTTTAAAACTGTGGCGATGACCCGACCCGAACCCCCAAACTACACCCCCACCCCAACTTGGCACCGCCCGGACTGGCAAATTTGTTTTCTTTCGCACAAGCTTCAGCGTCAACCAGAACCACCATCTCATCTGTATACTGCAAGCCAACTCAACTCTACTCACCTCTACGCTTCAAACTTCAAGACGACTCAACTCTACCTCGACACCTTAACAAGCTAGCTTTATTCTCCTTTCGCTCAGAATATTCGCTTCTTCTACTATTCTTCGCTTCTTCCTCACCAAGATACCCCTCATACCTCTTCACCCCCCACCGAACTGCAACTCATGTCACCATCATAAGAACATCTTCAAGGCATGCGAAAACCATCATAAGGACATCCACATGTCATGCGAAAACCATCGTAAGGACATCTGCATGCCATGCGAAGACCATCGTAAGGACATCTGCATGCATAGGCGTAGGAGCCGGGAGGGGGGTAGGAGGGGCGCGTGACCTCCCAACTTTGGACCTGGGGCCATTGCCCCCCAACCTTTAAGTTCCAACTGACGGTCCACAATCGCGTACGATCCGTCAAATTTGGTGACTTGAAAACGATTGGGGAGCACGCCGGATCCCGGAGTTTCACGGAGGCATCCTCTTCTCTTGGCGAATCATGAAAACGTGCAATTAAAAAAATATTATTGGATAGCGCGCAAAAATCAACTCGCGCTTCTACAGGCGCTTTCTGCTGCCCCGACGGTTCGGGCGGGTTAGGTGTCTGCGGTGTCAGTGTTACGATGTTATAATTCTAGGTCGAGGTGGGTCCAACATGAAGAGGTTTAAGTTCAGTCAGGATTTCTTCAGGGCATTGAAGAAACCCAGACAGAATGACATTGCAGGTGAGTGATCTCTAATTGGAGGTACCTAATGGTAGGGCAGGTGTCTCACGAGGAGATGCCATATGCCACCTAGAGGAAACGTGTGAAATCCCCCCCCGAAAAAAGACACAAGAAACCCCACTACCCAGTGGGCTTTGATAAAAAAACAGTTTTTCCAACTCTACACGCTGGGGAGACATTTTGGATGGCTGGGGAGGCCCAGTTACTATGTCAAATAGCCTCCCCAGTCACTATGTTAAAATAGGCCCTGGCCTACATAAATCCAAAGGCTCCAAGGATGTGCACCTACATGGCACAGCAATAGGTATGGGTGTTTTTCCAAGCCCATTTGTGCAGATGTAGATTTGGAGCCATTGAGGAATACACCAATTTAAAATCATATTTTCACTCGCTTTATCCACATTGCCTTTTTACGGATTTTGTAATGGAAAAGTGTTCTAATGTGGTCTGCGTTTAACCGTACCTACCCTAAAATGTATCTAAACATGGCTTTGGATGTAGAATAGGTTATACACTTTTGTAGGTGCCACATTTAAATGTTAGCAGACAAAAATGTAATGCACTTCACTGCTGAATCCACACACAAATTGTGCCCCCTTTGGCCATTGGGCACTGCGGTTGGCTGGTCAAGAACTTGATCAATCATCTTCTTGATCATTCATGCTCACATATAGAAACGGGGCATCTCTATTATCTTTTTGTATGATAGGCAAACAAAAGCATAATTTGTATGCCTTTTAAAAGGAAAATAACGGCACATCTATCCAGTGGTGGCGGATTCCAGGGAGCAGGGTTGGTACCAAAATGCCCCCATGCTTTATCGATTCTTAAGCACTATATATATGTCCTTTGACTGGAAAGAATCAACTCAAAATATGGTTTTGCCCCCCCCCCCCTCCAGTTTCGGAGGTAATCCACTGTCTCTGCATCAAGCACAACAACGGTCAATGATGCATTACCTATAAACATGTCGATCAACATGGCAATTATAAATGACACTTTTTATAACACAAGAAAGTCATGGTGAATAAAGGAATAAAATATGGTGAAATCCTGCAGTATAAATTTTGCCAGTTTCATGAAAACAGGGTGGACTGCAGATGGGAATTCAACATTTTTGTCGACCTACAAAAGGGAAAAATCATAGATGCTGCCCATGGAGCACAACGTGATCAGAAAATGCAGTGGAAATATGCAATTCGCTCAACCATTCTTTTCAGACCATTCATCAGATCCAGACTGCGGTGACATCGGCATGGATGGCTCATCCACACCGACAACGTTACCGCAGTCCGGCGCGAATGCATCCGCAACATTGACGTCGCTGGAGTCCAGCGCGGACGCCTCGACGACATCGGTGCAGTTTCGCGCAGACACCTCGACGACATCGCCGCAGTCCCGCGTGGACGCCTCGTCGACATCGCTCGAGTCTCGAGCGGTGGACTCGTCGCTGCAATCTCGCGCGGACGCCTCGTCGACATCGCTGGAGTCTCGCCCGGACACCTCGACAGCGTCGCAAACTGGACGAAGATATCGACAGCAGTGGGAATCCACATATCCGTGGATATACTACAACCCTGGTAAAGTCTGAGTCACGTGCAGTCTTTGGCAGATTTCGTCGTCAGAAGGCCTGCTGCACACACAGACACGGATGGAATCGGCCTTCTTCGAAGGATTTAGAAACTGGAAGAAGGCGGTGGAGAAATTCCAAAAACATGAGAGAAGTGACTGCCACCGACACGCCACCATAAAATTCCACCTGAATTCAGCGTGGAGCACGGCCTGAACCTACAGGAAATTGCCAGCCAAAATGTCGCCCAGAAAGCCCTATCGCTACTCTTTGCTTCAGCGCAGTATTTGGGCCAGCAGGGATTCCTACTCAGGGGTCATGAAAACCGTGATGGGGCTCTGTACAATCTGGTGCTCCATAGGGCAAAGACGGACAACCTCACTGACGTGGTCGTCTTTCTCAATAGACGGAACAACTGGACGTCCCCGGTCATTTTGTCGCTCCGGTAGCTCAGTTGGTTAGAGCGCTGGCCTGCACTGGTCTTCCCTGTACTAGCAACACAGGGTTCGAGTCGCTTCGCGCGCTCGCATTTAGCCCCCGGCTGGGAGTGTCAGTTGGCAACTGGCCCGATAAGGCCGGGGACGAGCTACCGGGAGGCCGTGTCGGTGCTTTGGCGGCACGTTAAACTTTCGGTCTAAATTCTGGCGTCGAACTGGAGTTCATGGATCGAGTGGTGGGGCCAGGGTTCACGCAACAAGCTCTGCTTAGCAATAGAACCCTGGTTTCTCAAGCCACCCTAACAACAGCTCGGATTAAAAAAAAAAAAAAAAAAAAAATTCCAAACTAGGTAATCGAAATGGTTGGACGTCAGGTCCTACTGGACATCACGGAAGAACTTCGGGGTGCCGACTTCATTTGACTGATTGCTGACGGGACCACCGATCAATGCGGCATGGAGCAGTTCAGCCTCTGTATCCAATATATTGATGCCAAGATGAGGTCGACTAAAGCCTTTATTGATTTTTATGACGTCGTTAGCAGCACTGGCGAGACACTGACCCTCGTGGTTAAGGACGCTCTCACCCGACTCGACATCCCGATGCAGACGTTGTCTGGCTTCTCCTTTGACACTGCAGCGAACATAAGCGGAGTTCATAAGGGTGTACAAAGTCGACTTAAAGACCTGAACCCGCACTGTGTATACGTGCCGTGTGTCAACTACTCCCTGGACTTGGCGTTCCAGGAGGCAGGAAGAAGTGTGTTGACGGTGGTGGACACAATAGAGTTTGTGAAGGTCGTGGAAAATGCTGTGAACGAATCAACAAAGCGGACCAACCTTCACAAATCCCTCTTCAAGGAGAGGTGGTGAAGAAGCCGCTGGCCATCGCGCCAACGCGGTGCTGCATGCGGGACTTGGCCATGAAGCGAATGTTGGAACTGTATGACCACATGCTAGAGGTTCTCCAGGTCCTGGAAAAAGATATCTCCCTACAAGGCGATGCCAGAGCCAGAACTATCGGGCTGGCGCAAAAGGCGGAGCTAGCGCCGACCCACGTCGCGCTTGCCCTGACGACGTCCATCTTTGAGCCATGCGAGACAATGGCCAAGGCCATGCAAAGTGCAACCACCACAACGTGGTCAGCCATGCAGTCTGTGGGTTTTCTCAAAGACCGCCTACAAAAACTACGAGATGGTGGGATAAGACGGGAAACTGATCAGGCAGTAGCTGAAGCCGAGAAGCTGGAGTTGGCAGTGCCAGAAATGCGACGACGTAGAACGCCAGCCAGAATCCGACATGACAGAAAAGTCTGAGAAGAGTTTGTGGCGGCTTCACTTACTGAGGCCGTGCGTATAGCGTCGCTGGAGGGTCTGGATCTCGTGTTGAGCGGACTAGACAGCCGCTTCAATTCGAAGGACCTGAAGCTGGCGGCTTGTCGCGAGCAATCGGTGCTGAGAGCACTCTCTGGAGGACAATTACAGGCATCATACCTTCAGCTACCTGCAGTCATCGAAGTTGACTCCTTCAAGTGTCAGCTCAGTGGCATGAGTGCAGCATTCAAGAGCCCTCTCAGCTGCCTAGAGGAGGTACGTGCTAAGCTGGCTGAGATGAAGGAGAGCAGCAGACAGATGCTCAGCGAGGTCACGAAGGTGCTCTCCTCATCATGAGCTTGCCATGCTCAGTGGCCTCTGCCGAGAGGTCATTCTCGATGCTGCGACGCCTGAAGACGTACCTGAGGTCCACAATTGGACAACCACAGCTGAACCATCTGGCGCTGATGAACGTGTGTAAAGAGAAGGTGGAGGAAGTGGACCTGGATAGAATAAAGATAGCATTCGTGAAGAGAAGCTCAGAGATAATGAAGACCTTTGGCAAGGTTAAAAGCAGACAGTAATCTGGATATGCGAAAGCCATTCGTGAGTGTGTTCCCAGAAATAGTAAGAACTCGATTTGGGTTATTTTTTGTCATTGTGTACGTTGTTGGGGTCAGAGTGCTGAACCGGAACCAGCGGGCCAGTCTCAAACTGCTTGTACATTTGGCAGATGCTGTGTCATGTTTACGTTTAGTGTAAAAAAGAACAGCACATACGGTTTGATTCGATATTGCCAAAGTACAAAGCCACATGAATTATGAAATATAACTGCTAAACACCGGATCTTCTTTACATCCTCGGGAGGGAAATAGACAAACAAGACCATATGCCCGTAACAATGCGCATCCTAGACGGTGGGAGACCACGATAGGTCACTCCCCCACAAATGACCCTAGATTCACACTGGACAGCCGACCCCTGTTTTGCCCCCAACCTAAAATGAGTTCTTACGTCTATGTCTGCATGTCATGCGAAGAACATCATGGCGGCGTCTCATGCAGTCGAAAGGTGCAGAAATAATACGAGTAGTTGGGTGTCCAAGTGTGTGGAAGCCCAAGGTCAAGCTAGATCAAGCAAGTTTCGTTTTCAACATTGTTTAACCCGCGCCTTCTCGAAGGGGGTCGTTGCGACCTCCCATAAGGTTTTTTTTTCGGCGCGCGGCAGCGCTCCGAAATTTGGCATACCTTTTCCCATATCAATTTGGCATGTTGTGTAAAATGTTTGAAGTCCGGTCATCTAGGGTCAATGAGTTAGTTAAGGTCAAGTGAGGTCATCTCCAAAAAAGTTAAACCAGTCGTCACGCTTTAACGGATAGATGTTTTAATGGAACTTTCAGCGTTTGCTTTAGGGATAGGGATTGAAAATTTTCATTTTTTCCGTTTTTGATTGCTTATTAATTTTGGATATTTGTTTCTTAGAGTTAAAATCGAAGATTCTGGCTGAAGAGAACATTTTCGATTAGTGCAAGTTGACTTCGTACAACGGTTTTCGGTCTGCTCTCCCCATTAGGAAATGAAAATTAAAGAAAACTTTTGAGATAAAAATTTGAAAAATTTTTAACTCAAAATTTCAACAACAAAAACATTTTTATTTTGGGTGGCCAAAAATTGTATGGCCCTGGTCGATTTCGCTTTCCATTTCTCATTCCCAATAATTTGTGTTTTAAACCTCCCCAAAATTAACCCCACAGAGCCATAAACATAATGTAAGTCGTAAACCTCTAGTCGTCACAGACGTCACATTTTTGGGGAACCATTTTGGGTGCAGGTGTCTGGCCCTTCTCGTCGAGCGCTTTCCGATGACACCTATTTCGTTTTCGTGCGACGCTTAGTTTGGAGATTAGATGGGGGCTCTATCGACCCCCGCGAGACAGGGTGTGAGGATCTGCCAGAAGGGTTAATACAAGGCTAAGATATGCTAAATGAGTGGACGGTGAGACCGAACGTCTTCTCTGAACTCACGGAGGGTGTTCAGAAATAGTCATATCGCACGTTGTATCAAGTCGTGTAGTGATGCATGTTTCCGGCTGAAAATACAGTCAGGGACTCAATATTCAGCGCTTTTAATGTGTGTGAATTTGTGAACACTTATAACTTATAAAAAACACTAATGTGTGAAAAAACACTTATGACTTCCTTACTTCAGTCATTAGATACTTTCCGATATTTGCATCCCAATGAACCTTATATTATTGAAAAGGAAGTACTGATCCCGTCGAAAGCGAACGCACGTCAAATGACTGCGTCAAATGACTGCGTCAAATGACGAAGCGATCCGTGATACAGATGGCAAGCTATGGTGGAGACGTGACACCAATGTGACATTATCTTAGGCATTCACATACAAAAACGATCACGCTCAGTATTGCCGACATGGTCACAAATATGTCCCGAACGATGACGCTCAGTATTGCTGACATGGTCACAAATATGTCCCGAACGATGACGCTCAGTATTGCTGACATGGTCACAAATATGTCCCGAACGATGACGCTCAGTATTGCTGACATGGTCACAAATATGTCCCGAACGACGGTACGCTCAGTGATGCTGACATAACCACAAAGATGTGTACATGCAGACGCTCAGTATTGTCGACATAGTCACAAAGACTTCTGCATGCTGACGTTCAGACATTATCTTAGGCATCCACATAAAAACTCTTACGTTCAGCATTGCTGACATAGTCACAAAGATATCCCACAGGATGATGTTCAGTATTGCTGACATAGTCACAAGGATGTCCCACAGGATGATGCTCAACATTGGTGACATAGTCCCAAAAATGTCCCACAGGATAATGCTCAACATTGCTGACATAGTCACACAGATGTCCCACAGGATGATGCTCAACATTGGTGAGCATCATCTAAACTGAACTTAACTCATGGTCAGCTCAACATCCCACAGGATCATCTTGTGGGACATCTTTGTGACTGTGATCTTTGTGACTTTTGAGCATCAGTGATGCTCAACATTGCTGACATGGTCACAAGGATGTTCCACATGCATCCAGCTCACAGGCTCACCAAATCCACTCGTATTTTGTATCTCCGCAATCAATCTTTCTAGGGAAATCACGACAGCACTGCGACTTTATTAACTCGACGCCGAGTAGCTCACGCTCATTGATTTATAGCCAGCACAGCTTGCTAGAACCGGCGCTGGCTGGTTATTGGCTTTACGACATATCGATCGTTAAGTCATGTAGCGTCTCCAATCTCTCACGTCGATTGGTCGCGGGCGAAGAGTAGCGACAGGTGGGACTCCAACCCACAACCTCTCGATTGTGAGACGAGCAACTTACCCCTAGAGCACCCGTCCTCCAACCGGCGCTGGATGAGTGAGGGTGGGAGACAGGGTATGCGGCATCCTCGCTGCAGGTACAGGATCGGTGCACTATACCGCAGCTACTCTCTTGGCGGACCATACAGACATGCACCATATCACGGATAACAGTAAACGGGCAGCGAACTCCCCGGAATGGGCGACCAAGGACGACCACCTGGCGGTGGGAGGCCGAGGCTAACCCTGGATAGGATATTATTTGATTCCAGCGGCACATTCTTGCGTTGGAGAGTAACGCGTCCTTTAGCTTCAACCAATTTCCACCTTTTGGAGAAGCTAGGGAACCGTGATCCTGCTGCATGAAGCCCTTTGGCGATAAGGAATTAATTTAAAACAGCTATGCCTCCATTACTTCGTTTCTGGGGTCATTTAAACGTATGACGTGGTGCACTACGTTTATGGAATGTCGTGGGTGTTTTTGTAAGTAACTTATGCGTTTCGGATCAAGTGGTATCATGCAATTCTCCATTGCATTGCCCAGTTAATTACTCTAAGTCACAAGAAATGATGAATCAGTGGTATTTAGTCTGTTTGAGCTTTTGTTTGTTTGTTTGTTTATTGGTTGGTTCAGACACACTTTATGCACATTCACGGCTAATGGCGCCGCCCACACTGTTTCGCCGGTGGGCCGCGGGATTGGGAAATGTCCTGAGTGGCGCTAGAGTCGAACCCGGGACCTTGGTACCATAGCCGACACCTTAACCACTCGGCCATCCCCGCCCCGACCTTTTGTTTGGCTTGAATCATTGGTCAAGGGGGCGCCGTAAGTGTACCCATTTTCACCTTCATATGCAGCTCTGATACTAAAGGTTTTGGCTTGTAGATGTCCGATCTGAGGCTGAGGACCAGTCTGAAGGAGGAATTGTCTGACACAAAATATTACAATCTTTACCTAGGGTCTATGGCTCAATATTTTAAATGTCACCAAGGTTTTTGGTTGGTGATATTTGACATGTATTCAAAAATCATGCAGGTCTGCCATAATGAGTTAGAAAAACAGTAATTATGCGGCACAAATGCTAAATTGTATTGCTATCCTGACACACAGTGCATGTTTCTTTCTGTGTTTGTTGATTTGGCTTATAAGTAACTGCATATTTGCATTTTTCCATGTAGCATTCAACCTTGTATCACCTGTTTTAGGCACGCGATCATGATACATTTATTTGCTTATGTTTTCATTAGTGTACGCTATCTGGTCCAGCATAGCATAGAACATGCTATCATATCATATGTATGATACATCATATGCTTGCATGCCATGTAGGAAGGAAAACTACTGTTTGCTGTTGCAAATGCCTTCTCAAAATTTTGCATTCCATCTCTTACTTGGAAGAGGTGGAGACAGATTAGCACATCAATCCACGACAGATCAGCAAGGACCCGGCACCCTGATCTCCCACATCTTGGACCAAATGGTTGTGTGGGGCTATCCTATGCCCGGAATCCATCTATGTAAATTTTACTTCAATCAGGTCAACGGTTCAGGAGTTATAGCCTGGATAATATCTGGAAGGTCTCTCCGCATGATTATGTCTAGGTAGGCGATAACGATGTTAAATACCTTCAAAATATAAACATCCAGACATTTTTTAAATCGCAAAGGTCAAAAGAATCTACTTTCGACAAACGATACAAACGACGCGTGGTAGAAGGCCGGGTGTGTTTTTGCGGGTTTTTTTCCCCCCCCCGCCCTTGGGGTGGTTTGGGCGGGGAGAAGGCCAAACATCTATAATTCCCCATCCCGTCAAGCTTTTTCGATGGGGTGTCCTTCGCATCACCTATTCAGGATTAGTTCTTCGATCGTATCGGTGAATAGATGTCGCTAGTATCGGTCGGTGGTCGCAAACATCAAAGTACCGCCCGAGAGTTTCCGACCCGTTTACAATTATCCGTGACCATATCGTGTCAGGTTTTCGCGGAAGCACAAGAGTTTCAGAAAGAAGTAAAATCTGATTTGATAATTCGTTACAGCACATTTCACTTTTGAATGTAAATCTTTCGATATTAGGTGGAGAAATTTAAGTGCAAAAATTGTGCCATTATTTCGAATGATTTGGATAACAAACAATCCACTTCCGGTGAAACTACATTAAATGTGATCAAAAGCTGGATCATCTGTAAATATTGAGCATGAATGTCACACGCAGATACTGTGCCAAATTTTCAACCTTGGATCGTGTGGGCCGCCCTCCTAAGAAAATCCTGGCTGCGCCACTGCTCTGGTCGTTAGCGCACCACGTAAACATATGAAATCATCTAGGATGAGAGGAATGTAAACGCTGGACACATAGGGTGGGTCTCTCAAGAGATGAAGGATAAACTGCACCCAAGCTGCCATAGCGTCCTTGTTCATGTTGCTGACGAGGACGCTCACTTTATATGGTTCGCTGCGTGACGATAGGCCGACCAGCCAACCATGACATCCAACTCCCCGGGGTGTAAGCGGCGTTATAAGCTCACGCACACCCCCATCGAGATATCTCCATCCCATTAACGAACCAACCACAAAGCTTCGTAGAAATACCCCACCCTAGTAGCGATATATTTATATCGGTATCATCCGACCAGACAAAAATGTTCGGCTGGCGAAATACGAAACTCATTGCATCTCATGAACACTAAACATTCTTACAGTAAGCGCAGAAGTCTTTTTGAAGAAAAAAAATGGAAATGGACCAAGATGCAAAATGGCAAATGACACTTATTTGTTAGAGCCGAGTTCACAATACAAACTATACACCATAAACATATATATAACTAAGCAATCACCCTCCAAGTAGGTGAGGGAACGCTGTAATACCTCTCCCCTCCCCTCGTATCCCAAGATGACCATATCTGGAGCAAATAGTTATATCCATAATTTGCGGAAAAACTATCATTATTACATATCGAATATTATCTTAAGCTGTAGTTCAGATATTCAAACCCGATGAAGCTTCGCAATTAGCGGTACGCCTTACATCTTCAAACCCCAAAGTCCGCTCAAAGCTGGCCGGCCGCGTCCGCCACTGTCGAGAGGGCACACAGCGGCGGCTGTCCGGCAACGTGACGACAGGTGTGGCCGAGTGCGGGCTGGCGGCGGCGCGATGGTGGCCGAGTGCGGGCTGGCGGCGGCGCGATGGTGGCCGAGTGCGGGCTGGCGGCGGCGCGATGGTGGCCGAGTGCGGGCTGGCGGCGGCGCGATTGTGGCCGAGTGCGGGCTGGCGGCGGCGCGATGGTGGCCGAGTGCGGGCTGGCGGCGGCGCGATGGTGGCCGAGTGCGGGCTGGCGGCGGCGCGATGGTGGCCGCGCTCCTCTCCGGCGGACGCCGGCCGCACCACGGAAGCTGGGATCGATCGCCACGGGCCGACACGGGCCGAGAGCCAGTGGAGCTGCGGCCGCCGGCAGCGGCGAGGGTGGCGCTCTGACACACAGCAAGCGCCGCCGCCGTCACGTCGCGTCACGTCACGGTGAGGAAGTAGTGCCGTCACGGTGAGGAAATGCCATCGTTCACGGTGAGGATGTACTATCGTCACAGTGATGGTGTATCGCTATCACAGTGAGGGTATCATCGTCATCGTCACGGTTGGTGTGCACCACCGTCACGGTGGGGGTACAGCACCGTCACGGTGGGGGTACACAACCGTCGCGGTGGGGGTGTGCCACCATCACGGTTGGGCTGTACCGGCGTCACGGTGAGGAAGCGCCGCCGCCGCTCCCAGCACCCATCCACTGCCACAGCAGGTGGTGGCGAGTGAGGTGTTCGTGTGCATACGGACGGTGTTTCGGGCTGCTGAAGCATCGCTGGCACGAATCCCACCAATAACAAGTTAGTGGTGGGTGTGGGCGCTGCCTGGATTGAGCGTCTGTCTCTGTATGGTGTGTGTGGGGATAATATGATAACATGCTTAGTAGAGAGAGCATGTGGTACATCAATATAACATGCTTAGTACAGAGAGCATGCAATAACTTAGTAGCATTCTATTAAAGAACGCCGTGTATGGATGATATGCGTGCAATACCAGGTGAGCGGTGGCGGAGACGATTCTCGACAGGGAAATCAGCATCCCCAAAGCATGTAACCCCGTTGTGGATAATCATGTGGATTTTAACAAGAAGCAAATTTAAGCACGTCCCGTACCCATTGTACTTCGACTCGTCGGCATCGGCGTTGGCCATCGTGTGAAGCAACGGTGCAAGGTCTGATAAGAGCCGGAGACCGGCATATTTATTTCATAACTCTCCCTTTTGTTTCGCTTAAATTCAACTTTAAATTGCACCAAAGGCTAAGCACAGTCTTTTCGTCGCAATGCATCTCTCAACGCCCAGACTTGTGAAAGGAACATTGTCTAACCTCATGATTTAAATTTAGAGATATTTCCCATCAGAAGGTAATCCAATGCGGATAACTACTAGCTATTTAATTTCAACGTTGTTTAGGCAAAAGCCATGCCCATCTCGAAATATTTTTAACAGGTCGTTCATCTTTCAATGGCAGCCTACTTTCCACCCAAATCATCCATACACAGCATAATTGGATTAGCATAGGACATAAGCATTATCGATCAGCTCTGCAAAAACCGCGCAAAGGATAAAAGCGACATTACAAGGAGGCTAGCTTATCTGGGGGCATTCAGTGGACGTCGAGGGGGGGGGAGGTGCTTGATTTCAGACAAGTTGAGCCACGCGCTCCAGATCACCCGAAGATAAGTCGGCCAAGACCTGCGTCATGTTCGGTAAGGCACGCTGCCGACACAACGTTGTCCACGAGTCCAATATTCGAACATGAAATCGAGATGTGTCACATGACATTGCATGTGGGTACCCACAGCAAGAGATGCTTCCGCCTTTCAGAATCAAAGACAACATGTTGGCCCTGCTTCCAAGTGAATTAAACCGCATCCTTGCCATGTTTGGGCTTCATCGAATACATCGATATGATGCGAGTTTTTTGTCACTCCCTTTTGGCGAGTGGCCTCAAAATTCTCCAAGTGGTCTTATTTGCGTAATTGAAATGGGAAGGAGCAAGTGCTGCGATTAACTGAATTGCATATACTTCCGTTGTTAATGTGTGCTATATATATATATATATATATCTAAATATATATATATATATATATATATATATATATATATATATATATATATATATATATATATATATATATATATATATATATATATACATATATACATACATACATATATTTTATTGGGGCGATGATAAAAACGATATGTAGCAAAAAAAAACTATTTCAAAGCGGCTTCCCCATTCACTTACACTAGCGCCATCTATGCACGTGTTTTAGAGATCTCAGCTTCTAGTGGACATACAAAGACGAGACAAAAACCATCGTATTGCTCATAATGAGAGCTTTCGATTTATACCAATTTTGATGATCTGGATCGCTAGGTCGCCGTCGAAGGTAAGGTCACATATCTCACTCAACACCGGAACGGGTCATTCAGAGACCATAAACATGTATCGCAGAACTAAATCACTGAACACGTACTCGTACTTTTTGTCACGGGGACAAAATGCCAGGGTGGGGTTCTACGGGGGCGATGATAAAAAAGCGATTTGTAGAAAAGAAAAGAAAAGATTTCAAAGCGACTTGGAGCTTGCCTTCACGCCCGGCAGGTTCCCCCGTTCACTTACTATGGCACACTAACGCCATCTACGCACGTGTTTTTTTATCTCGGCTTGTAGCGGACGTACAAAGACGAGACAAGGACCATCGTATTGCTCATGCTGAGAGATTTCCATTGATACCCATTTTATGACCTGGGGTCATTAGGTCGCCGTCGAAGGTCAGGTCACATGTCTCACTCAACACCGGAATAGGTCATTCAGAGACTATAGACATGTATCGCAGAACTAAGTCAATGCACACTGTTCACTTGGTCTCATTGCGATGTTGTGGACTCTTAGGGTATCCCCTAGGAATATTTAACCACCGAGGAATATTTAACCACCGTGACCTGCACAAGGTAAAAGGTCAGATACCCAAGGTAGTGGAGAATTACCACCTACTTATCCAGCTGAGATGTAAGAGTCCACAACATCGTAATGAGACCAAGTGATCAGTGTTCAGTAGGGTGTGTCGTCGATTGCAGATCCAAAATGCCAGGGTGGGGTTTTACGGGGGTTTTATATAAAAAAACGATATGTAGTAAAAAAAAAAAAAAAAAAAAAACTATTTCATAGCGACCTGGAGCTTGCCATCACGCCTGGAAGTTTCCCATTCACTTACTAAGGCACGCTAGCGCCATCTATGCACGTGTTTTATGGATCTCAGCTTCTAGTGAGGCGTACAAAGACGAGACAAAAACCATCGTATTGCTCATGATGAAAGCTTTCGATTGATACTAATTGTGATGATCTGAGGTCACTAGGTCGCCGTCGAAGGTCAGAGACTTAGTTTGGTTATTTGGGC
This sequence comes from Imbricaverruca yamaguchii, assembly GCA_034440575.1. Taxonomy (NCBI): domain Eukaryota; kingdom Metazoa; phylum Arthropoda; class Thecostraca; family Neoverrucidae; genus Imbricaverruca; species Imbricaverruca yamaguchii. The sequence goes on along the minus strand of JAOTOL010001423.1, from coordinate 979,713 downwards.
TTAGGGGCGCTTCGACTGCTTCTGTCATATAGCGCCCATAACAACAAGCAAGCTGTTAGATTGACAGCTTAGGATGATTGGTGCCAACAGTAGTACACGAACATTCAGAATACGGGCAGATATCAGTGAAACGGTGAAAGCGAAAGAGCAGGCGCAAGCAAACATCAGTGAAACAGTGAAACGGGAATAACATCAGTGAAACAGTGAAAGGGAAGTAACATCAGTGAAACAGAAAGAGCAGGCGCAAGCAAACATCAGTCTAACAGTGTAACAGGATTCATGCGAAAAGCAGTATTCGAGACTTCATAAGACAGGCAAATCACTAGTGTCACATGTCCACGAGGTCTGCAAATCGCTCCAAACATGATATCCGAGGGAAAGCGACACAGCTGTCCTGAAGGCATAAAGTGCGATTCTGCCAGCAACATCGTCAGCGAAACAGCAAGGTGCAAACATCAGCGAAACGGCGAGATGGAAGCAACATCAGCGAAACAGCGAGACGGCAAGAGCAAACGCAAGCAAGCATCAGCGAAACCGCAAAATGGGAGCAGCATCAGTGAAGCAGTAAGAGCAAGCGCAAGCAAACGTCATCAGTGAAACAGTGAAAAGGAGGTAACATCCGTGAAACAGTCACAGTCGGCACGCCTATTATTGAAAGGGAGAGATAACGTGAAACTGAGTAGCAGCTACATAACGGTATATTTTCCCTGTGGCAACGATCTCCGAGCTGTCTCCTAAAACATCGGTGTATGACATTGCATGACAGTTTCGACCAAAGTAACGCATTCGGTCCTCCTGGAAGTTGCGGCATGAAAATGTGGCGGACTGTCATGTGTGAATTACATCGAACACAGCGTGGTTTTTCCTCCTTGATCAGTAGGTGTCTATGCGTAGCGTAAGTATGCCCTATTCGCAATCGTGCTAAAATTACCTTTATATTACCCTTCACCCTTAAATTACCCTTCTACACTTCTTCAGTGATGACGGCCATGGCCCCAGAACTTGTTTGATAGATAGGAGCTTGTTTGAAACCTGGTAGTTCCAATTTGTTTGCCACTTTTCTTGTAGAAAAGCAGATACTTCTGGGTAGAAATCCCTAGCGGGAAGAGGCAAGGCTCCAGTCCAACGAGCGCAATCACTTGTGGCACCAGGTTCAGGACAGACGTCTTGTGCTGAGTCGCCAGCGATAGGATCGACAGCTACATCAGCTTCCGAACGACCAGCACCGCCAGAGGTAGACGATCACTGCCCACGGGACACGATCCATATTTTCGCTCACTATAGGGTCCGGTTCTCCTGCAAAAAAGCCTGCAGAGGCTCCGCATCGGTCTGAAAGAGGTGACAACGGTAAATGCGCATGAATGCAACTACGTATTTTGAACCAAAACCAGAACGGTTTCCGCTCTGTTTTTCTAGAAAAAAAACAGAGCGGAAAAGCGAACAAAAGAATTGGACTTGACTAGAAACTGTAATGGAGATGACAAAAAGTTCTTTAGTTTTTACAAGCTGAGTAAAGTTCCTAGCACAGTGGGTCCATTGGAGGTGAATGGCACTGTATTAAGTGAGGATGTTGAGATGATTGAGGAGCTGAGGAAACAGTTTAAATCATCGTTTACAGTGCAAGATATAATCAATCTGCCAACCGTAGATTATGGGCCAATGACAGGGGATAGGATAAATGATGTTGACTTGATTGATAGTAATGTGGTTCTCAATCATATTAGGAAAATAAAACGAAACAAGGCAGTAGGACCTGATGAGATGCATGCTACTGCGTGAAGCTAAAAATGAACTGACAATTCCACTTAGTATAATATCCTATAGATTAGTTTCACAAAGTGAAATTCCAGAAGACTGAAAGAGGGCAAACGTAGTTCACATTTTCAAGAAAGGCGCGGGAGGGTAATTTGAAAACTACAGACCTGTTCACATCCCTAGTCTGCAAGGTACTTGAATCAATATACACATAATGCTTGAATGCATGCATATCTATAATATCTGCAAAGTCAATGTGCACTGAGGAGCCCCAGCCCCCATTTTGAAAGAAAAACATTCACGCTTCAAAATGTGGTAAGTGAAAACAGGATTTTCCAGACAAAAGCAAAGCAATCAGCTTTGTTCATTACTACGCTTTTCGGCAAAACATTGCAGCAATTAATATTATCATGTCCTGCTCCTTGTATTATCTGAAGATATCTAGTCACACAACACAAGCTTACAGCTTTGGTTTATCCAAATCAATAACTCGAATAACCGCGAAGATATAGGTAAGCAGGCAGGTACCTAGCAGGCATATAGGTAAGCAGGCAGGTGCAGTCATGCAATACCAGCTCTCATACCTCGAGCCAAACACGCAGTCAATTCCATCCGGATAGCAGCGAAGAGCTTTAAAGGAAATCCTTCGTTGAATAAAAAAATAACTACGCTACGCTAACCAAATAAAGGAATTCACCTTTACCAGCCCGACCGCGTACAAAAGTCCGTTCTTGGATTCAATGGATTCACCGCTCTCCATTTCCCACTCCCGCCGGAGCTATTTAAGCCATTGCCACGAAAAGCCATGGATAATGCATTTCTTGCTGTTTTGTTTTGCTGGTTGGACAGATGGTGACAGATAGCCTGGTCCTTGGTCCAGATGGTGTATTATGATCCTTGGCTGTGAATTTTTGATATCAAGTATTTCAGGTTTTCTTCTCGAGGTCGGTTGGTTGGTTTGGTGTTTGGTGTTTGGTGTTTTGGTGTTTGGTGGCGGGCGGGGGTGGGCATCATTCTCTTCTCGCTGTCATTTGACACATTCTGTGAAAATCTGTCAGTTGTCAATTTAGGTTTAGGATGCAAATCTCGGTTGGGATAATACCGAAACGAAATGAGGCGATGCCAGCGGGAAACAATTGGCTGCTGAACTCATCGAAATAAGCATCGGGATTGCCACAGATTCCGTTCTTCAGATTTAAATGTGCTCTGGAAATACACATTTGCACATTGTCCCATTAGGTCGTTCAATGTTCGATGTCCTGTGTCTGCCCGTGCTGCCAGCTTTTAGGTGAGTTTCCTGCCATATTCTGAATCTCATTTCGGTCCTGGTTGTCGATTGTGACCCAACTGGTATGACATAACCAACTACGTTTGGCAGTGATGGCAAAATAGTCAACCAATCGCAGAAAACTGGTGGCTGTAATGGCTATTGCCACTATTTGAAGATCCTCATCTCACTCGGCTGGTGGACTAGTTCAAAATAGGCGCACGGAAGGCGTCTAAGCGCGGAATATAGGCGCACCGAAGGTGTCACCAGCTAAAAGTGACACGTCACAGGACTACGTTAATTAATCAGCTTGAAATAATTTGGCCTTCGTGAATATAGCTAGGTTAGGTTAGGTTAATCAAGTGGGTCAAATGCATCCTCTCAAAATATCGCAAGAACCAAGTGTGAAGGGGTGTTTTGTAAGATGGGCAGGGGTGTTTTGTAAGAAGTAGGGTTTTGAACCGACGCGAAATTGGAGGAGTGCGCTTTGAAGTGAAAAGATCAATCCATCTGAAAATATCAACCTAACCCAGTTTAAGCACGCCTAAAGTACACTTCAGATGATCTACCGACATTTTGGCGACTGCCACGCCCAGATAACAGCCAAATCTCGATAATCAAGTGGGCCAAATCGACGCACGGTTAGGCTTATGATACTTTATCTGATATTTGATAAAGATACTCTAGTAAAAGATGCAGCTGCCCTTGTCGCATCTGATGGTGTTATCAAGGCTAGGTTAGGTTTTCAACTTTTTCGAAGATGTTTTTTATTAAATGAAAAAAACAACATAGTTAAAAACATTGGAAAAACAAAACATGCTTCCCTTAGCTTTTGCGACATTTTTCAATATGGTTCTCTTAACACGTGTCATTTAACATCTAGGTTAGGTTGATAAAAATAGGCAAATGTTCATATTTATGCTAATGTTTAGGGTGCATTTTATAATTGACTAAATTTGAAAATTGTGTCAAAAATTTTAATCAAAAGTTCTTTCTAAATTTGTCTCCCTCCTAATTTTGGTACCTTGCCGAGCAAATCGTCTGCTTTACATTTTTCACCCGGGAAGCAAAATCCATAAATCCAGAGCATTTCTCCCAAAGCAGTTTAGTTTTTAGGCATGTTAAAAGCATGTTCGTCCGAACTAATTAATCTAAGCAATAGACGTAGAATCATGCCCTGGCCACGAATAGAAGAAATCGTACCGTAACTTTTTGAGATACGAGCATATGACGAAATCATGAAACATTGTTTGATGTTGAGAAAGTGTGAAATGTTCGCAAATTTTAAGGGAAGACAATTAACGTGGGTATGATGAAAGAATGGAAAAATGAGGAAAACAATTGTGACGGTCGAAAATTATTGATGAATAGTATATCGATAGTTTTGAAACTTTTTAAAAACATTTTCTAATACAATGTAATCTGACAAAGCAGCACACATGAATTGTGTATGTAACTGCTATTTTGAATTTTAAAAATTCGTGTGATGTTTCATTAAAAAAAAAGTTTACTTAAAATTTTAAGTACGAAAAAAGTGATAATTTTTTAATATTTTAGTACGAAAAAGGGACAATTTTTTTTAAATTTTTTTCTCTCCTTTCCCTCATGGCACCGAACAGTGATATTAAGATGGCGTAGATCGGACACGAATCGAGCGAATTCTGGAGACGCAGTCCACAGGATTTTCCATATTTCCCGAATTTTTCATTTGCAACAATTTCCTCATACAACCAAAGTTACACAGACGAGCTGAGCAGAGCTGAGACGAGCTGAGCTGAGAACAGTAACTTATATCGATCTAGCTGTGTAACTTTTTGAGATACAGCTAAATAGTTTTGGCATGATGCTTCAGAAAATGATGCATGACAATAATTATTAATAATACATTGCCCACATGATGGGATTATCGACATTGTATCTATTTGCGTTTGATAATGATAATTATCTATGTAACTTGTGATGGACTTGGATGGATGGATGGTATGGACCTGAACGCGACACATTGCTTTCTATCGACTTAGCACTAAAAAATCAGTTTTTACATTTCTCATTTGAGAAATAAGGAAATAATGGAAATTCTGATGAGTACATATCGTAGAAAATGTCCAAGTACATATATGTGGCGAATTTGGGTTTGCTATGTTGAATACTTTGTGCTATAAGAACAATATTACTTACGACTAGTTTTAACATGCAAAATAGCCTATCTTGGGGGAAATATCTGTCAACGACCAACCTGATGTTCTCCAAAAGATGAGGTCGACTGGAAGATATCGCATTGTCACATTATCACATCATAAGAGCGAAAATTTCACCCTCGAAGCACTATTAGATCACCAAACGCGACACACCTCATGGCTAAAGTTTGAAGCAGAAGGCAATCGTGTTTGCGCTTTGCCGACAATCGTGTGGCTGAATGCGATGTGCTGACAGTCGAGAGCTTAATGGAGTTATAATTATGAATAAAATGGTTATAAAGTGTTGCAGATGATTTGTAAATTAGCGCTGAATTATTCTCTGCTCGGTGGTATGCGAAACGTGTGCGAAAATGTCCGAGAAAGTGGCGAAAAAGCAACAAAAGATGGCGTTCAAAGTCGGCTTTCGATAGCTGTCAGCTGATGCACTATTGGCCGTTGCAGACGATTCTATTTGTTGCAGAAGATGCGACATGGTCGATAATCATGTCGATACGGTCGACAACCGAGCGATGGATGGCACCGCAAAAATAAAACCTCACGGCGAGAGGGATAATTTTCAAAGAATAATTATATGGAAATTTTGTGAAAATTGTTCATTGATCCGAGAAGATGCCCAGGTGGGATGCGCTATTTTAGCAATTTAGTATGAGGATTATAAATGCGCACATCATTTGCAATGGAGCAATTTGTTTGTGAATTCTCGCAGAGTGAGTGTAACGAAAAGTCAAGATAATATTAAAAAAAGTTGGCAGTTGCGGCATGGGGTACTCATTTAGTCCCCACCGCCCGGGCGTTTAATGCCTGGTCTGCCGGTTCTCGCCCTCGTGGTGAAACCGTTCCCCGTCCCCTTCTTCTCCCGCGGCGAGTATCCAGGTTTGGAACTTGCCTTACTCACTTAAAAAGGGCGTGGGCGCTGCGGTGACGCGAATGTTCTGGATTGGTGTTGGTGAGGTGTGGGGGTGTGTGTGTGCCGGTGTGTGGCGCCGGTGGCGCCGGTGGTGTGTGTGTGTGTGTGGGTGGTGTTGCCGGTGGTGTTGCCGGTGGTGTTGCCGGTGGTGTTGCCGGTGGTGTTGCCGGTGGTGTGTGTGTGGTGGGTGGTGGTGCCGGTGGTGTGTGTGGGTGGTGTTGCCGGTGGTGTTGCCGGTGGTGTGTGTGGGTGGTGTTGCCGGTGGTGTGTGTGGGTGGTGGTGCCGGTGGTGTGTGTGTGTGTGTGGGGTGGTGGTGGTGTCTGTGGGTGGTGGGGTGTCGGTGGTGCAGGGGTGGTGTGAATGGGGCGTTCGTGGTGGGGCGTCTATGGTGTCGGTGGTGGTGTCGTGGTGTGGTGTGGGGTGTCGGTGGTGTATATGGGGTGCTGATGGTGGTGGTGTGTGTGTGCGTTTAGATGGACCTATTGGCCCCGCCACTTGCATCGAGAACCTCAGAACCTCGATAGATATCTATGAAGGGCAGTATCTACATCGGAAGAAAGCTGATTCTATGGCAGCTTATTTGAGACCATTGGAAATTGATTCGCTGATGCTTATTTACAAATAGAAGTATTACAATGCATAGTAAATTCGAGACAACGACAGGTAGGGACAGGTACGGAAATCGTGGAGTTTAGTGCAAAAATTACAGGGTTGAAATTAGTTCGCTGATGTAGAACATCCCATTTTCAATTTGAAGGAGTAGAATGTGATAAATTTAGACACAAATCTTTGAATCGAGTGCAAAAATGACACGGGGAGTTATGAAACCTTCCTGGAAGTTATTCAAAATGATATAAAAATGTAGCACGCTCGATTTTCGTTTCGTTAAGAACATTGGAAATTGTCAACACATCATAAAGAAGATGTATGACACACTTTTATCACAAGATGTTGGGTGACCAATTGCTTTCATTTCACTTTAACGACAGGGTGAAGACAGTGTGAGTGACAGGGTGAAATGATTTCATAATAAAATGAACTACACATCATAAGAGAGCTTGTTTCAATGTTGTTCACATTTGACCATTGGAAATCACCTGCACCTTCTCTAGAAACTAGAAGACAACATTAATCAGTGGTGTTCTTTCAGAAACCCACCACCAGAGGCGCCACCGGTATTATGTCCGCTCATGCCGCCGAAGGAAATAGTAGAGCTACTCTTAAGAGTGATGAAGAGTTGTGGTCATAGCCCCTCTTAACCTCTTAACCTCTTGTTTAAGAGGGGATGCATGACCACCAAACTCAATGCTCGGAAACTCGGAAACTCGGAACACACTCGAAACCGTTTAAGCTAATGTGCTTTCTTGCATGTATGGGTAGGATAGGTTAGGAAAGATTATATATTTGTATAAGAAAGATATCTTTTCTATGTTTTGAGCATTACTTTTTGTGGTGCATAACATCCATATCTTGTCAGTGCACTCTACATAGTGCATTCCAGTAGACACTGTCAAGACAAATTGTTGTAATCGGTTCAGGAGGTTCCATTCTGTACAGGTGGTGTAGGGTTTGAATCTCAGTGGCTTCAGTTATAGCCTGACACAGTTTAGACATTCTAGCGTCTGTGTGTCTGTCAAAAGCATTCCCACCAATTTCCACCATAGGCTATTTCCGGTGGAAAGTTGTCGCTGCCGAAGATTTTGTACGTCAAGAAACTCCTTTACATGAAAACAGCTTCATGCGTGTATTGGGGGGGGGATGGATGGGGGAGCAAATTGTAATTCATTTTTGGGGATTCATCTTATTTCGAGGAATTCGACGGGTTTTACTTTTTTCGAGAAATCGTAAATAATAATTTTTTCCGAAGCTCGAATCAAACCAGCAGTTTGTTTGTTCGTTTTCTCTGGGGACGAGTTTCAACCACGGAGGAATGGCCCGCAGTGGTAAATTTCCACTGTCGTACGTTGTCGTGTTGGTACTTTTGTCACCTCTGGCAACTGGCACGTCCAGAGCTGAACACCGCATCCTTACGTTAGTAATCCCACTGTGAGTAATTGTCAGGGCGCTGTCAGAGGTATGTTCTCGCATCTGGGCATAACCAGTTGCATAATGCGACCATGAAGCTGTATGTGCGTTGTTAGCGACATGCATGGTGCGAGTCATCGTATATATCTTGTTTCTGTGAAATATTTCCATATTTTGCTTGATTATGTGCATTGGCTTATAACGGTGATGTTCGCGAGCTACGCCAACCATCGTATATTAACACGCGCCCTGGAGGGCCTCTGAAAATTACGCGCACTGGAGATGGGCGGGTTCCTCCTATTAAGTTCCTCCTATACTATCTCGGCTCCTATTAAGGCTACAGCAACTAAATTCGCTGGGTGGATGGGCGCGATAGTGAACTCTATTGTATGCAGATTTCATGACCTGAAGTCAATATCTTGAAGGTCAAATGAGGTCAAAATAGTAAAATTTTCCAGTTTTCCGTGGCTTGGCATTTACTTATGGATTGCTATAATTGTATTTAAATTCTCCAAAATTGGCATTAATGATGTTTTGGTGATTACTAATGATGCAATACAGATGCCAGATTTTACCTCAGGTCACCTACAAAAGAGCACTTTATCAGGTCATTACCTGTTGTTTTCCATCTTGTTTTTTATCCATGCACTTTTTGGGTTCCAACATCAGTAGGTTCATGTTCTCCAGCGTTTTTTTAAGGGACCATTTTTTTTTTTTGGTGGTGGGGGGTGTCCAAGGCCATTTTTTATTCTCCGGCTCTCTGGTCAGGAATACCTTCTTTATTCTGACTACCGGTTAGTGAACCACTTTTCCCACATTGGTTGGCTAGCTAGCAGTCAGCTGGCACAAGTGGTTGGCATCAGAAAAGCTAGAGGGGAACACTCAACATTTACTGTCATTTGCTTCCTGGAAAGCGTTTATCATATTCCATTCAGCTGCACTGGCATGCTGTCATATGACTTACCCATTCCACAGGAGCATAGCCTGCAAACCTCGCTCCCGGCTCAAAGCCAGCATTTTTTACTCTGGCGTTTTGAAAACCTCCATGCCTCCTCTTGTTGTGTATCCGAAAGCTGTCACGCCTGCCATTAAAGGTACATCCCGGATATCCCCAACGCACCTTCTGTTCAGAAGGGGAAAGCTTCTTCCCAGCTCTCTTCCGCTTCGGCACAATGTGATGATCCCACCCTGTTCTCACAGCACCTTCACTTTCAAATTTCCAGAACCGTCAACTCGGAAGAACCGTGGTCAACTCTTCAAGGTCTTAAACTAAAGCCGGGTACAGATCCAATTGTTGGTGGTTCCCTACATCATCTGGTTTAATTCTCAATATATTGATTTTTAATCTAGACAGCGTGATATATCTTGGGTTGTAATATAATTTATCTGCATAAAATATACAGTAATAAAATATGCATGTTTTTTTATAATGATGCATACCGTCAGAATAGAGTGGCTCACTAGTGACATCTTTGGCAAACCGCCGCAGGTAATCCAGTTGATAGATGAAACCGTGAAAACGCACCTAACCGGAAATTACTCGTGAGAAAGAGATGCAAAATAAACGAGGAAAGCAATAAGCACGAGCTGCAGAAAAAATGTACTGTTGTGAATAGCCACCCTACAAATAGCATGAAGCTGTACCTGATATAAATTTGTTTTATAATACAACCCTGCATTCATTCTTCCTATTTTTATCATAATCGCTCGCCCACCGTCATTGGCAGTGTTTCGCCTCTACATTTTGAAGTTATGGCTTTAAACAAATGAAATGTGAATGGAAATGTCGTTTTCACGACTTACCAGTAACGCAAAAAATCACGTGAATCCGGCCAGCACACAGATTTTGACATTCTAGCGTCTGTGTGTCGGTCAAAAGCCTTCCCACCAATTTCCACCATAGGCTATTTCCGGTGGAAAGTTGTCGCTGCCGAAAATTTTTGTACGACGTCAAGGAACTCCTTTACATGGGAAAACACTTCATGCGTGTCTTGGGGGGGGGATGGGATGGATGGGGAGCAAATTGCAATTAATTTTTGGGATTCATCTCATTTCGAGAAATTCGACGGGTTTTCCTTTTTTGGCGAGAAATCGTAAATAATAATTTTTTCCGAAGCTCGAATCAAACCAGCAGTTTGTTTGTTCCTAGTCTCCGGGGACGAGTTTCCACCACGGAGGAATGGCCCGCAGTGGTAAATTTCCACCGTCGTACGTTGTGGTGTTGGTACTTTTTTCACCTCTGCATGCACGTTTGTATGGGCGGTGTTTATATAGTGTCACGGAGTAAGCACATCATCAAGACGAGACTTTGGGAAAGCTGAGCACGACACGCGACGCTCTATTTCAGAGTCAAAAATTTCACTCAGTGATATTCCACTTCCATGGATTTACTGACATGCCATGCCATATCAGTAAGACCACCGCAGTCAAGTCGACATAGCCGCCGATGGTGGCCTGAACATGACCGTAAGGTAGGTACAGCTTCTCAGGAGCTTTCTCAGGAGTTCCTGAACATCATTGGGAACGCCCAATGCATGGAGCTAATGGAAGGGTCCACATCAAACGGGCCATTTGGGCCTATGTTGATAATTGTAATTATGGGAGGACCAAGCCAACATTCATGGGGAGCCGAGATCCCCTGAAAGGTATGTATGTCGACACTTGTGCTGATGCTGTTGCTGTGACGAGTCGCGTCCGACTGCAGAGCTGCAGGGCTGCAGACTGTATACTGCAGACTGCAGACTGTCTAGCGTTGACTGGCTGACTGTTGGCTGGCTACAGGCGATGGCTGTGTGCCGATTATGTCCTGGCTATATGCCTTGGTGCTGGACAGATAGCCAAATATCCACACGCTTCGTCCTTCGTCGAACGTCGTTATTCTTGGGACTTGGGAGTGGCCAATATTGTTAGTGTGGGCATGTGTTTTGCGTTATTGATCACCGTCATCTAACAGATATCCATATTAGGGGTGGTTGGCCGAGCTGTCTGCTATCTCTAAATCTATAGCGAGCTTTGTTAATAAGCAGTAGGACGAGCTGCATACATGACCTGCAAATAATGACACGGAAGTGCTAGCTGTTCTACCACTAGTTCTGCGAGTCCATTAGACCAGCTTCGACAGTTTGACCGTTGGTTGGTTGATTGGTTATTTGAGTTTCAGGGCGCATCGACCTGGTCTGGTCATTTAGCGCCCATAACTAATAGTTTGCTACCTGCTAACTAATCCAGCCTTCCTCCGAAGTATACATGCACACAGTTTTACACACCTAAGTCACATCCTTAAATACACATGAACGAGAAGGAACATATTACAGTGATGGGCAGATGACATGGAGCTTGATGTCGGAGATATATTCAAATAATTTTCCCGTGTGGATGAAACACGAATCGTCCCCTAAAATGTCCGAAAGAGTAAGCGAGTCTACTAGTCGTCCAAAATACCGTCTTCGCTGCACTCGAAAGCGGGGACATGACAACAGGACATGACGCACTGTGAGGCGTACATCACAATAGTCGCATGTCGGCCTGGGCTCATTCATCAGCAAATGAAAATGGGTGGAGTATGTGTGCCCTATCCTCAGGCTAGACAGTACTATTTCTTGCCTGCCGGATTTTCTCACTGACGAATTCCATACCACCAAGCGGCTTTTCAATGTTTTAAGCTTGTTATTATCAATGGAGTCCCATACTTTCTGCCATTTAAGTTCGAAAAATGCGTTGATCACCTGGTTGAGATTTGTGGCTGGAAGGGGAAGTATATGGGTAAAAGGCTTACCGGCTGCCCTCTTTGCCGCTGCATCAGCCATGTCATTTCCAGTGATTCCCACATGGCTGGGGACCCAGCACAGCGTGACAGTTTTCCCAGACTGGCTGAGTACATTAAGGCGAATCGCGATGTTCTGTAAAAGGGGGATCGCACGGATAAAACGATTTCAGAGCCATGGGACTACTTAATGAATCCAAGACAATAACATGAGTACTTTCTTGCCCCACTTCAATGAAGCATTGCGCTTTTTGAATCGATATCAATTCTTCGGTATATACGGATGCGTGTGCAGGCAGTATAAACGACCTTGTGTTGGAGCCACTCACGAAAGCACAGCCTACACCACTTGCTGTCCTTGAACCGTCGGTATAAGTAAAAACACACTCACGATACGTTTCCATGTGCTCTAGGGCTTTCATGTGAAAGAGTTCTGGTATGACATTTGCTTTGCGAGTGTCCGCCAAGTGAATGTCCACCATAGGAGGCGTTAGTTCACAAGGGGGAGTTGGTATTAACTCCACCCGCATGATGCTGCGCAGGCGAATGCTGCTCTCCTGCAGCAACTCCTGCACGCGGAGACAAAATGGGTGCAAACCCGTGCCTCGCTCCTGCTGGAATATCTCCTGTATGCGAGAGGAAAACACAGACTCATAAGCAGGGTGTGTGGGGAATTGTTTTAACCTACAAACGTAGCGAAGTCCTAGTTTGGCTCTTCTCATTGATAATGGCGGCTCATGAGCTTCGACCACGAGACTGGCAGTTGGCGAAGTACGGAATGCGCACGTTGCGATTCTTAAGGCTGCATGGCGGATGGGGTCCAGAATGCGTTTGTTCGAGGTGCTGGCCGAGTCATAGACAAAGCAGCAGTAATCAAGTTTTGATCGTATCAGTGATCGGTATAGCCGTAGAAGGGTGGCTTTGTCCGATCCGTATGCAATCCTAGAGGCATTTCATGAGATTTAAGGATCTACTGCACGATTCGCGCAGAGTTTGTAGGTTGTGTTTATACGTAATTAGACTATCGAAGAGGACACCCAGGAATCTTGCCGTCGTTCGGAACGGTATTTCCTGTCCATAAAGTTGGATTTTTGGATTGCAACAGATTCGACGACGGCAAAAGTGCATAGCTACCGTCTTTGTCTTGGAGAAACGGAAACCATTAACAACACTCCACCTTTCTAGTTTAACCGTTGGACCAACAATGCACATTTATGCTTATTTACAGGACATCATCTTCAAAATAATACAAACTGTGTGAAAAATTATTATCTTCATCTTTTCAACAACGTTTGGTTAAGACTATTCATTATCTCCAGACACGTGATTTCCAAGGGATCAATGACTCAGGCCTTACCTCCCATCACACACACTCGCACCACCCACCCCCACCCTCCCAGGCACGCAAGTTACATAGCTTTCCATTGCGGGGATACACACACACACACACACACACACACACACAGAAACAATCAGAAGTGTACTAGTGCATGCGTAGGCACAGAAGCTTCGAGTAGTGGGAGAGGAGAATGGTAAGCCTTGTTTCCAGGCAGATTATGACCAATGGAAGGTCATAGCGGTAATGTTAAATCTCTTCCGAACGGCGGGGCGTATCAGTGCCACGCGGCCCTGCCACGAAGCCTGCTGCGACCGGCCATGTTGCGATGCCATTTCCAGTCTAACGGACTATAAATATTAAAGCAGCTGGGACGGCTCAGCGGCAGAGGAAGCGCAATATAGCTAGGGCAGCTGACCCATCCAAAATCTACCATGCACCGTGGACAGGGGAACACTGTCGCCTCCCCGGGGCGCCGCCTGGCTTCCTCACCTAGTCTATTGGACGGCGGGGGGCGCAGCGTCCAGAGGTCGGACAGGGACTGTCCTGGCACGTTGACTGAGGTTGCAGGCCCACGCATGGCCGCCCCGCACCCCCGGCATCGTCCTGTCCGCCCCCAGTCGGCGATCTCTCCTCATTGCTTTAACATGGCTGCGGGGTCTGGCTGCCTCGGATAGAGGTCCCGCTCTCTCCAATGTGCGTGGCCACCAGCAGCAGTTCTCTAGACACCCTGGCAGTGGTGGATCCAGGATTCGGTCCAGGCCCCATCCATAATTGTGGCGCCCCCGGACTTTAGAGACCTCATCATGAATTTCCTCTTGGCCGGAGGGGGGGCGCTCCAAAAAATGTATGCGTTGTATTGCAGGCATGGACTTGGATTTCTGAACTTCATTGGGGGAGGGGGAAGTGGTGGTGGTGGTGGTGGTGGTGGTTGGAGTGGGGGAATACATGAAGGTGATGGGGGGCAAAATGAATTGGGGAGAGGGGTCATGCCACATATATCCCGTTTTGAAAGTGCAACATTTGTGGAGGGCAAGTAGCCGCCCAAAAGCATACAAAGCTACACCCCTGATTGCAGGTAGCCTCGTACTATAGCTCGTGTTAGTCTTCGTGGGTCACGAAAACTCAGCCGCTTGTGCAGTAAGCATTAGGGTGTGTCGATGGAAGCGGATTACATTTGGATAGCAATAAAGGCATGCGCAAGGGCCTAAAGTTATGAGAAAAGTACAAAAACCCCGAATTGAATTGGTTTTACCTTAGGCCCATAGTCGATTTATGAAGAGCTTGTCCACTCCAGCCCGCCAAAAACGCGTCACACGCGATTCTCGCCCCACCGGCCGCACCGACGATGCTGCGTCGCGGCGCGCGGCGGACTGCCGTAGAGGCCAAAATCCCGCTGCCCTCAGTGCTCTGCATTACAAATGACTTTGTCGTCCATAATTATGTTCTAAAGTATGCATATAGCTATACAGACTATTGCCACCACATTTCTGATGCCAGAATGGTAGTAGCAAGTGCCAGCAAGCTCCGGCGGTGCCAGTAAAATGCATGTGAACACATGAAGGAATAGGAGGAAAAGAGGAACTTCGGACAAAGCTACACCAAGGGCGTCGATTTGTATCCTTTTGTGGGGGCCATGGCCCCACCAATATTGATCTTGGTCCCCAGGTTTATTTTGGCTCCCCCCAATAACATATGCTATTTTTATGCTGATAAGAAAGCTAAAGGAAAAGAGGAAAAAACATGCGAAATAGAAAACTGAGTTGATACACATTTTGCACTGAAAAGAAACAGATTTGGATTACATAGTAGACTAGTTCTCCACATTTTGCTGTAAACTTGAAAACTGTGCAAAAACACCTGAAATAGCTGGATTTTCCTCCACTGTGGAAGGACAACTTGCCTATATCATAACATGTTGAGATTAGCTGATGCTGATGCACTTTAAACCAGATTGCCTGACAAATCTTCCAAGCCACTAAACAACAATTGCATTGTCATACTGATCTGTATGAAAGAAGCTGTCAGTTGTCAGAAGAAGCTGCATGGACATTGTTACAATTGATGTTCCTCAAGAAAGCAATAGGAAGGTACTAATCAGTGCACACTGTAGACAGGTTCACATTTCAACTTTTTTTTTCGAAGATAGCTTCATCTCGCAAATTTTCCCATTGTTTGGTTAATTTTAAGTCCATTAGTGTTGGTTTTAGCAGGATCGATCAATATCTTAGGGTGCCGCATCGACCCCAAAGTTTGCGTGTTCGGACTTCCAACTTGCCATTTTTGCCCGCAAGTCTAGCGGTTTTCTACTCTGGTATCTCATCGTCAGGCAACATTCTGCAGACTTACTTAACAGCGCATCCAGTAGCTTCCTCGACATGTCTCCAGTGCATCGTTATTTGCAGCCAAAGAGCGCGTTTTCTAGCAAGGAACTGGATATGGGTCAGTGACGGTATAGTTGCCCATCACACTGATCTTGTTTCCACCAGATTTTTGCCAAGTCGCATGCGCCCTGCGAAATGACGCTCCCAAGTCGGTAAGTGCATAACTCACATTCAAATCAGGTGTTCACTGTACCCTGGCAGTGAATTGAGTGATTTCCGGCATAATAGCACTCGATAAGAGGCTTAACAGATTTTAACCCAAATAATAAAATAGTCGCAACCGCTCAAACCATCTCGATACAACTGCAAAATCAGCCGTCGCGTTTCCGCGCTTTCATTTATTTATGGTGGCTGTTAGGAGCGCCAATTACTGAACACTGGATATTACTGTGACTGAACACTGAACACCTTGGGTATCAATGAGCGATCGATAATAGGCGAAACAATTACAGGCGAATCTAAACGAACATGAAAGTAGATAACAAATAACTTATCACATCGTGTTAGCAAATCTCATCGAGATAACAAATCACATCGAGCGGTGGGTCAAGCCCCAGTGTTGCTGTCATGCAGAGACGAGACCTATTGCTTTACACGTTCATGGCAGCTTTGCTAAGCTTCGGTAATCTCGCCATGTGGCTCTCAATAGCTTGCAAGAGCCACTGGAACTGGGACTCGTCGCCTACCACTCCAGCGAACTCCTTCAGCATGCTTATCCCCCGCTCGGCTAGATCATTTGTGACTTTGACCTCACGGACAAAGTTCTCGAATTTCACGTAGTCGTCGTCCTCGCACCACTGCTGTGGCGGCCGCTTCAGCCAGGCGTGCGTGGACGGACCGATCAAATAAAAAAGGAGCCATGAGGTCTCGTCAACGAGATCCGACAGTCGCGTGCTGTCATCCAGGCATACTACGGGCACGCCCTCCTCAAGCCAGCGACCACGGAGACGCGGCGTCGCCAGCAGTCTCGTGCACATCTTCGCCTTCTCAACACTGGTCACAAGACCACTACAGATACTGAGCATCACGAGTGGTGGCCTGAGGTACCACATGTGCCTCCGCATGACGCCGAGGGCTGCGTCCGCCACCTCACCGTCCACAGACCTGTAGCGCACCAGGTCCTGGTACAGGCGGAGGTCATTGGCGGGAACGTCAGCCGCCACAGGCGCGCGGAACCAGGCATTCACATACAACAGGAGGAACTGAGCCATCCTCTCCAGTTTCGCCACCATCACTTCGTCGTAGCCCAGCTGGTCCGAGAATATGTACATCTTGATGAAGGAAAGCATCTGAAACAGCCAAAAACTCCACAGTGATGCAGCATTTCAGATAAAAATCAAACATCGTACCTCGCCATTATACGCGTCGCACTTAACGCCATGTGAACGACCATACACAATTGAATTACATTTGCACTCGTAGTTGATCGCTAGAGTTGCGGCCGATGACTGCATTTTGCTTTCTGGTAGTATCAATACGATTCCATCCAACTCCCCAGCTCTCACCTTCGCCATCCAGCGTGCCTGGTGGTAGACTCGAGGGCGGCTGAACCTCTCCCCTCTTGGAGACTGGGCGCCCAAAGCGATCAGAGATAGTACCGCCAACTCCCTGTAGTTTCCTCTGTCGAAGCCCGTGTTAGCGTTCAACAGCGACGTCACGTATTACACCACGGCAGTTCTGAGCTCAAGCAGCCACGGGTCTTCCACCGACAGCGTGGCGTGGTTGGTGACGTCCAGTTGCGACCACCTGTAAAACAATAACGTGGTCTGGAATGGACATATAGAAGGCCCATTTGTCTCTGCCTGAGGTAATAAGGATGGTAAGATCCGGTTGTTAAGTTGATCATGGCAGCCTGCAAACTATTGGAACCAGCTGCTTTTTAAGGAACCAACGAAATGAACTAGACAAACGACATGTTCATACCTGGCCTTGACGTCCTCGAATTTCTTGTCCGTTGGCCCCGTGGATGGTCCGAAGAGCACCGTGGCGACAGCCTTCAGCACCAGCTCCATGACATGATGCCGGCAAGCCAGCAGGAAGAGGCTTCGGTTGAGCTCACCCAGATTAAGCAGGGGCAATGAGGTGGATGACGCAGACCACAGGGCAAACATTCAGTATCTATCAATGTACAGCTCTTTACATGCCCAAATTCTCGAGGTAGGACAAAGAAGGCACTAAGGACTAATCGTACGGCAAAAGATCGTGAGTGAGCAATCTAAATTGTACTGCATGTGATGGAGCTGGGACTGACATGTAAGAAAACGATAATGTTGGTTGAGCACCCCATGAGTGTATTACGTTCAGAGATGGTGATTACTTACATCCATCATGACACCATCCCAGTGAGCCACGCAGTAGGTGGGAGACTCGAACTTCTCCCTGATTGCCCTGGCAGCAGCTGGTCGATGGGCTGCTCTCGCACGCCGTGCAGAGCTCTTCGACAGGCTGAAGCTGTCCAGGCTGACAGGTGGTTCAGCAGAGCGAAGCACAGCACCAACAATGCAAGCCAGCTGGAACGGACAATATATTTTCTCAAACAAATTGCACAGAAATCCACACTCTGAACGCGTACATGTCATTTCGCAACACCAGGAATTATCGTCATTGCGCCGCTTATTTTACATGGTACAGTGGAAATGTTAAGGACTGCTTGGAACAAGGTTAAAAGTGAGGAATCCACTGAGCTCATCAGTTGGCGCATTATTGGCTAACATACTCAATACTTATGGGATGATGGGGTGCATTGTCATTGGAAACAAACCTGGCTGTCAGACAGGTGGAGACGGTCTGCCATCTAAACCAGGGATGGTGACTTGAGGATGGCTTTGGGCAAATGGACAGCAATAACTCTGGATGACAGGTGCCTGCTTGCAATAACAGCTTTAGCACTGGCATCACTATCCACAACCATATCATCATCGCTTTCACTGCAACTGGCATCACCTTTCTCCTGAGAAGTTGATGGTTCACTGCTGGCCACTGGGACAGGAGTTGCCATTGCTGCCTGCTGCTCTTGCCTCACTGCCCGCAAATGTGCCTTACCAGCATATATCCTGTCTTGCCCACTCATATGACACTGCCTAGGACCCTGCTGGTCTCGATAAAATGCTTCATCTTCAGCTTTGTTCTGAGCGGTCAGCACGCGGTTTCTCCTGATATCCTCCAGAGCATCAGGAGCTCCAATGTCCCAGAGTTGGTCTAACTTCTCTACAAAAAGCCTTCTCTTGCCCTGAGTCTGATCGCCTTGTACTCTTCTCGAGTTTCCGTCACTCCGTGAAAAGTGACTCGAGCCTCTGCTGGCAGTTGTATGGCCGCATGGGCCTGATACGGGCCATTTCCCAAAAAGGGAGCACATTCTCCACTGTGATCCTGTATGCTTCATGTTTGCCCTCACACCTCTCACTCTCTTTCACGTGAAACAAGAACTGTAGCACTTGCCTTACTGTGGGTAACTGAGACCCTGTGATTGATGGTCTTGGTTGGCCCACCAAGAACTTCTCAGTGTCCTTTCTTAGTTTCTTGGATTTTTCTTTTTCAGCGCCTGGAGGAGGCTCTGCGCTGACCAGTTTCTTCCCACTTTTTGTGCTGATTGGCTCCATTACCTGTGTCTGTAACACCAAAGGAATTGTCTGTTAATTACATTATGCTGGGGAGGGGGACCTCAAAATGAACGTCACCCATATGATCCAGTGTTAAGAATGCATAGGTAGCATTTGGAAGGTGGGAAGGGAATGGGAGCGGTGAAAGCCAATGCGGTGTAAGGTAATTTTATGGACATACCCAAATGTTATATAAAATCTTTCAAGCTCATGAGTGGCTAGAAATTCACCTGTCAAAAATCGAGTAGGTTAGTTATTAATGGAAACGAGCATTAGTCCCTGTTGTGTCAAGTTCCAGCCAGCAACAGCCGTTCCTTTGGCTTGGCATTGACAGAGCACTTTTGAGGCTTTTATGTTTCAAAAGTGTTTCATAACTGGATTTTCAGTGAGCGTCCATCACCATAAAAACGTCCCAGGTTGACAAAAGCAAGGTAGGAAAGAGTTGACGAACCTGGGATGGTATTTTGAAATACTGGCCCAGGTTCTTCAACATATGGCATATTTTGCAAAGCATCTTGTGATAATTTCCTTCGTGGGTCAGGAAAATCTTTTTCAGGGATGATTTTTGGAGCTAATTTTGGAGTCATCATTTTCAGGATGATGTGGCATCATGGCGATCTCATCTGTTCATTTCCATCCATTCAGCACTCTCCATCACCTCAAATCTTACAAAAATGGTCAAAAAGTACCTAAGTATGGCCAACTCTGAAGACTTCTTTGGCCATACATAGGACGGACTTCTTCATACCTCATAATTGCACCACATGGTGACAGTGACGTCGCAAGTTGGTAAGTCTGCAGAATGCTGCCTGATGATGAGATACCAAAGTGGAAAACCGCTGGATTTGCGACCAAAAAAAGATCGATTTGGAAGTCCGAACATGCAAACTTTAGGGTCTATGCGGCACCCCAAGATATTGATCGATTCTGCTAAAACCAACAGCAATGGACCTCAAATGAACCAAATAATTGGAAAATTTGCGAGATGAAGTCATCTTCGAAACAAGTTGAAATGTGAACCTATCTAGTGTTCAGTGTTCAGTCACAGTCATATCCAGTGTTCAGTCATTGGCAATCCTACCAGTCACCATAAATAAATGAAAGCACGGAAACGCGAAGGCTGACTTTGCAGTTGTATCGAGATGGTTCGAGTGGCTGCGACTATTTTATTATCTGGGTAAAAATTTGTTAAGGCTCTTATCAAGTGTTATTATGCCGGAAATCACTCAATTCACTGCCAGGGTACAGTGAACACCTGATTTGAGTGTGAGTTATGCACTTACCGACTTAGGGGCGTCATTTCGCAGGGCGTATGCTACTTTGCAAAAATCTGGTAGAAGCAAGATCAGTGTGATGGGCAACTATACCGTCACTGACCCATATCCAGTTCCTCGCTAGAAAACGCGCTCTTTGGCTGCAAATAACGATGCACTGGAGACATGTCGAGATAGAAAGCTACTTGATGCGCTGGTAAGTAAGTCTGCAGAATGTTGCCTGACGATGAGATACCAGAGTAGAAAACCACTAGACTTGCGGGCAAAAATGGCAAGCTGGAAGTCCGAACACGCAAGCTTTGGGGTCGATGCGGCACCCTAAGATATTGATCGATCCTGCTAAAACCAACACCAATGGACTTAAAATGAACCAAACAATTGGAAAATTTGCGAGATTAAGCTATCTTCGAAAAAAAAAGTTTGAATGTGAACCTGTCTAAGGTGCACCCTGCAGAAATACCTGAAAGGGCTAAAAGAAAATATGTTTAGCAGGGATGGGCGTGCACTTGAGCACACTGAAGGGTGCTTCTGGTTGACAAATATGAAGGGGAATACTTGAGTTTTCCCGGATGCGCGCAGGTTCCATGAGGACATGCCCCTGAATCAGCCGACCATCCCTGAATGTGCACGACCATCCTGCAGGGCATAGGTCGACGCTCAGGCAGGGGTGTTGCTATATATACTTTCGAGGGGACAAATGTCACATCAGTGTTGGCTTTGCCCTCGCCAATGATTTCAAGGGAACAACTAACATGGGACCCCATAGAGTGTGTTCCCCCAATCAATCTGGGCCTGCCCATTGCCTTCTTGTATTTTGGCCACCTTCACCCCCTCCCCCAAATATTACCAAAAAGTATTTTGTTAATACACAAACATTTTCACGAAAAGAACATTTTTCTTCAGAAACAGCTTATGTTAGGTTTGGTTATGATAGGCTGGGTTAGGTTTCCTTTCTAATGGTGAGCATTTTCAGAAAACAAAGTGCTTGACACTTTTTATTTTATTTTCTCAAAAGGTAGGTTTGGTTAGATTGGTTAGGCGTTTTTTTTTAACACATTCTTGTTCATGCTATATTACCTAACTCAAAGCACTTTTTGACATCATTTTGCTCACAGCATGAAAGGTATGCATTTGCACATCAAATGAGTGGTCTCATCATCTTAGTCACTCATAAGCATGGTATTCTGAAGAAAGATTGAACAAATTATTTACTTAAAAAACACCATAAACGGTAAATTGACAAAATAATTTATATTTTCTGTGAAAACATTTTTGAAAACTTTTGCAAGCATTTCAACTTAAAAACTAAACTAACCCAATTTAACCAAACGAAACCCAGTTCTTTGCTCTTTGGAGGCAAGTGTGTGCAAAAACTTGTCTTGTTACCACCTTAAAGCACAATAATACCAGTTTGGTTGGGTTAGACTAGTGTAGAGTTTAAGGTGGAAATTCTGGTCTCAAAGGGTTCCAAAAAAAGCCGAAATGTTTACTTCAAAAGAAGCTAACGTTAGGTTAGGATAGGCTGGGTTCGGTTGCTATATTTGGAAAATTCAGAAAATGTACTGCTTACAGTCTTTCTCGTTAATTTTTTGCGATTTGTTTTCTCCAGAGGGAGGTTGTGATATACTAGATTGCATTATATTAGTTCTAGTTATTAGGTTGTGCTATTGATTCACTTATGAATGAATTCATACCATACCCACTGGTGTCTAAAAGCTACATCATAACCTTACTTTTATAACGTATACCACAAGAACCCATCTCGATTCTATTGCTCACTCAGGACGCCATAGAAGTCCATTAATGAAAGTGTTACTTCATTACCTACGTTGTAAATGTAAACAGAAGGAAGTCCTTTGAACCATATGTTATGTCCTTCCCCGTGCTGATCCATCCATCTCCAACTCCAACCCTGACCATACTTCCAACCATCAATCTACAACTTAGCCTGCAGAAAAATGTACGTATTGCAGCAAAAGTACTATGATCTTAATTCCATGGTGTCCCTGTTGCCTAATAGTCGATTCTTGCCTATCCATGTAGCAGATGTTTGACTTTCCTCAAACTGTCTGGAGAACTTGGGAGTTGAAATCACGTGTGAGTGATGAAACCGGTGAGATATTCTTGGATGCTTATGTTGCGGAATTGCATGGCACAGTGGCGTGCCGAGTGGGAAAGGGCCATTGCGGGCTGTTGCCCCCTGACAGGTTGTGGGCCCCCAAGAATCGTGTAGAGCTCCGAAAAAAATGCGCTAGTCTCCCTAAAAGTTTCGTTTGGACTCCAATAATCGCTCGTTGGTTGGTTGAATGTTGGTTTTACGACACGTCGACCGTTGAGTCATGTAGCGTCGCCAATCTCTCACGCCGATTGGACGCGGGGGAAGAGTAGCGACAGGTGGGACTCGAACCCCAAATAATCGCACCGGGGCACCGAAAAATCACATCGGGTGAAAATAGTCGCACACGGGCTTCTCAAAAGGACGCTGAGACCTCAAAAGTTTCCACCTGGCCCCCTGAAAACCACGCTGGGACTCAAAAGAGTCGTAATGGTGATAAAGAAAATCACTACGAAGGCCACAAACGGTCGGGCCGGAACCTCTGAAAGTCACGCCGAGCCTGCTCTACCAAATATTCTCAACATTCCGTCGGTAATCCCAAAAATTAATGTCGGTAACCCAAGGCATACCGAGTTTCGCAAAAAAGCGACAGGTCCTTCAAATATGCTCTGCAGTTCGAAATAAACAAACCGGAAGCGTTAAATAAAAGCATAACGGAGGGCCTCAAGACACATCAATGTCATGAGACTGCACGGGGCCTCAACAAGGGAATTGATCGTAAACAAGGAACAAACATACCGGGCAATAAATATAACATCTTCGATAAAAAAAAATTCGAAATCGCGCCGATACCTTATAAATTATATCGGTGTATGAGAAGCAACACAGCTGTAAAAAGATCCGGGTATGAAACGTGCTCCGTGCCCGAAACAAAAATTGGCTGGAGCTCTAATAGACATACATAGAAGAAGAAAAGCGCAAGGGGTAAAAAATTCGGACACCTAGGTAGGGTCACGGCTCGGTAGCCAATCTGAGAGCTTATTTAACCAAAGAGATGAGGTGCACGAAAGCTCAGTGTGCCTCTAGATGTCTTAATCAGTGGATATGTGGGAAGAAGAGATTTAATACATCGAATTGAAAGTATCGATTTTTTTTCAAGCGAGTCGCCATACCAGCCACAGTGGAAAGTGGACAGTGGACGATGTGCTCCGTGCCACGATCCGTCACAGTGGACGGTGTGCTCGGCAGTCCCGGTCCATTGCAATGGACGGTGTAGTCAACGGCCCTGATCCGCCACAGTGGACGGTGTGCTCCGCGGCCCCGGTCCGTTACAATGGACGGTGTATTCCACTGCGCCGATCCGCCAGAGTGGACGGTTTGCTTCGCGGTCCTGGTCCACCACAGTGGACGGTGTGCTCCACGACTCCGGTCCGTTACGATGGACCATGTGCTCCGCGGCACCGGTCCGCCAGAGTGGATGGTGTGCTGCGCGGCCCTGGTCCGCCATAGTAGAATGTGTACTCTACAGCCCCGGTCCGCCACAGTGGACGATGTGCTCTGCGACCTTGGCCGGCCGCAGTGGACGATGCGCTCTGCGACCTTGGCCGGCCACAGTGGACATCAGGGTTGAAAAACGGGCTTTTCCTGGAATTTTGCGATCCGTAGCATTATCCTCTTCACAAAATTATCCTTCATTTTGTTTTGTAGGGGTGGCGGCTCTGTCGTCGGTGGGGTGTCGGGGTGGTGGCGGGTGTGGGTGCGCGGTGTTGTGGGGGGTGTGGGTGAGTGAAATGTATCTTCTGAAATTGCCAATCCCGGCTGGAACTGATCGGACTACTTGAACTGCTGAACTTATTGAGGGCTTGACCTACCACACTCCTTTGTTGATTGTGGCTATGTCAGTGTTGTGTTTCGCCGCCAACTCCACCACACATTCCCCAAACCCTAGCCGACGCGATGTTGGTTTGAGTTGCGGCCTAACACGAATTTACATATGTGCGATGTCAAAGTTTTGGAAACACCATACAGGTAAGTGAGAGTCTTTAGCCAGATTATAATTAATACGTTGCATTAGATAATTGATGATGACTAAATTTGCCATTGGTTTGAATGACATGTCCCATGTTAGGACTTTTTTTGACACTAGTAATAGTATAATTTTATGCCATGTATCGCACGAAATAGGTGCCTGTGTTAAGCCCAAAGCGGCTTCCGCTGATCCATAAATCTACCCACTCACGTTCATTCCCCTCATTCACTTCACATTCCCTCGCCCCATTCATGTTCTCCTTATTCATTAATGAATTGCTTGGTCCCCAAATTTAGCTCCGGACCCCCCCCCCCCTCAGCGGTACACAAATACACAGATCGACAGAACATTGCTCTAATTTTGATGGCATGTTGGCCGAACAAGTAAACCTTTCACTGCCAATCATGGCTGGCCTAGCCATTATTGGCAGCGTTCCTCGCCTGGACAAAGTCTGAACTACAACGAGGGGGCTCATCGTACTGGCTCCGAGGGCTGATACAAGTGCTCTGGTGTCTTTGACCGACATACCTAACCTTAAGTTCGATCGATGCCGCGCCGGGCCTTATTCGTCGTACACTTGCGACCAGGTCTGCCGTATCCCACGGGCGGGCACGGATCCCTACCACGTTGGGCACGTACCTTGTCGTCGTTATAACCTAGCCGGCCCTACCATTTTTAGCCTCGGGGCTTATGGCATGCCAAACCCGTCCATGTGTCCCTCTCGAATTGTCTCCACCAACCGTGCTCACGTGCAGAGTTCGTTGGTGTACAAATTACCGGGCAGTGTTTTGCCTATACCCTAACCTCCGGTGCCAGTCTTCCGGCGAACGCAATGTGGTGGCCCCTTTATCGGCCCCTCCCACATGCATACCCTGTTCACCTGCTCACCTGCACCCCTGGATCGCAGAGGCCAGCGTGATTTTGCAGTCAAAGATCCAGAGCAGGTGAACTAATGCCCCCGAAGTGTCCGTTCATCGCACCCTCTCGCAATGAGACACTACCCAAACGCACGTCATATATATAACAACAATATTATTATAGACAATTTAACTGGCTTCAACAGTCACTACCATCACCCAGAAACATTTAGTCCATAGGAGGACGGCTCGCAGGTCGGCTGCCTCGCTGATAAATTTACTTCATAGTAAAAATTAATGTCATGCACATATCCAAGCAGCATTGTGCTGCACCCTGTCTTATTTTAACCGGCCTTGCTCTGCCGCTCCTCCTGTCCATCACTGCCGAAATGCTACTATCTGTCTTTGCTGATGTCACCAGAGAATTTATATGCTTATTCTAATATATTTACCTTTCCATACGCCGCATCGCCTTACGCACACACACTGGTCAAGTGTACACACTTCTCGCCATCTCCGACATCTCCGTCCACTTCCTCCCCATCCTGAACTTATCCTATTTGGTCCCCCCCCCATGAGACAGGTCGCTCCCAGCAATGAATTTGGTGAGAAGGCATAATCTGCGGAAGATAATTTAGGTTGGTTCGGAAAGGTTTGGGAAAGAGGAAGACATGTCAGAAGTGTAGCACTCACACGGCCGATGGTGAGTGGCGAGTGGCCTCAGCTGAGCACTTCATCTCCTCCGTCCGAAAACTCAGCCATCTGGCCACCGCCGGACGCCCCTGAGGCGTCGGTCCGGCATCCACCGCCGCGCGTCTTCGAGTCCCCTCTGCATCTTTCCTCTCTCGTCTGTCCTGTTCTGCCCTCTTGAATTTTCTGTGGCCCCGCCTCCTTTTTTCTTTAGCCCACTCTCAGGGCTTTGGAGTGAGCTCACGCTCTTGATTGGTTTTGGCCTATGCCTCCCGGGGCCTTCATGGCGTTCTAAAAGGTTCTGAATTGGGTGGCGACGGCTCCAGCCCATGGGCATCGACCTCACGGGCCGATGACCCTTCTGCCGGAGGTGGTCCAGCTGTTGTTTGGACCCTTGTTTGTCAGCTGAAGGTGCCAGGCTATTACTCGGGTTGTTGTTTCCGGAGCCGCCTTCTGATCTTGGCGCCGGCGCCACTCGCGTTTGCTTTTACTTCTCGGGGCAAATGTTTGTAAGGGAAGGGGAAGGTGGGAAAAAGTGTGAAAGCTTCACGAAGAAAAAAAATGTAAGCCCCCTTACAGCTTCCTCCATGTGTTTTCAATTTGGATGACTGATGCGGTTGTTCGACAACGAATTGCCCTGCGGTAAAGTGCTCAAGGTTCACCTGAAACTTCAAAGTGAGATTCTGATGGAAATGTTTGAAGGAAAACATCCCCTCTGTATTCCATTACTCAGAAATTGTCCTCTCCTCATCTAGGATTGCAAAGTATAAATCCAATCCTGGTACACGGGATGTACTCGACGGCCCTGGCCAGTCGAAATGAACGGTATGGGATTAGTCGCGGCTTTGCATCAACTTTCCGAACAGTTTTGTGTGCATTAGTTGTCACTTTCTCCTCATTCTACCGTTCACCTTACCATTAATGAATACTAATGTAACCCATGCATTAATATTTCCCAATTCGTCACAGCCATTGAATCTGCTTGAGATACAGCTGCTCTTGTTGTGCATTTCGATCAATGAATATTGATGACATCATAAAAGACGAATTATCAGCAGCCAGACTGACCTTATTTCCACTAAAGTAATGGATACAGGTACTGACAGCAGCGCGTTTTTCGGTGCGGTACCCTTGTGGCCTTATTCGTGTCCCCCGCACCCATATGAAGACTCCTTTCACATGCCATGTCTTTCTACTGTCGAATATCTTGCACCTCTATGCATATTTTTTATATGCTTTATATTTGCTTCACATAGTAAGGTCCAGTCACACGGAGTCGGGTTATCTCGGATCATTGTTTGTTCACACAGTGTCATGGTGTACTACTTCGGTGGCTCTAAAACCGAATTGAAATTTCAATTCACAATGAACAGTAGCATTCGGCATAAGACGACAATGCGGTCACAATGTCGCCCGTCGCCGCGGCTGACGCGCACACAAATCCCAACTCCACACAAAGGACAGCAACGTAGAATATGCATAATACTTGAGTTTTCTCCTTACTGCGATAAGAAGGGATAATTTGACCTGACCTCTGTTTAGTAACCTTGGCCTTCATTATAACTTTGGGAAAGCAGAATTATTGGATTTCATGAAAGAACAACATTCCTGTTGCGACACACCTAGTGCGTGGACCATTCCAATTCCACCGATTTCAAAACTGTTGATTTCTGATATTATTCCCATTTTCAGACGTTTTGTACTATATATTTCCCACTCTAGAGCAAAGAAACTATTCGAGCCGACATGTCCATTTCAAGACCATCGGATGGCACTTCTGGGAATCTCCTAGACTGACCTTTTCGAATTCCTTGGCCGTGATCGGAGAGGCGTGGCCCAGTGTGGCGTACTCTTGCATTTGGTTTCGCCATTGGGTACGAGCGGAGTTTAAAAAAAAAAAAAACTTTTCAGTGTCGTGCGTGGTGACTGACAAGACTCGGCGATCACAATGACTACATCAATGCACATGCTTGATCAGAGGACATTGTTTTCGATTGCTATGGTTTTGTGGAAGCTATGCCCCCTTCTCGTCCATGAACTCGCCCCACCAAAACTTTAGCTTCGCCCTTCCTGATGTTAGGCACCGAAGAAATACCTTCACCCGTCGTCATCACAGTCCAGGCCTGCTGTGCTCCAATGCTCCTTGAAGGCCGGTGTGTTTTAGCCTGCATATGGACGCATACATATTTAATTTAAGCTGTTGTGTGTTTGTTGGTGTGTGGAATGAGGGGAGGGTGACGGTGACGTTGAGGATATAGATGACGTTGACGATGACGATGGACCCAAGTCTACTGTATGACACTGTAGTCGCATGGTATGGCTCACAATTTTTATTAGGGTGTGTCGCCTGAACGGTTTTTCTTATGCTTAGTGAAATTATCGTGCAGATCACCTAAAAAAACCCTGTGGTCGAACCCAAATCGAAATCAAACAATAAACAAAATATGCGACAGGCCGATAAAGAAACAAATTTGCCGGGCGTCCGGCGTTGAGGTCTCCAGTGATGGCGCTCAGTTGCGATTGGCATCTAACACCACGCGTCGGCCGCCGTCGGAGCGCCGCCGCGGCGCTGTGACGAAAAAGGCGGCAGTCGGTGCAGTGGATGACTTATAAATGGATTCTGGTAATTCAAAAACAGATCAGGGGAGCCGGGATATATCTGATTGTAAAGATTAAACTTCACTGAAGGACTGATCGCTCCACTTTCCTTTGTCTGTGCTCCACCTTTCACAGTGCTATGAATCATCGTTCGAATAAATTGCGTACGCACTAACGACACAAAATAGTTTCGCATGCCATACATCCCTGTTTTATTAGTCAATCCAAGTCTCCTGTTCCCTTTCGTTACTCAAGTTTCAAGGGAAACTGGGATTATCAGCAGTAGGGACAACCTATTAACGAGGGCGACACGAGCCGTGCTGATATCTGATATCGATGCGCTGAAATGTGATATCGCGATATCGCGAAAATGTGCTGATATCGATAGCTGCGATAGACGGTAGAAAAGATGACACGCTTATGACAGCCAGTTCAAAGAAGACGGAAGAGCACATTGTGGTTGTATCCGAGCCAGACAGTGCATATTTAGGACATTTTACCACACAGACTAGGAAAGCGGAGGACATTTTTCAGGACCTGAACGCCGTGGCATATGAGTTTGGTGCGGATGTTTCTGTGCTTGGCTGTGACAGCACGAGAGTTAATACTGGCCAAAAAGGTGCGATGGCCGACAAAGTGCCACGGATGGAGTTTCCCTTTGTCCAAGACCAGAGAGGACGTCGCCAAATGCAAATCGGCACCGCAGATATCCGTGAAACCACTCGTCAACGCGCCATGGACGAAAGGAGGCGTCTGACCGCCGAGAGAGTCACATCACCACAACCGGGACCTTCTGGAATGGCCCAGCTAGATTCCAATTCAGACCAAGATTCCGCCACAGATTCATCATCGCTCACATCTGTAGTCAATGAGTCAGAGTATATGGTGAACAGTAACACAGACGAACTGCTAAATACGGCTCTAGCAGCAGATCGGTACGGAGTGTCTAATCGTGCGTGTGCTGCGATCATAAACGGTTTCCAAGTGGACATTGGTCGGATCACTTCTGACGATATGGACTGCATAGTGGATATCAAAAAAGTATGGCGAGCAAGGGATCGGATTAGAGGAGAGGTAGTAGCCCAGATCCATGAGGATCATGCAGGTCGTGTATCTGGTCTCTACTTCGACGGTAGAAAAGATGACACGCTTATGACAGCCAGTTCAAAGAAGACGGAAGAGCACATTGTGGTTGTATCCGAGCCAGACAGTGCATATTTAGGACATTTTACCCCACAGACTAGGAAAGCGGAGGACATTTTTCAGGACCTGAACGCCGTGGCATATGAGTTTGGTGCGGATGTTTCTGTGCTTGGCTGTGACAGCACGAGAGTTAATACTGGCCAAAAAGGTGGTGTTATCCGTTTGTTTGGGCTCGGACAAAAACGCCCCGTCCACTGGTTTGTGTGCCAACTTCATGCAAATGAACTTAATCTTCGTGCAGTATTTAGCCAGTTAGATGGAGTCACAACAGAACCTAAGTCGTTTAGTGGGCTGATTGGCCGGGCTGCTGCAGGCGCAGTAGAAACCTTGCCAGTGGTCGATTTTGAGCCAATCGATGGCGGAAATGTTTCAGAAATGACGCAGGAGATTCTCAGTGACCTAAGTTCAGACCAGGCTATTCTGTACAGTCTGGCGCGTAGTGTCCAGACGGGCTGTATCTCAGATAGAACTGCGAAAATGAAGATCGGTCCACTAAACCACTCCAGGTGGCTGACTCTGGCGGCGCGAATTCTCCGGCTCTACCTATCAACCGAACAGCCATCAGACAGTCTGAGAATGCTAGCGGAGTTCATCGTGTGCCACTACACTCCCATGTGGTTCTGCATCAAGAAGAACTGCAAATGTTCTGACGGTCCTGGCAATGCGCTGCACAGCGTGCAACTTCTCAAAAGTTTGCGACCTGAGATAGCGGCCATGGTGCAGCCGGTAATACAGCGCAACAGCTACTGGTGTCACCCTGAGGCAGTACTGCTAGCAATGGCAGCGGGCCAAGATCAAGCCACACGGGAAAGGGCGGTCACTCAAATCCAGCAGTGTCGCAGAACTCAAGTCGAAAGTGATACTGACGAAGTGCGGAAGTTCAAGCTTCCAAAAGTGAATATGGGGGCAAACAGCATCATGGAGCTGATTGATTGGTGTAATGAGGCGATAACCGAGCCGCCCTTGACGCAACAACCGTCCGATGATGACTTACTAGACAAACAGCATCATGGAGCTGATTGATTGGTGTAATGAGGCGATAACCGAGCCGCCCTTGACGAAACAACTATCCGATGATGACTTACTAGACATCATCGCGAGTCCTCTCGAAGTACCGCCATACCCCGTGCACAGTCAGACGGTGGAACGGATGGTGAAAGTGGTGACCGAGGCGTCTTTGAAGGTAATTGGTGAAGAGGCCCGCCACGGTTACATTGTGGCGAAGTTGAAACACAGGTCGGCAATGCCAGTGCTCAGCAGCAAAATGGATTTAATGTCGGGTTTTCTGTCGAGCATGTAGACAAGTAGTACAGTTATAAAATGATAGTTCGTACAAAAAATGTGGCCACTCGTACAAAAGGTGACGTCGCTGTATGCCCGTCTCCTTCGGTTGTAGTGGAACGGAGCATGATGCCGATTTCGCCTGGTCTATTTGTCATAACAATAAGATATCAAGTGTCTCATAATGATTTAATTGGTCTTCGATGTAAACAGACGAGGAATTTTGAAGATGGTCAAGCTTTCAAAAGTGAAAATATTAGCATTATACGCCGATAGATCTACTTATTGAAAATGGAACGAACAAGCGACGTAAAGTGAACCTTTCTTTCATGCGTCAAATATCCAGGCAACTTATTAAGCGACTGGTGCTTATCAAAAGCCTTTTACCCCACTAAACACTTTCATTGAGTTTTATTAATGAGCTTAATCGCCAGAATCCATTCATCAGTCATCCACAGCACCGACTGCTGCCATTTCGTCACAGCGCCGCGGCGGCGCTCCGACGGTGGCCGGACGCGTGGTGTTAGATGCCAATCGCAACGGAGCGCCATCACTGGGAACTTCAACGCCGGGCGCCTGGCAAATTTGTTTCTTTATCGGCCTGTCGCATATTTTGTTTATTGTTTGATTTCGATTTGGTTTCGACCACAGGTTTTTTAAGGTGATCTGCACGATAATTTCACTAAGCAAAGTGCAATTTCCAAAAAAAGGTCCTTCGTGTCACACCCTACTGTGCATTGATCTTTTGTCTATGTGGCTCCACCTGTCACTGGACGATTTTCCCGTTGGCGATGATGCTGAATGAACACAAACATACACATCGTCACATACAAATAAGAATTATTGAGGTCTGAAAATATAGTGGGCAAAAACCGATAAGTTTTTTATTTGTGGGGGTGGGATGGGGTGGGGATGGGGGTGATAAAATAAACTTCGGCCCCCCAATGATTTTCAAAAATCGACACCCCTGGGCTACACCCACTTATTTTACACAATAGATGCAAATTTCGCACGGAAACGTGGAAAACTGACAGAGGGAAACATTTACCGATATAAGAAAAAAATGAAGGAAACAAATTATGACCATCAGGTGCTAAAAACCTGGCGCACGAAAGAACTTTCATGTGTCAACAAAACAATCATGGATGTGATTGTATAATAAAACAAGCAAATTCCAGTCAACAACCAGTTCGGATCACTGGCAGACCCAGGGGAGGAAAGGGGGGGGGGGTTTGTCCCCGTCAAAAGATTTGAAACTGGGTCATAAACTATGTTTTACTCGATGTATGGCCAAAATGCTTTTTGTTTCTACCACGGGACAACAATAGCCAGTTCTGGATCAGCAAGTGGTTCTTAAGTCACTGTCACTAGTATACAGTCCTTCACTTCTGCCTACAGTTTCATGCCTTTTTTAGGCGAAGTTTGGCTGTGCCGCTCTGTGGGTCAGGCGGACACAGGCGAAGCCGTGTCGAGCCGCCTGGCCAACAACGGAGCTTGACGCCTTGCTTACCTCGCGAATAGCTCTCTCAACGGCCTGCGTATGTACAGGATAGTGCTTTATCAGGATAGGCGAGGCCGCGAGCTCTTCAATCTCACTATCCGGCACGTCTCGAAGAAGCGTGGTTCCGTTATAGCCACCGAGTCCCAGTAATCAAGTCCACGTATATCGTGGTGTCGAAATTCAGTTTCGGAATCTCGTATGGCCAGACACCCTCCCTCGTGATTCTTCGTCGACACCCCAGAATCATCTTCGACGCCCGTTGACGAATGTCAGCGTCTGCATCAGCTGCCATGGCCAAGAGAAGCTCCTCCGGGTGACCCCAAACCCGTTGCGCTGGATGACTGGACTAACGATCACTTGATCCTCTCCGTCGAGCGTTCTTAGCAGCCGGACTGATTCATAGGGGGTTTTTGAACCTTCTGTGCAGTGAGAGTGGCCCTTAATGAAAAACCACATGGGCGCATAGTGGTTGACGATGAACTTGACGAGACGGCGCAGGGCGGCTGAACGTCTTGTGGTTGCCACATACAAGCGAAGTATGCGGCATACGAGGGTCAACCATCGCGTGTGGTTGACGGGTCCTGACTTTACACGATCGACGTCTTCGGGTAGAGCGCCATCTTGCACTGCAATGCTAAGCTTATGCAACAACTTCTGATCCGCACTGAGGTCAGCCACCATTGTTCCATTCAGTTCGGTTACTTTCCTCGAGACTAGCTCAAAATCTGCAAGTGGGATATTCTCAACGTCTGCCGATAGATGTTTGCCTAAATTCTCGCTGAATAGTCTAGGACCGGTGGTAATGCCGTCGACAGTTTTGAAAAGCTCTCAGATTCAATTCATTGGCATGTAACATGGAAACGAACCAATGCACACCTTTGTCCTTTTGAAGTTCGAAGCGTCGGCAAACATCCGAATGCACCCCAGTGTTTACAGCGCACCTATCACAGCCTAGCACTTTCACACCTGCCCCGTACTCACAAGCTATTGATTCCAGTTCCCTGTTGATATCAGCTGATTTTCCTGACACAGGCGTAAAATGGGTAAGGTACTGATCATTCGGCTCGGATAAGACCACATAGTGCTCCTCCTGAATTTCCAACTTGCCGCGCATATTGGTGTCGGTTACCAGGGTCGCATCCTTACGGCCATCAAAATACAGCGCAGTCAATCCGTCTTGCAGGATATTCTCTGTTCTGCACTTGCTTCATTCTATATGGCGGTTCTTCGAGCCTTCCACAGTTTTTTGACGTCAACAACAGTGGAGGTACTATCTTTGGTTAACCGTCCTATATCCATCTGGTACGCATTTATGAGGGCAGCCGCTCCTCTGTTCGATATTCCGTACCGATCTGCTACCAAAGCAGACTCTGCCAAAACATCTGTATTCATGTCAATAGTGGACAGATCGGCTTCAAATTCGTCTTGAGATTCTCTCTGGTTACGATCAGCGCAATTGTCATTTTCAGGAAGTTGTTTGGGATCTGAACAGAGCTCTGCACTTTCTTTGTCTTCTATGTCGTCTGCTGTGCTCTTCTTTGGTCTTTGCGTACTCCCTTTTCTATCTACCGATCCAATCAATTTTTTAATTGGATCCACCGATTGCATATTGCTATGTAGAGAACTTTGTCGAACCACTGATGGCGTGAATCCAGGCCAGTAACCCCGAGTGTGCTCTTGGAGCTGCTGCGCCATTTTGAATAGCACAGTTATATCATTGTTTCTCTCCTTCGATCTGAATCCACTGGAATATACTCCATTGTCCAAATGTCCCAGAACGTCTCGGCAGCCGATTTAAATGCGGTGTGAACCGGAAAGTTTCCGTCATTGCGCTCATTATCCAGGTCTGTGCGTAATTTACGTACATAATTGACCACGTACTTCCTTGTGGGCACTGGGCAGCACATTGCGTCTCAGATCACTTGGGTGGCCGATAAGAAAATGCTTTGTTTTTTTTGTCTGCCCCGTCTTCTCGATTTGAATGGTGGCATATACCTCTTTTCACTGCGATATATCGATCTAAAATACCTTCTATAGACCAGATAAATTAAATGCAATATAATTTGTTTACAATGAGGCTTCGCTGAACAATAATAAATATCAAGAATATTAAAACTACTTAGGTACAGTGCCAATCAGATTTTGGAAGGAAATATGGTGGCAAGCGTGTTATTGCTTAATAACTAAGATAACTAGGATTTTTATATATATTATTCACTGCCTGTATCGGAACAGAATTCTGGTCGACAGAGTAGTTTGTAATGGCAAGCAGTGGCGCGACCGCACCTCCGCTGGGCCGTCAATTGCAGGCGATTTTCGCCTCTACGGCAGTCACGCCGGGCGCCGCGACGCGGCATTGTCGGTGAGGCCGGTGGGGCGAGAATCACATGTGCGTGTGTGTGATTTTCTGGCGGGCTGGAGCCGACGTGCTCTTCACAAATCGGCTGTGCGCCAGAGGTAAAACCGATTTAATTCGTTTTTTTGTACTTTTTCTCATAACTTTAGGCCCCTGCGCATGTTTTTATCGCTATCCAAATGTAATCCAAAGAAAAACCCCAATGTGACACACTCTAGTAAGCATTGCTGTTTTGTACAGCATGTGGAAGCTTCCACTCCTAATGAAGGGCACTTTTGTGCGTTTTTCAGGTGTGGTTGGAACAAACGTTTTTCACAGTTTGGCAATGCTATTATTCTGAGAAATAACCCAATTGATTGTGTGCATGGCGGTGCGATTAAGTCGTCGACAAATGTTACTATTTTACAAAGTACTTAAGTTCCTAAAATATCCCAAATTAAGTCCATGGAATCGTTTGTCATTGCCTGCTTTTTGGATCGACCGCAACCTTGACTGGGGTACCTCCATCACAGAAACAGAGGGACCATCCATATATGTAAGAATCTTGAGTTTACCTACGCAGTGTAAGACAGATTGATAATTTTGAAGTACTATCCAAAAACGTACTATCTTGTGTTCCCATTTCATGAATTCATACTTTGCACATTAATTCGCACATTAAATGCAATCACTTCCCAGGTCGACTATACCATGTTCCTTCATAAAACATCAAACCTTCCATGAAGTGTTCTCTAAGCGCAGGAAACAAAATGGACCGTGCTTCGGGGTGACTTCGTGACAGACTAGCGACATTCTTCTGTTTGCTGCACTCCATTTGATTTCATGCATCGGTCCAGCAAGTTGTTCACCAGATCGCATCCAGCAGCTGTATTCTGCTGTCGCCACTTCCGTCGAAATGCCTGTCGGCGTACATTCAAATGATCCTAAACCCTGTCTCACTGACCACTCTGGGGGCGATCATGCCGTGCTGAGTGGCACCTGCACAAAATAACTGGCATGGACAGGGAAGAGAGGCAGTGGCATTCCTGGCCCGCACGCGACCATATCCAGTATTCCCCAGGCTAATTAGGCGCCATATGTGACTCTGGTGGCCGACGGCTCTATGCACGACCCATGGAGCGACTTTTGAGCCCGTATTTGTTTTGTGGTGCTCTGGACCGTGATGCCTGCTTTGGTGACCGTGATGCCTGCTTAATGGTGGTTTTGTTTTATCTTCAGTTGCGCGGACCATTTTTATCGTTGCCATTCTGTAGTTCGGTGTCACTTGTAGCGTTGCACCCATAGGACACCCATGGGGAGTGCCATTGTATCAATAGCTTCATCGGCAACCATGCCTCCGAAGGTACCCACGGAGTGTCACGTGAGTCATGCATGGGATGCCATGGAGTGTCACACGACGTAGCAAATCCACACACAGATGAAAGGAACGTGTTCCGCTGCCAATATTGGTGCAAGTGTTGAACGTTCATTTTCCACTCCGTGCGACCGATCTCGCCCAACACCGAAAAATTGTTAAAGGAAGCAAAAAAAGGTTAAGATTTTGTGCCACTACTTTACCGGGTGTTACATGATGCCGAACACAAACTCGTGAGTAATTTCTGAGTCATACAAATTCTTTGTTCCACGAAATGTCACAGAATATAGGCACTGCACAATGAGTCAGAATGAGTAAAAAATGACACTTATTCAAATTTCGAAGTTCGTCAAAACTCGACAGTTATACCGTACATCGTCCGCATAATGTTCCCTGCATTGGAAAACAGTACTGCATCTTCGATATACCAGCACCCATCTCCATAAATTACGCAACAAGTCATACTATTATGGCGTGTTCATCCTTGTCGATGCACACGAGGAATTCCATTCTTAGGCTCTAAGCACTGCCATTCTTCTTTCAAGACTCGAAACCAACAATGTTTGATATCATTGAATTGCTCAGATCATACCAAGTATATTAGGAGTAGAAATTACCGATTTGACCCATCCAGCAAGTTGCTGCAGATTATCTAGTGTTGGATTGTAAGAAACGACGGAGAAAATATATAACGATGAGCATATTATGGATTTAAAAAAATAAAGGACTTACACACTGATTTTGATTTCATGGAGTAGTTACATTCCTTGGCTACAAGTCTCGATTAAATGCTGCTACACTTTTTGCGCCAACAGGAATAAATTGGCTTGAATTAGGTCGATGTTCTGAACAGCGCCATCTATATTGGTCACTAAATAGCAATTGTATTTATAGTTAGCCATGCAAAGCATTTATTAGGTGTAGCAAGCTGCCAAATGATGATTGCCATCATGATTGTAACGTTCAGGAATCATTGGAACCATAACCATACTTATCAGATATTTCAGGAATATTTTCGAAATGCTGATTTTATGAAAGGGGAGACCGGGTCTAGTTGATGACAATTTTGACGGAACTCAAAATAACCCTTGACTTTGGAAAGGAAGCGAGGAGATAGCTATTTCTATGCTAAGACTACATTTTACTTTAAATCAGTCTACGGTGCTGCTATCATATCTTGCTATCCATCTTCACGGGTGGGGGAACATCACGTCAATGCGAGCTTGTCGAATGAACGTAAAAATATTCCCAGACGCCACGACCTCAGAGTCGTTCCCTATAAGCATACGTAAAGAAGAGTCGGTATTCAACCGCCCTAAAATCTGGTGTCATAGAGGATCTAGGAGAGTACAGCCAACTAAAACATGGTACACGGTAAGCGGGTTAGAACAGCGCGGACATAGAGGTCGGTCATCACTGGTAAGCATGCAACTGTGTGTTGCGAAGGTATGACCTATTCTCAATCGGCAGAGTATTACTTCTTCCCGGCGTTTGGTTCGGTGAGAGGATAGCCACCTTCCTAGTGTCAGTTTTAAAACCCTGAGCTTAATATACTTGGAATTCCAGGTTCGTTGCCATTCTGACCGTATATTTGATAATATAGTGGGGTATAGAACCCCTGGAGGGAGCCGTAGAGGGACCACACGGCCATTACCAATGGCGTGTTTGGCGGTAATGTCGGCAACTTCGTTTCCCTGCGAGTCCAACATGGCTAGGAATCCAGCAGAACACGACATTTTTTGCCGATGTCATCTAGGGATTTTACGACTTTGGTAATCCTCCGAACAAGTCGGTTATCCTGGTTAAAGGTGTTCAGTGCCAGGAGACTGCTCAAAGAGTCTGTGAAAACCACGTGCTTTGTGGACCGGTCTTTCTGTATACAATAAAGGGCTTGCAAAATAGCATACAGTTCGGCAATAAAATCGGTGTTTGTGTCGGGAAACAAAAAGAGCGAACATCTTGTCGACTGACGTAAGCACACCCAACACCAGAGACTGACTTTGAGCCATCTGTGCAAATGCGCGAGAAGTCGTGGTATTCATGTATTTTTTCAACGCAAACATGCGGCGTTCCTCCGGGTTTACGTGTCCTTTCTTTGAGCAGGACAAAGTCACGTCAGTTTTCACTGGGACAACATGCCAAGGGGGAGTGCTCGGCGTGATGACACGTGCTATAGAACGCGGCCTGATATTACATTCTCGAAGGATCGAGGCCATACGAATGGAAAACGGTTCTCCACGCTGGGCCCTATGACGTGCTCTCAATGTCCATGAGAATAGAATATCCACCGATAGGCTGGGTAGTTCCGGTTTGGAGAAACATTGCACGCGTATCTCGCGCCCAATAACTTACGGGGTAGCGCAAGAGGTGGCTCATCTACTTCTACCATTACACTAGCAGCCGGTGACCACAGTACATTGGTAGGTTTGCGAACCAGTGGGAAATTAATAAAACATATATAAGCATGCCCCAACAACAGTCAGGTACAGTACAACTCGGCACACACCACACAAGCCGCAGCACGCTAGCAGGGGCTTCGGGCCAGTGAGCTATGTCATACAATATCATTGTTCACTACTTAAACAGACAGGAGCGGTATGATTTGGAGGCTCTGTGAAGTATCACTGTCCCCGTGAGCATGTACTTCACGTTCGCGGACCGCCTGATGAAATCAAGCTGGTTACGGCTTTGAACTGCTTTGATCAGATGCTCGGCGACGTCAAGATCACGGCCATTCCACCGAATCATCAGCTACATTGCAGCATTTCCGTGCTTGGGCTGGCGGTACATCGAGAACACCTCCTTGAGGACATTGCCCATGGATTCCACAACGCTTTCGGCAGGCGTGAGCAGCCACAGGCGGATGACTAGATGGACGAATGGCTCTACCCCCGGACCACGTTTCCACATTACCTTCAGGAGAGCTTGGTTGGAGTCCGTACGCTCCTCGACACGCGGGGTGAAGATCGCCTCTCTAACACTCCTGTTCGGCACCGCAGCCGATGGCGGGATTAACTTGCTCGACACCAGCTGCACGATGGCTTCGGAGACTGAGCTCACTTGGGCGTCGAGTGATGTGTGTGGGTTCTGAAGACCTGTCAGATCACCAACCCTTCGTACTTCCGTCATGTTGTCCAGCATGGTCTTGTTCGCCGTGCGATTTCTTCCGCCACTGGCGTCAGCTCCCTGTCTCCTGGCCTTCAGGTTGCGGACCAGGGCGGTGCAAAACGTGACGATGTGCCGGATCTGTGGATTATTATAATTATTGGGCCGAAGATAATCGGATGCTGAATAAACAGAAGTCTGAATTTCGTTAGCAAAATGGTTATGCTATGCCTCGAGTGAACATAATGACTGATTAATTGATTATTGGAGTCTTACATCATGTCGATAGCCGAAGCTATTTTGCATCATAAGAAGGATAATGCTAAATACTACCGAATGTTAGCTTGGCACCAGTAGCTTAGTATTCCAGGAAAAACAATCAGATGGGAGGAGCGGAGATATTACAAGGAAGTTATTAGCAACCGTAATGTGAAAGAAAACATTAAGCTTCCAGACGAAAAACGTGAGCCTTTAGGCAGAGGAATAAATGGCTGTTAAGTTCAACAGGTGTTCACCTGAGCGTGCAAGCCATTCTTGTGCTGCATCAAATTTGGCCAGAGTTCCTCGAAGTCCACCACTCCGAGGGCATGTGTCCACCACTCCGAGTCCACTCAGAGTCCACCACTCCGAGGGCAGGGTTCACTCCTTTCTGGCTCAGAGCAGTCACGGCTGCCGCATGACCTGGAGGCTGCTGATCGTGGTGCCGTACTCAGCGCGACACTCCCAGGGTAGCAGCTGAGTGTTCTGTTGTGCCTGACTTCCCCGCCTAAGGATGTCGTAGACGTCGTGCAGAGTAGCAACGCGCGTCATGAACGTCTGAAGTGTTCAAGCAACATGAAACATCTGAAAATAAGCAACATGAAAGTGTTCAAGGAATTCACCATGAAGCAAAACGAAAGAAAGCATATGGGGGAATAGTAGCGTGTGGGCGCGTTAAATGCTAAACTGTTCATACTGAGCAGCAACACCTGCATGCTTACACATGTACGCACGAATTTAAAATATGCGAAGACAATACCATGTCAGTGTAGTCAATGAGCATCATAGATATGCAAATATGCATACATCCACGAAACATAAACCCGTCTCGTCTCGGGGGGAGGGTCTTCAACTGCCCCCTCAGTTTTTTTTCGCGGATAGTGGACGAACGGCGCGCGTCATCGAGCCCAAATTTGGCATACCTTTTCCCACATCAATTTGGCATGCTGTTCCAAATTTTGAAGTCAGGTCATCTAGGGTCAACGAGTTAGTTAAGGTCAAGTGAGATCACCTCCAAAAAAGTTCAACCAGTCGTCACGCTTTAACGGATACAGATATTTTAATGAAACTATCAGCGTTTGCTTATCTTTAGGAATGCAACAAAACGTACGAGTGGAATTTTTCATTTCTTTCGTTTTTGACTACATATACATTTTGCGTATTTGCCAAATTGCAGGTCAAATAGAGGATTCTGGCTAAAGTAAGCATTTTTTTTATTAGGGTAAGTTGACTTCCAGCAACGTTTCTTGGTCTTCTCTACCCATTGGAAAAGGAAAATTAAAGAAAACTTGAAAACTCAAAATTTTGAGAGAAAAAAAATGGGGGCCCAAAAAAAAATTATAGCTATAGTTCACGAAGAGAAAACTTTGACCCCAGGACCGTGAATTCCTCAGCGCTTCGCGGTAACCAGACTGGGCCGACCCAGGTCACACCCTTCCACCTCAACTCGACACCGCTCCCGCGCTAGACACCCCGACCGCTGATTGGCCCATTCCGCACACGCCCCACCACGCCACGTATCCGGCCGGCCCGACCACGTCACGAGGTCGCCGCATTGGCTGACTCATCTGCCTAGTACCAGTGCCACCTCACATACATCCTGGGGCTAGTACCGGTGCCACCTCACATGCAATCTCACTACAAAAGCCCTGCTCGATTTCGCTGTCGTTTTCTCATTCCAAATACATTTTTTTCTCATATATCCCCCAAAATGAACTCCCCAGAGACAAAGACATAATA
Organism: Imbricaverruca yamaguchii; assembly: GCA_034440575.1. Taxonomy (NCBI): domain Eukaryota; kingdom Metazoa; phylum Arthropoda; class Thecostraca; family Neoverrucidae; genus Imbricaverruca; species Imbricaverruca yamaguchii. The sequence goes on along the minus strand of JAOTOL010001423.1, from coordinate 938,176 downwards.
TAAGTCGTGAAAAGTCGTGAAAATGTAGCCCCCTTGGTGTCGTCACTTTTTGGGGGAAAGTTGCTTTGGGGGTGGACCCGGACCCTACTCGAAGAGCGCTTTCCGATGACACCTCTTTCGTTTTCGTGGGATGCTTAGTTTGGATTTTAGAGGGGGTTACTTACCGCCCCCCCCCCTGAGACGGGGTGTGAGGATCTGACCGGAAAGACGGCGCGGGTTAAATTCAGTGATAATTTAGAAGTTAGATAGGGAACAGAACATACTCTTATGTATGCACATGCACGATGATCACCAATGCAACCAGATTCAATACGTAGATGTTAGTGAATATTTATTATTTTAAGAACCATTGAAAACAAATTATCATAGTCTCACAGTAGCATGGACTGAGGCATGGGTGTTCCGCAAAACCACCGGTATGCTTGGGTTATCATTGTGTCTTTTTGTTATTTTGTATTTTTGTTTTTGTAATTTTGCAATTTTGGTACAAATAAGGATAGTTTGCTAGTCCACTCACCTTCTCGAGAAGAGATGTCTTCCTACTACTCTTGGGCGACAGCCGCCCGTTTTTCTTTCTTCAGGCGATGACGCAGGACGTTGCACATGGTTTGTGCATTGGCTCTAAATGCCTTGAAGGTGTTGGTGGCGTGCGCAGCGAATTTGGTGTTGGACCACAATTTCGGTGTCACAGTTGTGGCATCATCCGCTGTCGTGTCTAGAAGTTCTTCTAGATCCTTGCCGAGGCTGAACTTTTTTTTGTGATGCGTGTCATACCTTCGACAATGTCGTCTACCCACAAGCACGCAGACTCAGCTGGGATGTCTTGCTCCGCCAGGTTCATCAGATGGCTGGCGTCCCATATGACATGTATGGAGACTGTCTCTGTCTGTCCACCCGCGATGGCCGAGTTGAGGGCACGTGTGAGTTTCTCAAGAATGGAGGCGTGGTGATACTGGCCATCCGCTGCAAACTAAGCCACTCTTTGGGACGACTCAATTCCCACGAACGCCAGGGTGGCTTTTAGCTCTTGGGCAATGGATTCGCAATCGTGATGTTTCACCACGGGTGCGCCGGTTACGAAACTCTGTATAAGATGACCCGGTGGTGCGTCTGGAACGACCGTGATGATGGCAGTGATGTCCACGATGCGACGATTTAAAGTAACTTTTTTTCGGCAACAAGAGCGACGCACAGCTGATAGGATATGTGCTTCCGTATCATTGTCATCATCTCTCCATGGAAACGCACCTTGTTCATGAGCAAGGCACTGCGGCTTTTGTCCCCCACATTTGCCCCACTTCCCTGAAGGAGGACGATGAGCTCCTCGAACGTGTTCCGCGGTATGGACTCCTTCAGCGTGTAGTACGCCGCCCGGAGCACACGATGGGCGACGGAATCCGACTCACCCTCACGAACCCCTCCCTTGTTCTCAGCATCTCTGGTCCACGTCTGGACCTTCTTGTGTTCAGAGGATATGAAGTGTCCCTTCACTGCTATTCTCAGAGATTTGAATCCCTCGGGCACGAGCTGGCCTGGCGGAAATTCCGATTCGAGACCGAAGTTGTATGCGAAGACTCCAATTCCGCGAGCAGCACTTCTATTAGTCTCCTGGGATGTCGCATTGCAGTATGCTACTCTTGGGTGACGCTACCAGATGCTCTCCAGAAGCAGCTTGAAGACAGAAGATGCCTCTTCGAGAGCGGAACAGCACCTCTGCTTCCAGGTCAGGGAATAATTCGTTACCGGCTGGGGTCGGTTTCTTGAAGATGTGGATGATCTGGTCGGTTTTCTGTTCAAGCACAGAAATCCTAGCAGACATGTGATTTAACACACTGGGATACGGAACGCTCTTGTGCGGTGGTTCTGAAAAGAAGCATAGATGGGTATCAACACAGCAGGCATCTACTCACAGCACCCACACCAACACAAACGGTATTACAAACTCCACTACTGCAAACTATCGCATCCCACTAACACACATAGTTCGACCATAAAATGTCAATATTGCTGCAAGGTTGTTTTCATCATGTGTGCAGGGTAAGAAAAAATAACAAGATGCCATCACATGGCGTAGCTGATTATTATTAGTACGTTACGTGTTATTGCGAAAACGTTGGGAACCCCATCCCATAAAGCGGCATAGGATGGCTTACCAGTACAGTTATAATACCTTTCATTCACCATTTGATACCATTAAAACCATTTAACAAATCGGAGCTCATCAATGGCTCATGTCAGGACATATTTAACTGAATCTAAGTAGATATCCTAAGCTGAATGAGCTCAGGCTAGTGGGATTGTTCAGTCAGTTGGTTGGCTGTGTTCCCTTCACCAGGTTGTCAAGCTTTATTTAATTGGTAAAAGTATAAGTGGAACATTGTGTCCTAGGTTGAGTCTGGATTCGATTAGAGTCCGAAGTTTGCAGAATTGCTGAATCTGAGCCAGATGCTCATTTATTAGGCTTGGGTCTGGCTTGAAGCCCGCTGGCAAAACGGTTAATCTGATTCTGATTTACTAGTGCAGTGAATTGAATCGCTTGATCTCGGCCTCAAAAAGTCATGACTCCAGACCAGATTCCACGTCCAGCTGAACTCGCACCCACGTCTATACAGTAGTAACATTAAGTACCAAAGATGTTGGAGGGGACATATCACCCATCCTTCCTGTGACAAATACAGCCCATGCAGCCAATAAAAATACCTGAAGTTTGTTGAAATGTGTTTGATGGCCCCCTAGGACAGACGTTCTGAGAGGTAGACTCAGAAGGGGCATCATCTTGTTCTCCACTCTCTGAAAAGTATGTGATTCATGAGAAACCACATTATTTACTTAGCATTAAACCATTATCAACAACGCACAGCTTAGAAACAAACAACAAAGTTAGTTTGGAAAACATGGGTGTGAAACAAAAAAAAATCAAGAAACACCAAGAATACTTTATGAGGATAGCATTGCATAGTAATATGAAAACAGGCCAATTATTGGTGGGTACTGTTAGTCCCTTACTTTGCATGAAGGCACTAATTAAGGGGGAAAATGGACAAGCAATTGCGCATAATCCAGTCGAAACGTCTGGCAAAGGTCGACCAATGATGGACAAGATTTTGCCAATAGTGCCATGGTGTTATTGAAATAATTCAACTGAGTTTACTGTGACAGTAAGCTAATGCAATGCTTAAATAACGCACGTCTCAAATCACTGCACTTAAGATGTGACATCTCCATGCACTGCCTAGCACCAATCCAAGCATTTTTAATCATTTGATTCCTCAGTCATCTTGAAAGGTGCCACTGAAAACTCCAGGATTTGTTAATATCAATGCTCAGCCACACACAAAGCAGGCATTGAAGGAAAACAATCTCACCTGCAGTCTGATTAGCAGACACCGATAGTCCTTCAGGACTGGATGACTGAAATGACAGCTCTGTAATGTCTTGACCTTTTTCTCCACTGCCTGTGCCCTTGGACATCCCTGTGAAAAATGATGATAATTTGACTCTAAGTATTGAGGACAACCTTAGAAAGAGTACAAATAAAAGAATACCAACATGTTCTCATTGGGAAAAAACTAATGGAAGCCAGACATCGATTAAAACGAAGATCAACCGGAAAAAATTGTTGATTGTTGATGTAATAAAATATCAAAAAAGTGAAAGAAACATGATTTTTCACAAAACATCCTTTCAGCTTACTTCTGGAAAACCTCAAATTACTTTCAGTCTTGTGCCCATCTTTTTCATGTTTGTGATCCAGTTCCCATCTGCAAGACATGTCAACCCCCTTGAAGGATTGTAACTCAGTCTGGCATAAGCTATGCATGTTTGTTGTGTGTCTGTGACACAGCCTTTGGTAGATATCATGGATGACCGCTTCACAATTTTCATCTTCATGTAAGATATGTAGGCAACTTCATGCCATGAAACATCAAAATTTTAAGTAACGAATTCAGAAGGAAATATAGCAATGTCACTTATTTCATGTTTATAGGCATCACACAAAATGCAACCACAGAAATCTACAGGGTGACAGTGTAGAGTATGCATTGCTTTCTACACCCTTAACTATTTGTGCACTCAAGTGTACATGATTTACTCCACATGTTTTTTTCTTCAACAACATTTTAGGCTAGGATGGGTTAGGTTAGGATATGTTATTTGTCTCAACTGCATGTCTCATCTGACTTCTACTGATTTACATGTTAATCCTGTTGCCATATAAACCACCATAGAATAAAATGCATGCGTACCCTCACCTTGAAGCCCGATTATCAAGTTTCAAGATGAGGGCCATATAATTTTGAAATTAATTTTTTTTTCCATAGGAAAGGCAAGTTTTTTAGACCGACTGTAGAACTGGTTGCAGACATAGGCCCTTCGCCTCCTTGGCTCATCAAGAACTACCTAGGCTCTCATCAAGAACCTACTTTCAGGATAGGTTCTGTTCAAGTTCTTACCTTGGAGCCGGGACTGCCATTTGCCGCGAGCACCAAAACTTGAATTCTTTAGAATAGTAGGCAATCCATTGTGTTTGGTGTTCATGTGCCTCTTCAGGTTTCTCCTTTCGCCATTGAACGTGCAGTTCAAATGTTCATAACGAATACTCATACGTGACGGAGGTCGACCCATGCCCGCCATCCGATAATATAGGCACAGAGCAGAAGGCAAAATAACAAGATTCGATGATAAATACTTTGTGACGAGTGCTTCAAGCCAACAAACGTGCGACCGGCCCCTGCTAATGTTCATCGGCAGCCGGGGACGTCATCTGGGAGCTGATTTGGGTTCAGCAGGTTATCACGACAGCAAGAAATGGTACTTTTCCGCGTACGTTCCTGACTAGCAAGTATATGTGAGGTATAAATTGTACGTCATCTGAAAGCTTGTTTCATGGTAGTTCCATAATCATGGTAGGCTTTCACACGAACGTGTTAGTTATTGTGCAAAATGGTGTTCTTTAGACCCATGCCATATCCATCGACACTATTTAACTTAAGCGGGGCGAGGGAATCGGTGTGAGTAGCGCGGTTGGTAGCGAGTAAGCTTGCCGACACGGAGGTAGCTTGTTCGAGCCTGTTCGAGGATGGAGGCCGGCATATTTTTGTGCGCGTCGTGGGAAGTCCTAATATAAGCGACAGTGAATTAAGATTTTTTTTCTTCACATGGTATGATCTTTTTCATAAAGAGAAGGAAAATACGCCGATATTTTGCATGGCTGGGGTACGGCCATCTTAAATTGATGGTTGGACACTTTTTCCGATCAGCCAGGCATAGGAAGTGCGGAACACGTCACCGCTTATGGCAGTGTCCAGGCCCACAGTCCCTTCCTGGCACGGGCGTCGGACCATCGGGGGTGGGACAGGAGAGAGGTCCTCCTGAATTTAATCATTTTGGCACTACGGCAGTGCGTCGCAGATATTCAGCTAAAAACCAACGGTTGCCCTTCCTCCTCCCACCAGTACCCGCCGACCAACATTAATTAGTCCCTGCTCCTCGAGGTGTGCATAAAAAACAGTACATGATTATCAAGGTGACAAAACCAACAATTGTGCATGCTGCCGAACAGTCAAATGACTGGACCTGCACTGAAGTAAGAGCAATGCCAGTTCTAAGCTCGGCTCCATGCCTCTCACGATACACGGCAAACACACGTCACTAGAACTGCGACAAGCATTGCTTTGTCAGGAGCAGACGTTGGCTAAAATATTTCGGTGACAATCCTGAACTTTCTGGAGTGCGCTAAGACGGATTTTAGATGCTCGCATGAGGATTTTGGTTCGATTATCATGCATTGCCAAAGGCTTAACACGGAGTTTGGCAAGGTTGGTGAAGCATCCCCGTTCATCCCCCATTGTGTCTTTGCCCATGTTCGCACCCCGTTATTCGCCATCTTCAGTCGAAATAAATTGGCTGCGTCACTGACGCCATGCGAATCAAACTTCTGTAATACATGCAATAATGCAGTGATAGCAGCAATTTCGATGCCAGACCAGCTCGGAAGCATCTTTAATAACAGCTTAATTTGTGGGTGGAATGGAAAATTACCACGCAATGCTATACACCTGTTTATCTAAATGTGCTTTATTTTTAACTAAAGGAAATCTTTTCATTAAAAAATGTTATTTCATTATTCGCGTCGTGCAACCTAAACATCACGCATTTTGCAGTACCGCACGACATAAATACGGCAACACAAGTTGTTTATCAATCAGACTTTAATACCAGGAGCATAATATTTTATGCTCTGGGGAAGACGAGACGAGACCGCCAAGAATGAGGAGGGCCCTCTCTCCCACTGCCGATTGTTTATTGGTTGTGTACTCTGTGGTGAAGGCGAATTTGCATTTTGGGCGCATCGACTGCGTTCGTCACTTTGCTCACATGAGTATATATATATATTCCGGCGCCCAACAGAGTGCGTATTAAACCGATATATCAAGGAAGCACAGCGCAAAACATATATTGGGAGAAGCAAACACATGAAGCAGAAAAAGAACCTTGGGTTCTTTTACGACGCAAGTAACTGCTAACTGCTAAGTCATATAGCGTCGCCGTATACCGTCGCTAAGACACATACCGTCGCGCAATATTGAAAGTCATTTCCTTATGGTTTGATTACGCCTTAAGCTCCTGGAAGCCTAAAATGGCACCTATGAACTTCGCTAGCTTCATACATAAAAATAGAATAACTATGAAATCAGACCTTCAAATTTTGGTACAGGCACGTCCATCATTTACAACTACCATCATCTTTTTGTTATCTATGTGCTGAATATCATGTGGGAGACATCGAAAGGTAGGTGTTCGGGAAACCGAACGTGTTCAGATACACCCCCTCTTCCCCTTCTCTGGTGCCATTTTCAGGCTTTTGAGAGCAGTCAGCTTAAGAAAATTGCAAGGAAGTGACCTTTGACATTTTTTGCAATTACACCAGTATTTTTAGTGGCTACTAATAATTGGTACCACAACAGCTACAGAGAAGTAATCCTGCACAACCACTTCCATGTTCAGCATATGGCACAACACTACAGAACAATTATATGTTTTAAAGTAGCTGTATGTGAGTGGTTAGGTGATTTTGATAGAAATAATCATGTGAATATAGATACCTTGTTCATTTTTTTATTCAGTTAACAGTATAATTACTGGTTTGGCAACTCAAAAGCAGCAGTAGAGGAATTTGTTGCAGGCATTAGGTGTTTGTAAACCTGTTCTTATCCTATTACCACTACTGCCCAGCCATGATGCAATGGGCAAGCACTTACCAAATTGTGCACATGTTGGTGAATGGCACAGTATGACATGAATACATACAGCACACAGGAAAAATATGACGACTGACAGGGGACCAACGCACATGCTAACATTAATCACCAGATTGCATCAATGACATGCTGACCAAGTTGGCATTGTAGGTATAGGGCCTTAATTCGCATAAATTGTCTGAGGTGTGTGTTCTCAATATCAACCACGTCATGGATACATTAATTCTGGGGATGGTGCCTTTGTGTTGAAAGCCACCAGCATGCTAGGAAATAAGATAAAACATTCAAGCTTCAATGAATGACTGATATGCTTTACAACCAGTGTGAAAACTAATCGTAGGAAAAGCGCCATAATAGTGCCAAAATGAAAGCACCATACTTAGTATATTTATCAGCATAGACCGAAACTAGGATATAATTCAGCAGCATTCTGGAACAAAAAAGCGATTCTAGTATATGACGTCACGCGGCGTAGGTTTTGTCTAATTTAAACTAACTATACTAGAACAGCAAACTTTGGAGTACCTGTTGTCTCTAGTTATCTTGCGTGCGACAACAATCCAAGGCGATCTACAACCGGTACTACACACACATGAGCCAGTTTCGTCGCAAGCGTGTCACCGGTTGTAACACGTTCTACGAAGCTGAAAAATTTAAATTCACCAGACAGACAATAAGAGCTAAACTCCCATCCAAATCAAAGGAAGCTAGGCCGTACGTGGATTTCACTTTTCCCCATGTGGCAGCCAACTTGAAACTGTCTCCCCACATCCAAGGAGTCAGGCAATAAGAGCTGAAATCCCATCCAAATCAAGGCAATCTAGTCCGTACAGCGATTTCGTTCTCTTCCCGGGTAACAACTCTTACGAATTGGAGACTGTCTTCCCACAGCCAAGGACACGAGTATTAAATTAAACACACTACTGTATTATGTTAATCATTACATCAATTATGCCATAGAAGCATGGATATATCGTTCTGGAATGGAAAAGTAGGTTGCATAGGGACTACGCCTTCGCATAGTACTGTCTCCTGAGTACTTTGTTGAGCAAATGTTCTTTCTTCTACTCGGGTAGTCGAGTAAGCAGTTTTTCATCTCTGAAGTTAAGAGAAAAAACTAGCATACGAAATGCGAAACAAACTTAACGCGGAAGTCAGTACAACCGTGAACCAAGCATTCCGTCATCCTACAAATATATCACCCGTCTCTGATTGAATTGTTATGATGAATTTCTACACTTCATATGCGAATTTTTATCTTAACTGCTTCAACTGATCTAATGCGGTGAGAAGACATTGATCAGTGTCTGTTTGTAGACATTCAGTAACTTACTTGCGCAGATCGTCCATCGGAGAAATCTTGAATTTCAATCCCTCATTTCGTGGCTTTCTATTTACATCGGATGGAAATGACTCAAATGGCCCAAAATATATTTAGAAGTATATTTTAGAGCCATTTTCATGAATACGGTGCGGTGGCTACTGAGATCGTCTCTATCAGGCATTTTCCATGGCTGTAATCACAGCGTTTCAACGCCATTTGGGGAAGATTCAGAGATATCTGAAGGAAAATATTTATTAAGGTTGTAGGTCAAAACCACTACATTAATTAAAGAGCATCATTACTGCACCTTTCATCGACATCCACTTCGTAATTACTGAGATCGTCCATTAGGCAAAAAAGTGGGCATTTTAGATCCTCCCCAACTAGACCCGGTCTCCTCTATGTTGAATCAGCAATGTCCAGGAAAGCAGCATTCGAGTTATCAGAATGGCGGTCTGAAACAAGCAGCAGTGCAGAGTAGTTCGGTTTTTCTCAAAAGAGCATGGTATAGAGCCAGTCCGACCAGTCCGAACCGACCCATTGCAGCCAAGATATAAGTGCCTGTATAGTCCAACTGAAAGTTAAATGGGCCAAATCCAGTCGGCACTACAAAAGATTGATCAAAGTTGATGAAGATTCGCTGAAGAAAGATGTGAACGTGAAGGGTGCATCGGCAAGCGGCCTTCACCGTGAGCGTCGGTTGACAGTCGCCAGAACCAACACATGTGACTCAGCCTGAGCACCCTGCACGCCTGGATCCGACCCTTCGAGTGCATCTTGCACATCAGTTACAGATTGAACACAAAAAGTGGCAGTGCAGGTCAATAGCTGACAGTCATCATGACAGAGCTGACAGTGCAGGTCAATAGCTGACAGTCATTCAGCGCAAGAGATGGTCCAAGATCAGTTCTGGCATCTTCTGCACCACAACGTGGACCAGCCTAGAGCGGGTAGCGGCGGAACGTCGAACGACGTCAACACGGCCAGACAGGCGCTCAGCGACGAGTCGAGGCTGGGCTGGCAGAAGTGACTGGTGTTCACGGGGGACTCATCCGTCGCCTCCACACAGCCATGCAAGTATTGGCATCTGTGTACCAAATCAATTAAAATAAATAAGCCGACTACTGCGACCCCAGAGCGGAGCTCCATGCTGTTCTGTATCCTTGATACCCGATGCCATAAACATTGTACAGAGTGCTGATTCACGGAGATCAAGTCATCGCATCACTGCTCTTGCCCATCGGAATCACTAACAAGAACGCCTAGGAGTCCCGCAACGAGGACGTCCGTGCATACCGCGTCGGTCAGGCACAGAAAGACTCGCGACTGCACAACCAGTTCAGATACCTCTTGTTGAGCAGTGACCCACCGCTCATCAGCTCCTCCGCCACAAATCAGCGTTTTCAAGCAGCAGCCCGGGGTAAGAGGTCCTTGATCTCAGACGCTTGATGCCTGCTTCAAGCCGTCGCAGATCAAAACATTAACGACTCAGATTTCAGTGCGTGAGGAAGTTCGGTTTTGCGTTGTTTTCATTGTTTGTTTTTGTTTTACATAATCTTTGATTTTCACCGATGAATGATGCCAAATATATCCTTTATCTTATCGACTCCTTAATATTATTACCAACTCTCGAAATGTATTTCCGAGTTCATCGTATTTGCAGATGTACGGGAAGATATGCTGCACAGTTATCAAATGTTTCGCACCGTATGCTTTTACATCCCACCTTAACAATACTTCACTGAATTGCATCAGGCACAAACAAACGAGTGCCAGAATCAGGTTCTACGTTGAAAACCACCCCCCAAAAATCGATTTTTACGTATGTACTTTGACAATTAAGTGATATGTGACTTTTCAGGTCGTTCTGGCCCTTCGTACGCAGGTGCAAGCAGATGATCCAGGAGTGACTCCAAGCTTTTCAAAGATTTTTTGTTGTTGTTATGCTGCTGATTTCATATATTATGCTTTGGTCAGGACGAACGTAGACGTTGTTTGTAGCACTCCTGCTCTTCAAAGACCTTAATCAGCGCCTGGATGTCGTAGAGCAATCCAGTCCCTCGCTAGCTTGGGAAGCGCGTACTTCAGTTTATCTATGGAATATAGGCCCAACAGATCACACGCAGGGGCGATAATTTCTATTTTATCGCTAAATCGAGCATAAAGGAACTGCACAAGCGTAGTGGAACAATAAGTAAAGGTGCAACAAAATTGTTAAACGTTATACCGACCGCAACCGACCCAACGGATCTGAGACGCAGACAGAGCGTGCCAATGCATCACCAGTCGCGCATCATGTTTGGAGACACATACCGAGTTCCACTCTTGCATAGGACGCATGCCGGAGTTCCATTTGCTGACTGTGTACACTATGTCTTGCTTCAGGTTGCTTTAGCATGCTTATTCACCGTATCTGCGACGCCAGGCCTTGTCACAGGCCCCGCCGACACCTGCAGACGTTCACCTGTGTCATATCGACCGTCCGGTGAGCGGTGACCCAATCCTCGGCAGATGGTGCGGCTGGTGACGCCCTGAGCGGAGCGTGTGTCCCAAGGAGCCACCGCCATGCTTCACCCAGCGGCGGCCCGCCTTCTCGTGGTGCTCTCCGCAGCTCTGCCTCTCGGTAAGAAGCCGTCTGTCTGGCATCCCTCCACCAGCGAAATCATTCTCTCAATGAGGCTGCTGACTCCTGTCGGCGACCGCGTCGGTATTCGACAGCACGTTTGATTGACAGATAATTGGTGGATCCAGCGAACAGGCCACACTAGCACTAGTTATCAGCAAACACAATCAGGGGGAGTCGTGAGAACTCGAAGGTGGGAAGAGTGGGAACACTCGCCTGCTTGCTATAGACCGCACTCAACACAAATAGTGTCGGTGTTGAGTGTTAGGGTTAGCCCGCGACGTATTGGGTGGTCTTCAGCCATTCCCTCATGCTTTTTTTCGCGGATAGTGAACGAACGGCGCTCGGCAGCGAGGCGAAATTTGGTATTTCTCCACATCAATTTGGCATGTTGTGTCAAACTTGTGAAGTCAGGTCATCAAGAGTCAACGAGTTAATCTACGTCAAGTGAGGTGACCTCCAAAAAAAGTTAAAGCAGTCGTCACGCTTTAACGGTTACATATATTTTAATGGAACTTTCATCGTTTCCTTATCTTCAGGGATGAAACAAAATGTTCCAGAGGAATTTTTCATTTTCCCCAGTTTTTACCTACTTGTAAGTTTTGCATATTTGCCTATTAGAGTTCAAATAGAACATTCTGGCTAAATTAAGCATTTTTTATGAGACCAAGTTGACTTCCAACAACGTCTCTCAGTCTGCTCTACCCATTAGAATAGGAAAATTAATGGAAACTTGAAAACTCAATTTTGAAACATCAAAAAAGTAACATTTTGATTTTGGAGGGGATAACAAATTATAAGACCCTAGTCGATTTTGTTGTTCTTTTCTGATCCCAAATATTATTGTCTTCAAATATCCCCCAAAATGAAATCCCCAGAAAAAAACGTAGCATAAGTCGTGAAAAGCAGTGAAAATCTAGCCGCCCTAGTGACGTAACTTTTGGTGGAAATGGTGTTGGGAGGAAGACCCGGGCCCTAATTGTCGAGCGCTTTCCGATGACACAAATTTAGTTTTCGTGCGACGCTTATTTTGGATTTTAGAAGGGTCACCATCCCCCCCGCCCCAGAGACGGGGTGTGAGGATCTGACTGGAGAGACAGAGCGAGTTAGTTTCTATTTTATCATCTACATCTTGAGTCAACGAGGATTCAATTGAGTCAATGAGTCAATTAATTCAACGAGATGGAACAAATAGTGCAGATAAAGATAATTGGGATGGGATGTAGAACAAAGCACGGAAAGACGACACGGTCCTTAACACGCGCCCTGGAGGGGGGGGGGGCGGGAATCCGCCTATCCCAGGTTTTACCGGCCGATATACGCCATTGTTTGTGTACCTGCTTAGGAATGACCGGCGAGTTGCTTAAATCAAGAAAAACAAAAATCGGCCGAACATTACTTTTTTATCGTGTTATGAGCCGTGAAAATCAAGACTTTTTATCAGCGCCGGACCACAAAATTCGGCACTGATGCGCTTGCCGTATATTGGCAAAAGGGAAATGTTCTTGGCAGCACTAGCGACTTGTTTCATATATATTGTAACGCTGTATTGTTTCAAAGTCATGTTAGGTCAACGAGGTCACGTCAGGTCAAGTTCATGACAGGTTAATGGAACTAAACTTGGCCAACTGGAATGTTGCCACAAATGCAAATGACTGTCATGCGATTGATTTCACTTTTCATGTTACTCCATGCACATCCTGAAAACTACTGTTTGTCATTGTGTACCCAAGTGTTTCCATACTTTATTCGTGCACTTCACTCCTTTCTTTGCGAAACCGATTGCGCCGAGCCGTCCAACAGAGCAGTCGGCCAGGCGGCCCGGTTCCGGTAACTGGAGCAGGTAACTGACCTGATAAAGTGCTGCTATATACGTGGCCTGAGGTCAAATGCCGAGCCTTGCATCTGTATTGCATCAGTAGTAACGCCTACAACATCATTGACGCCAATTGTGGAGCATTTAAACACAATCACAGCGATCCATAACAATCACAAGCCAATCAACACAAAACGATTTTCTTAACAATAGTTTGACCTCATTTAACCTTGAAGATATGGACCTAAGGTCATGAAATTTGCACACAATAGAGTTCACTATCGTACCCATCCACGTCATAAATGTCGTTGCTCCAGCTTTAATAGGAGCCGAGAACTTAGGGGCGGAATCCGCCCCCCCCCCAAGTGCGCGTAATTTTCAGAGGACCTCCAGGGCGCGTGTTAAATCTAGTGAGCTAAGCATTTTGGTTTATGGGATTATAGTTGTTGACTGAAGGAAGCGTATATTCATATAGATTGGCATGGTATTTACGTATTTGGTACCTCCTCATTACAGGTGGTAGTTCCACGCAAATATTATATTTCTCGAAACGCTTCGCTTCCATCAGATACTTAAGCGGCGCAGATGTAATCGCAGCGCCACGACCTCTCACGAGACAAATAACTTGAGCCATATAGAAAGCATACCACCACACAAGAAACTAAGGTGGCAGAAAGCCATGCTGTTTCTGATCTCTTGCTATATTTTCTGAAATGACAGAAACGAAAAATTAACCAGTTTATGCAGCCGAATGCGAATGTGTATCGCGGAATCAAAATGGCGGTTCATCCTCCCTGTCCCATCGTGGGACAGGTAGCCCAAGTGCTTGCTTTACTACATGCAATGGGTTGTGGTGTGCAGCTTAGCTTTGCATTCTTGAAAGTCCAAACTTAATCAGTCGAAACCGATGTGTACGGGGTTACTCTGGTAGTGTAATTACAGTTCTACATATCTTGACCAAGATAATATAATGCATCTCTTAAACACATATTCAAAGAAAGCGGATTATTAATTCCTCTTGACCGATTTTTGTGGAGTTATTTTAACCAGTTATGTGCCAACGACGGATTCCCCGTGATATCAGAAATACCTAACTTCAATTTCCCTTGCACAATGGTGCAAGCAAATCGTGTTGAAAATAAATTACCCATCCATGCTTACAATTACTCATCCACACTGACAAATCTAAGAAGCGCTGCTGACTAAGTTGAATCACTACATGGCATTAAATGCTATTTATATACTATATACTGACTAGCTGAACATTGAAAAGTCACTGAAATCACATCTTTACAAGTCATATGACGTTTATCTGAATAGCCTATTTTGACCTTGATACTACCCTTCGAGAACTACATCAAATCCAAACCATTGCAGTTCATATGGACATCCGTAGCAGGCGTCCCTTACTGGCACCCTCCCCCATATACTCTACTTTTGAGACCATGGAATAAACCAGGTGAGAAAATGCTATCTAAAACACAGGCGAGGCTTGTGAGAGACCAAGAAGAGTTTCTGCTACGATTTTTTTCTGCTACGTGTCATTGCGACTACGCAGTGACCTGTATGTACATCGTGTCCAACCTGATCGTGCGAGGGTTTTTGGAAGATGACGCCTGGCTCCCCTGGACTGCGGAGATGGCAGTGGGACCGGATGGGACCGGCACCGTTTCTTCGCTATTGGCAACTTGTCCTCATCCTCTAAGCTGGACGAGCTGCTGAATTCATCGACTTCACCCTCATTTTCTGAGATAAGACTGGTGGCTGGTTCGCACTTAAATTCCATGGACTTCTGGATTCCCTTTCCCGAACGACCAGCGCGTCTGCTGTCCTGGCGATACAGGATCCAAGCCTGCATCGCGTTCGGGACCAACAATTCCGTCTGTAATCCAACAAACTAGTGACGGTAATCCAGAGCGCAATATCGCGTTCGGGACCAACAATTCCGTCTGTAATCCAACAAATTAGTGACGGTAATCGAAAGCGCAATGAGTTTTGCAAAAAAAACGACAGGGCCTTAAAATATGCTCTGCAGCTCGAAATAATCACCTGGAGCGCTAAATAAAAGCATAACGGAGACGGTACGTTGCAATGGACTGTATACTCCACGGCCCTGACCCGTCACATTGTACGGTGTGCTCCGCGGCCCCGGTCAGTTAAAATGGACGGTGTAGACCACGGCCCCGATCCGCCACAGTGGACGGTTTGCATCGCGACCCTGATCAACCGCAGTTGATGATGTACCCCGTGATCGTGATCCGCCACAGTACACGCTATGCTTCGCGGCCCTAGTCCGTCATAGTAAGTGTGCCACACGGTCTCGGTCCACCACAGTGGATGGTGTACTCCGCGGCCCTGGTCCGCCACAGTGTACGGTGTACTCCGCGTATCCGTTCCGTTAAGGTGGACCATGTGCTCTGCGGGACTGGTCCGCCAGAGTGGACGGTGTGCTTCGCGGCTCCGGTCCGGCATAGCAGGTGTGCTCCACAGCCCCGGTCCGCCACAGTGGACGGTGTGCTCTGCAACCTTGGTCCGCCACAGTGGACGCCGGGGTCGAAAAACTAGCTTTTTCCTGGATTTTTTTTTCCATTCATAGCATTATCTTCTTCGCAAAATTATCCTCCATGTTGTTTCCTCCATGAGTTTTCAATTTGGACGTCTGATGGTGTTGTTCGACAATGTGCCATGCACCCTGTGGTAAAGTGCTCAAGATTCACCTGAAACTTCAAAGTGAGATTCTGATGCCAATGTTTGAGGGAAAACATCCTCTCCGTATACCATCACTTAAAAATTGTCCTCTTATCATCCAGGATTGCAAAGTATATATCCAACCCTGATAGACGGTACGCACTCCACGACCCTGGTCAGTCATGGTGAACGGTGTGGAATTAGTCACGGCTTTGCATCATCTTTCCGGGCAATTTTGTGTGCATTGGTTGTCACTTTCTTCGTATTCTTCCGTTCACTTTATCATTAATAGGTACCAATACCATCCATGTACTAATATTTCCCACCTAGTCAGACCCACCGAATCTGTTTGAGACACAGCTGCTCTTGTTGGGCATTTCAATCAATGGATATTAATGACATCAGAAAAGCAAATTCTGCCAGCAGCGAGACTGACTTTAATTCCACTAGGGTAATGATTGCAGGTATTGACAGCAACGCGACGATAAATCATTTTTGGTACGCACCCTTGTGGCCTCATTCGTGTCCCCCGCACCTATATGAAGACTCCTTACGCCTGACATGTGTTCCTATTGTCCGATATTTTCACCTCTTTACATTTGCTCTTAAATGCTTTATATTCGCTTTATATAATAAGGTCCAGTCACAGGAAATCGGATCATCTCGGATCATTCTTTGTTCACACAATGTCCTGGTGTACTACTTCGGTGGCTCTAAAACCGAATTAATACCAAGGCAGCTGACACGCACAAAAACAACAACTCCACACAATAGATGGCAGAGTAAAATATGCATAATACTTGACCTGACCTAATACCATTGACCCTGCCACATATTTGAAAACAGAATGTTCATATCATTACTTATCAAGTTCTGCACGAAAAACCATCCCCGTACTGCGATAAGAAGAGATACATTGATGCGCCCTCTGTTTAATAAACTTGACCTTGGTTAAAATTTGGGAAGGCAGAGTTATTTGATTTGATGAAAGAGTAGTATGATTTGGATTTGGTGTTGCTATGCTGCAACTACTGCGAATGGTGGCACTTTGGAGATTTGGGAATATTAGCCTTGATCCGTCCCACGTCAATTTCAAGGCAATTGGAAATAAAATTGGTGAGAGGCCAAGAATGCAAATATGGTGGGTCGAACCACCACCAAAGGTATAGAAAACTCCGCACTTAACCTTATGGAGGGAAAGGATTACAAGTACTAACAAGGCTGCAGTAAAAATGCTCCTGTTGCGACACACCTGGTGCGTGGACCATTCCAATTCCAACGATTTGGACACTGTTTTGATTGGTAATATCATTCCTACTTTCTGAAGTTTTCTACTTTTTATTTCTGACTCCAGAGCAAAAAGGAAAAATAATTCGAGCCGACATATCTATTTCAAAACCGTCAGATGACACTTCTGGGAATCTCCTGGGTTGAGCTTTTTGGACTCCATGGCCGTGACCGGAGAGACATGCACCCAGTGTTTCCTACTCTTGCTTTTTGCTGCACCATTGGGTACGGGTGGAGTTTTTAAACTGTTGTAAAACAAATCGTAGGACGATTGCGTTGATTGATCCGTGTGCATTTTAGTTTGCTTGGTGTCGTGTGTGGTGACTGACTAGACTCGGCGATCACGAAGACTACATCAGTGCACATGTTTGATCAGAGGACATCGTTTTCGATTCCCATGATTTAGTGGAAGCTGTGGCCCTTCTCTACCCTGAATTCGCCCCACCAAAACTTTGGCTTCATCCCTCCCTAATGTTAAGTAGCAATGAAATAACTTCACCCACCGTCATCACACTTCAGGCCTGCTGTGCTCCAATGCTTCATGAATGCCGATGTGTTTTAGCCTGCGAATCGACGCAGAAATATTATATTTAAGCCGTTGTGTGTTTGTTGGTGTGTGGAGTAAGGAGAGAGTGCTGGTGACGTTGACGATGACGATGACGTTCACGATGACGATGGACCCGAGTCCACTGTATGAAACTGTAGTAGCATGCTATGATTCACAGTTTGTATTGACTTGCACTGTGCATGCTCTCTTGGTTATGTGATTTGACCTTCTACCGGACGATTTTTTCTGTTGGCGAGGATGCAGAAAGCATAAACATACACATCGTGAAATCAAAATGAGAATGATTATGGTCTGAAAGTATAGTGGGCGAAATCCGATGAGTTTTTTTTTGGGGGGGGGGGTGACGATGTACACTTGTAGTACACTTTGCTCCCCATGTCCCCACTTTGCCCTCAGGAACCGATAGTGAAGCATTCTAAACCAGTCCTTGTGCATTGCATTGTTACATCCTTCGACCATGAAGAGCTGCCAAGCTTGCCACATTTCGAGGGACGTAAATCAATTTATTATAACATTAGTGTCGCAACTCAGCGGTGCGTGCCCGCCGCGTTGGCCTCTTCGATTTAAAAGGCCCTGGTGGCGGATTTATGTACTTCGGATTTGTTTTCTTTGCTACGAGTTGGCAGTCATTTGTACACAGCAGCCTTGTACGCAGCAACCGAGCACTAGGGAGATACCATGGATGCCCGAAGCTCCAGGGGATTTCAAATCTGTGCATACTATAGTGCACGCCGGGTCTCGAGAGGCTATCGGCGCTCTTGTACCGGCGTCATTGTATTGGTGTCCCCAACCGGCATCGCTCTTGCCGGTGGCCCCTTACCGGCGCTCCGTTACCGCACTTTAACCGGCGCTCACCCTACTGCTCCAGCTTTCGGCGAGATCAACTGCTTCAAGTGTTCGTCGCGCAACGGCAGCGACCAGGCATGCCAGGACCCGTTCTCGCCTGCCATGTCCACCTACGTGCGCAGCTGCAAGGTGCCCAAGCGCGACCACATCGGCGAGTTTCCCGCCAACTACTGCGTCAAGCTGACGGGCACGTCACGTAAGTGGCGGGTGCCGCCAGTGCAGTGGTGCCACGTGCAGTGGTGCAGTGGTGCCGGCGCCACGTATGGCGTGCTCTTCTGACACCAGCGCCGACTGGTTTTAAGGCGAGATGTTAGGGACTCTATAGACTGGTATGTGGATGAACTTGGAATGAGGTGGGTGCAGTTGGGAGGACTTGTGAAGGGAATGGGTGTAGCTTCCAATTAAGCTTCATGTGGTCGTGTGAAGGGAATGGGTGTAGCTTCCAATTAAGCTTCATGTGGTCGTGTGAAGGGAATGGGTGTAGCTTCCAATTAAGCTTCATGTGGTCGTGTGAAGGGAATGGGTGTAGCTTCCAATTAAGCTTCATGTGGTCGTGTGAAGGGAATGGGTGTAGCTTCCAATTAAGCTTCATGTGGTCGTGTGAAGGGAATGGGTGTAGCTTCCAATTAAGCTTCATGTGGTCGTGTGAAGGGAATGGGTGTAGCTTCCAATTAAGCTTCATGTGGTCGTGTGAAGGGAATGGGTGTATCTTCCAATTAAGCTTCATGTGGTCGTGTGAAGGGCCCACGGAACTATCGGCAGGTTCAGCTTCAGCTTTATGACGCTCCTTGGCGAAATACACCAATTACACTCTAGGCTTCTTTCACAATGTTTGGCTGCATGTGGTGTGCGTCCTGGTTGGTATGACAACTACCATATGTTTGAGATTTTGATATGTGTGACGAGTCATGGGAGGCCATTAGGTACCTTACAGTAAAAGTCGGTACCGTTGGATGTATTGCATATACAAAAATTCGTTCGTATGTGTGTATGTGTGTGTGTGCGTGCGTGCGTGCGTACGTGCGTGCGTGCGTGCGTGCGTGCGTGCATGCGTGCGTGCGTGCGTGCGTGTGTGTGTGTGTGCGCGTGCGTGTGCGTGTGTGTGTGTGTGTGTGTGTGTGTGTGTGTGTGTGTGTGTGTGTGTGTGTGTGTGTGTGTGTGTGTGTGTGTGTGTGTGTGAGCGCGCGCGTGCGTGTGCGTGTGTGTGGGGGAATTTTACTAGCCTGCCACCGTGAGGTGATGCCGGCTGATTATATTTGTTCAGAAGAGGTGTTAGAGAGTGAGCAGCGTAGGGTAGGAGGATACATCAGAGGGGGGATGGGTATTGAGCTGTTGATTTGTTGAGCGATGTTGAAGTATGGTTGCAGTCGTCTTGAAGAGTACAGTTGAGCTGGTCCGAATCGCTTCAAGATGTAGAGATGGTACAGTAAAGTTGTTTGACAGCCCGAGATGATATAGTCCAGAAGGTAGAAGAGAAGGGTTTGGGTCGTATCATCGCCGTATCTTTAACATTGCAAGGACGTGATTTTTTATGTGGAACGTATCTGATATTTTTGTCCGTTTTTCTCCCTTATGTATATCTGTTCTTCGTTTTTTAACGTATCTTTTCCTTTCTTCCTTTTTTTCCCAGTTTTTTTTTATTCACAATTGTTCCCGTATGCGCGTAATATTGAGAAAGTCGAAGAGGTGTTTGTGTAATACTGGATGGTCGTCGTTGAGCAGCGTGGTGAGGTTCAGTGGGATGTGTGTGTGGTGCAGTAGTTTGTGATATGTTGTATTTAGTTGTTGCATTTGGTGCAGTATATGAGTGTGTGTTTAATTGTGAGGGTTCGATGGCGCAGTGTGGTGCATTGTGGTGCATTGTGGTCGTTGTTGATTTAGTAAGAGGTAGGAGTGTGTGAGTGCTGTGTGTCCTATGCGTAGTCGTTTTAGTGTCCATTCTTTGAGTCTGGTGTTTTGATAAATGTAGTGCTAGTGCTAGGTCCGTGAAGTTGGTTCGAGTTCGACATTCATATTCAGCACAAGTCGACGACCCCTTCGATTTCGCCCAAACTCGGTGACACGTTAGTCCCAAGGTCCCTGATCAACCGTGCAGACGCATTTGACGGGGCATTGAATAGTTTGACCTCTGGAGGTCAAACTAGGTCAAATATTCATTAATGCCTGAATTTCAACGTTATACAGATCATCCGATCCATAACGACACGCTGATTCCGAAACTCATCTCCGTTATCCCGTATCGCAACCGGGTAGTGATGTATGACCAATTATGTAATTTGATTCCCCAAAACACTGTCTCCCACACATTCCCATGCATTCTTGACATTCCCAAACGAGACTGCGTATGAAATACACATAGTTGTAACGCCAATAACGTGGGCAGTCCAACGGTGGCATTATAAGCATTGACGTCTGATTAATTCCGGAGATGTATCAAAATATGTTCCGATAAAATCAGTTTTGGACGCAATGGTTAACACGCGCCTTGGAGGTCCTCTGGAAATTACGCGCACTGGAGGGGGGGGGGCAGATTCCGTCCCCCTAAGATCTCGGCTCCCATTAAGACTAGAACAATGAAATTCGCAGGGTGGATGGGCACGATAGTTAACTCTATTGTGTGACAATTTCGTGACCTTAGGTTAATATCTTCAAGGTCAAATGAGGTCAAAATAGCAAAATGTTCTCGTTTTGTGTGGCTTGGCTTGTCATAGGTATGGATCGCTGTGCTTGTGTTTAAATGTTCCAAAATTGGCATTAATGATGATTTGGACATTACTAATGATGTAATGCATGTGCCAGATCCGCCATTTGACCTCAGGTCATCTATATAGGAGCACTTTATCAGGTCACTACCTGCTCCAGTTACCGGAATGATATATTTAAATGATATAGCATGACAATATGCATCAAACAAGCCGCTAGTGTCGTCAAGAACACTTCCCTTTTGGCAATATACGGAAAGCGCATCAGCGCAGATTTTTGCGGTCTGGCGCTGGGATCTAAAAAAAAAACACTTTAACGGCCCAAAACTTCAATACTTTTCGGCCGATTTTAATTTATCTTGATTTAAGCAATGCGCCGGTCATTTCTAAGCAGGTACGGAAAACATGGCGCATATCGTCCAGTACAATATGGAGCTGTGTACAAAAAATCGGAGGGGTAGGCGGATTTCGCCATCCACCCCTCCAGGGCGTGTGTTAACCTGTCATAAACTTGCCCTGACTTGACCTCGGTGACTTGACATGACTTTGGAACAATGTAGCATAACAATATACATCAAACAAGTCGCTAGTGGTGCCAAGAACACTTCCTTTTTGCCGATATACGGGAAGCGCATCAGCGCCGATATTTGTGGTCTGGCGCTGAGAAAAGTTTTTGAGTTTACCGACCACTAACTCGAAAAATTTTCGGTCGATTTTCGGATTTCTTACTTTAAACAGCGTGCCGTTCATTTCGAAGCAGGTACACAAACAATGACGTATATCGGCTGATAAAATCCGGAGTTACCTACGAAAAACTGGAGGGGTGGGCGGATTTCGCCCCCCCCCCCTCCAGGGCGCGTGCTAATTTGCCATAGCATGGGCCACGCCGGACTTGAAATCGAGACACCTTCGATTTTTCTCAAAATTGCCACAAACGTACGTAATGGCAAAACACATCGACAACTCACGCCGTTTCACGGGGCATCGAAAGATGTGACCTCCAGAGGTCAACGAGTTCCAGATCGATATTCGACTTTGACCTATATGTGTGGATGGAGCATGCGACTGCCATTAGCTGACATGCTCAAGTCGTACTAGAAGAAAGCAAATCAAAGACGCTTGAAATATGAAGTGAAATTTTAACGGTCAAGGGGACTCGTGATCTTGTCAGGTCAGAGGTCATGTCAGGTCAAGCCGTTCACATGATGACATGTATAAAAAGGACACATACTTGGAACGCCAATAATGTGGGCAGTCCAACGGTGGCATTAGAAGATTACACACGTTTGTGGCTATTTTAAGAAAAAGTCGAAGGGGTCGCGATTTCAAGGCCTGCGCTAAGCCCTATGCTAAACCCTAGGTCCCATGCTAAACCCTATGGCAAATTAACCATTGGGTCCAAAATTATTTTTCGGAACATATTTTGATACATCTCCGGAATTAATCAGACGTCAACGATTCTAATGCCATCGTTGGACTGCGCACGTTATTGGTGTTACAACTATATGTATTTCATACACACTCTCGTTTGGGAATGTCAATAATGCATGGGAATGTGTGGGAGGCAATGTTTTGGGAACCAAATTACATAATTGGTCATACCTCATTAACCGATTGTGATACGGGATAACGGAGAGCAGTTTCGGAATCAGCGTGTCGTTGCGGATCGCATGGTCTATACAACGTTGATATTCAGACATAAATGAATGGTTGACCTATTTCGACCTCTGGAGGTCAAACTATTCGATACCCCGTCAAATGCGTCTGCATGGTTCATCAGGGACCTTGGGACTAACGTGTCACCGAGTTTGGGCGAAATCGAAGGGGTCGTCGATTTCTGCTGAATATGAATGTCGATCTCCTGCCAGCATCACAGACGATGGTGCAGTATGTCGAAAAGACTGCGAATGATTCTCCTGTGTATGTGGATGCTGTGTCGTACAGACGGGCACGAAGGATGACCCGCGGCAGTGCTGCGTTGGGGAACAGCACCGACGCTGTGCCCGTCTGCTGTGTATGTGATTTCGATCCGTCTGTATATATGATGTAGTTGGCGTATTGTGCTGTGAATCGTAAGAGTTGTATTTCTATGTGTGTACACGTATTTTTCGGTGTGTCAATTAGAAAGTGCGTCTTGGGTGAAGGTTGTTTCTACCATGCGATAGGTGATGGGAGTAGTGTTGTTGTGGAGTGTTATATCTAATGTGCTTGCGAGTCGTTGTATGCGGCAGCGTATTGTAGTTTTTAGTGGTGCTGATCTCATGAATTGGTGTACGCGTGCTGTGCGGAGTATTAGTGCCTGGGTGCATGGGTGTTGTTTAGTGAGTTGTGTCTTGTAGTGGTACCTAAGCAGTGCTTCTGGGCGTCTGTGTTTGAGTTCTGGGATGTGGTTATATATACATAGGAAGGGCAAGATAGGGTGATGTGATGAATGCTCCAGTGGCTATTTTGAGGCATTGGTTTTGAAGTGTGTCTAGAATTTTGAGGTTTGGGCAGGCTGCATTTTCGAATAGCGGGGATTCGTATTCCATGATTAACCGAATTATTGCATTATATAGTTTCGGTAGTGAACTTCGATCGGATCCCCAGTGTGTGCCAGAAAGTGCTCGTAGTATGTCTATTCTTTTTGAAACGCGTTTTTGTATGTCTAGAATGTTTGGCCGAAAAGATAGTAGTGGGCCTAATGTGACACCTATAAATTTTGTTCTGGTGATGTATGGTATGGGTGAGTGGCCTATTTTTAGTGGTTGTAGATTTGTTTGTTTAGTATGTGAGGCTTTCCTAGATGGCAGTGCTGTTGTGCTCGGTTGCTGGAGCCACAGTTTTGTTTTCCCGGCAGAGGCCACTGGTGAGGTTCTCGTCATCCGCAACTGCGTCCTGAAGAACATGGAGTCGCAGTGCGGGATGTTCAAGTTCGACACGGAAACGCTGCACGGCTGCGTGCTGACGTGCAACTTCGACGGCTGCAACGGCGCCATCTCGCCGGCAACGCACGCACTAACGGTTGCGATGACACTCACAGGGGCGCTGCTGTGGGCCGGCTGAAGCGAGGTATTAATCCAGACCATGGGTATTTTCTCGTGGTTGTCATCTTTGTGACAGTGATGTAACCTTGTAGGAGTTTCGCACGCCAGCCGTCACAACCGAAAAGCTGGGGAGGGGACGGCGGCTTTTCGGGTCGACTACTTGCACTCAAAATGTCGGGAAACATCTCTGCGGTGGCGGAGACCCTGGGGGTTCAGTTGACCCGGCTTTTTCTCAATCATTGAAGCCACAATATCCAGCGGAGGAAAAGCCGCGAAGCGTTGTGTTCCTTGCTATGCTTGCAGAATGTTGCAGCAACATTTGATGATCGACAAATAGGATGTCTCCCGAATCCTTCACAGCCTAGGTCATTTAAATTCGCCATGTATCCTCGCGTTCAGTCAGCAGTGGCAGTCCGCTTCACCGGGTACTACTTATGACGGCATGTACACCCACAGGTCCCATCACACGTATAAATCAAATTGCAGCTCAACGGAGTAGTCATAGGCTGCTAGGATGCTTCATTTGGATATCCATAAATACTCACATCATGGCGCAGTATTCTGTACTGCTAGGATTTTTGTCCAGCTGTCTACATTTATTATGATTATTTTACTACACCATTTCCCACGAGTATTTATCCAGAATCAAATTAGTGCCAAACCCCAGGACGAATTCGTCTCATAGTCACCCTCGCCTTCTTCGGGGTCGTAGCTAGTTTCCATTTCCAGCCATCGGCACAGCTGTCGTTTTTAGCTAGTGGCGTTTGTCAGCCGCTACCAACTGCTGACGGCTGGCTGCAGCGCCCACCACGCCGTCTACGGTCACCGGCCAACCGCTCCTGTCACAAGCCGTGGGCAGGGGCAGAGTGCCTGGTCTGAGCAAGCCCGCCCGGGGTGTCGTTCACCGTCAGACGTAGCATGATACTCGAAGAGCACTGTTGCGATAATGGGCTCGGGGCGAAGTCCGCACACGAGCGTGGTAGTCCCGAGGATTATAAGCGCTGTGCCTCCTGCGCACATATCCGCTGTACACGAGACATCGTCTAAATAGGCGAGATCGCTCGGTCGGTCAGCAAGCGCACCATTGCAACATGCGGTATGCAACACAGCAGACGGCCTGATATCGCCAGCGGAACCGCAGCATGTGTACATATATATATATATATACTGCAACAATATATCAGGGTATTTAATGACGTGCATTACTTGACATATGACGTAACCTACAGTCGACGTAATGCGCGATTTTAACCTTCAATCTAATGTTACGCTGTCCTAATGTTATGTCAGTGTCGGAGCTTGCGAATTCCGAGAGCATTATACGTATCATGGAGACTTAACGCGACTACCAATGCCTCGCAATAGTGTTCAATCCAAAATAGGAAGCATTTAATCAAACTTGACACACTATCACACCATGAGACCCCCGTGATGTCATAATCAATATTAACTAAACATACTTGCTCAGTTCATCGCCAGCCACACAGCTCAGAAGTTCCAACCACACAGCTCAAAACTTCAGACAGAAGCTCTAAAAAAGAGTTCGAGTTAGCCTGGCTAATGAGCGTGACTCACCGAAGGCTGGACTGGGCACGATGCCAAATGACTTGTACGGTGGATGAGCCTCACCTGTGCAAACCATCGTCGAGCGGTACACGCCGACCGAGCCACGTCCAAGCAGCTTACATCTACCACACCTGCACCACTTACGCGCCCTCCTGGGCTGATGTCGGGTGGAGTCAGTGGTTTCGACGTGTACATTTACCAATAGTAGGCCCAGCCAATCGCTTGGGAGTTCATTGTGTGCAGCAGGTTGGCTGGTGTGCGACACGTCACCACGTCGGGAGCGGCCCGATGCTCCGCCCAGTCGGTATTTTGCCAAGCCAACCAAGAGCCAAACGGACGGCTAGTTCTGCCTGAAGTAATTCGCAAATAAAACTGTCAGCCAACATAGAACATTGCAGACGAATGCTGAGATATGGTGCGTGTCTGGATCCTCCTTCCAGACATCACAATCGCTCGTCTTCCGTCATCCTTCGAAGATCGACTCCAGTGTCAGGGCATCAAGCTTGAAGTCATATTTAAGATGTTTTATTTATTTATTACAGATGGGCTGCGGTGCAGCGCAGCACCGACATTAAATGCCTCGAATCTCGATACACATCAATATCGACGGCGACGCTCAAAGCCCCGGCCGACGGGCGCCACGGCAGGCCGTCGGCTGCGCCCAGAAACGCGAGTTTGAGAGCCGCCGACGCCGGCCGGACAATCGACCTCTAACACACCGAGTATACGATTGGCCGCCAGCGGTCCGTCCCGCCCACGGCGGCCGGCGGTGCGCCCATCTGGCACGCGGACGCCGCGGCCGCCGCCGCATCGGCCACACCGCACGGAATGACCCAAGTATCACAGATGCAGCCGGTCGTCGGCTTTGTGGCGACGCGACACGTTCGGCGGTCGCAGAGGCGCGCGCGCGTCCGCTGCCGCCGCCGAGCACACTCACGGCCGCCAACAGGGCCGCTCCGACACCGACGGCGCACAACACCTGGCCGCCGGCCGACAGCGGTGTCCAGGTGGCGCCACACAGCGCCACCTGGAGCGTCAGTGGCGGCTCGGCGGCTCGGCGGCGCGGAGGTGGACAGCACACCGAACACATCGTCCTCACACGTATTGCCCGCACCGGAGGCCGGTCGCTCCTAGACGCCTCGCTCCACATCAGCTCCCGGCACGCGACTGCTAACTACGCCGAGATCGCACTTCCTCGGCCACCAGGTACTCTAGGCCACCGCTCTTGGCTCAGACTCTTTCACACTGGCAAAGTCTTACACGTCTTTTTCCGGGTGTCTCGCTCAAGCCGACTACAACCGCCAAATCTGTGCATGACACCATCAAAAAGCGACTCGTCCGATCACGCCTGCACCGCTCCCCGATCGCCACCCTCCCCGGCCGCCCAGACCGCGTCCCCGGCCGCTCAGACCGCGTCCCCAGCCGCTCAGACCGCGTCCCCGGCCGCCCAGACCGCGTCCCCGGCCGCTCAGACCGCGTCCCCGGCCGCTCAGACCGCGTCCCCGGCCTCTCAGACCGCGTCCCCGGCCTCTCAGACCGCGTCCCCGGCCTCTCAGACCGCGTCCCCGGCCGCTCAGACCGCGTCCCCGGCCGCCCAGACCGCGTCCCCGGCCTCTCAGACCGCGTCCCCGGCCTCTCAGACCGCGTCCCCGGCCTCTCAGACCGCGTCCCCGGCCGCTCAGACCGCGTCCCCGGCCTCTCAGACCGCGTCCCCGGCCTCTCAGACCGCGTCCCCGGCCGCCCAGACCGCGTCCCCGGCCTCTCAGACCGCGTCCCCGGCCTCTCAGACCGCGTCCCCGGCCGCTCAGACCGCGTCCCCGGCCTCTCAGACCGCGTCCCCGGGCGAGCCGTCGTCCTCGCTGCTGACGATCACCTCGGGCGGCGGTGGCGAGCCGGCCCCCGGCTGGCGGCCGCCGTCGCGCCGCAGCTCCACACAGCGGCGCGCCGCCGGCACCATGAAGCTGATGAGGCTGGCCAGCAGCAGCAGGCCGCCGGCCGCGAAGAACGAGATGCTGTAGTCGCCCGTTGCGTCGTACATGGCGCCTGCACAGACGGCCAAACGGTCAGACTCGACCGCCGCTCGCACGGCGACAGCCACATGGCTCCACAGTCGACGGCGAGACGACACTACCACGCGACACCGGCACGTAGTGAGTGAATGGTCAGGGTTTTAGGGCACATCGATCATGGTTGATCACTTAGCGCCCAGACACCGGAACATGAGATGCGAGACAGCGTAGCGGATGGGCTAACGGGAGCGACGGAAACTTCAACGGCACGACGGCAATGTCAGAGGACAAGGCATGCATGTCGGAAGAAGACAGCCTCGGAGGGACGTAGTTGTTTAGAATGTAAATGGCGATCAGTGGCGAGAGAACGTTGGCTGTAGAGGTGGTAGACCTGATCAGATCAGATCAGAGCACGAAGACCACTGCAGTAGCGCAGCGGAGCTTTGGAACGCTGATGAAACTAGACGCGAAGCGAGGAATACGGATGAGGGTGCCTGCCATGAGATGCCGTATATTCCTTCGTCAGTTTTACACCAATAACTGCATCAATAACATACAATTATTGGCTTTCGTGGCCCGTTAGCCTGAACGTTGGATCTTGTGCACAAGACCATATCACTCCAATATGAGATATACTTCATGGACATGAATTGGGCGAGGCCATGGTGTCAAGAAGGACACATGCTGACACAGAGAAGGTCAGAGGAAGAAGAAATAGTGAGGTGGAGGAATTGGTCATTAATTGCATCAGCAAATAATCAATGCCAACCTAAAGTTGGTTAAGTAAGACCGACAAGTTCCACATCAGAGTGTCATTTACCAAGTGAGCAGCTGAAGGGAATATGCCACACAAGAAGGCAATTTGCGAGAAAGGACAAGAGCTGGTGGATTGAGATGAAGACATAAGACGCGTTTCACAACCATAAAACATTAATGTGCAAATTCTGGAATGTAAATATATTAGGTTTTGCTACGCAGTTTTTGTGTGTTGTGAAATCCAATTAATTTATACCATACCCAAAAAGCACATTTTTTTTCCTGTAGTGAAGATGATCTCGGCTACGTCGCATGAAAGAACACAGATCATTCAGTGCTCCTTGGAGGGCAAACGACGGGGTATGCGAAGATGAAGATCACAAAGTGACCCACCCGGGTCAGTCGCCGAACCATCAAACAAACCTAATCGCCACAGCACACCGAGCCTGCCACACAGGAGGCTGGCCGCTACATGACCAATGTAGTCGATGAGCCCTAAAGCCCTAATAACTAACTAACTGCCACACAGGATCAAAGATACCCACTCCGATCATGCAATGCAGTTCCTAACATCATTACGAGTGTGTGTGTGTGTGGGGGGGGGGGGGCGAAGACTGAGTATAAGATGTACTGAGCATACACCCCATGCACATGACAGAAATGTGCACCTCAGCGAATTCGGTCCGTCCCGACCGCCATGCTTTTGTAACCATAATTACGTTTTGATGCAGCGCTTCGCGGGATAATTTCCACACCAGGATCACGCTAAACTTTCTTCATTTTCGGCTTCTTTTTCAAACTTCAATCCAAGTTTATATTCGCGGTGCTTTGCATCTTCGTTAAAAAATAACATCGCGGCCATATTTTACCGACAGGCGACTTCGAACAGCGCTTCATGTTTTCGTGCAACATTCCAAGCTTGAGTTTTTTATTCGGTCAGATATGCTCTTTTCATGTTGAGATGTGCCGGCTTTAATGGCAACATTCCTTCCGACGTAGCCCTAATCTGTGTTCAATGAGAGTTGGGTACGGCAGCATTGCCGCGCGGGCGGTCTGCCACAGCCTGTCACAGCTCGCAATAGCCTGCCACACCCCGCCGGCAGTCCGCCGACAGCCTGCCACAGCCTGCCACACCCCGCCGACAGCTTGCCGCAGCCCGCCACACCCCGCCGGGAGTCCGCCGACAGCCTGCCACAGCTTGCCACACCGAACCGACAGCTTGCCGCAGCCCGCCACAGCCCGGACGTACCGTCCTTCCCGAATGCAGAACGATTGATTGATTATTTGGGCTTAGAGGCGCATCCCAATGCTGAATGAGTGAAGTTCTTAATGTTTCCTTGTATTTCGAATTCAATCCCAGGGAGGGATGACGAATTATATGTCTGCCTCTAGTACTGCAATCCAATGGATGCATCGCATCCGAAAATAACTTGAGTCTGAACATATACTTGGCGGTACGTGCCTGTTTAAACACGTACCGCCTTCAAGGTAATGTGACTCAAGTATACCGATATACGACTTGGCCCAGCTTTTACACTCGCCCTCGCTTGCTGAGTACACCACCTCCCCATTAGAGTTCCATACCGGTATAATCACCTATTTCGGGCAGGTTGTCAACAGCGGATGTGACCTCACGCTGTGACCACACGCCGTGACCTAACGCTGTGACATCACGTTGTGACCACACCAACCACCAGCAACAGACCAACGACCATGTGTACCAGGTACTGCGTGTCGAACAGAACAGTGCCCGCCCTGTTAGGTTATCTGACTCACGGGCCCGGGTTATCTGACCAGCCGTGGTATCAGCACGCGACACCAGTTACCCCGACTGCGCAGTAACCACCACAGACAAGCTACCATGAATGGGAACCATCAGCAATGAGTCAGTGGACAAGCCAGCCGCATCGAATGTCGCCGCTGGCTGGCATTTGCGGTTGGTGGCGCATTCTGATCGCCAGCAGTTAGCCAGGGTCGAATACCGCCAGCGGAACTGTCGACAGCGCAGCCCTGAACGCGTCTCTGCACGTGGCGCCGGACAACGGTGGCGTCAAACGCCATGGGACGGCAGCCGGAAACGGGCGGGACAACAGCGACACTCGATGGCGGTGGCGGCGGCGGCGGGAACACACGATACGCACGCACCGGTGTGCAACACTCGCAACAGTAGCACGACAGAATTGAACACCATCTTAAGCCAGCGAACAGTGGCGTGCTTGGACGTATTCGTGTTCGTGTAAAGGGTCATCGGGTATTAACTACGCTGAGGAAAACAAAAGAACACGACAAGTGCAGGGCGGGTCAAATGATAAGAATATACCCCACAACAGGACGAGTGCAGCATCTTGATGACGACCCATCGATGGGGCATTAGTGTGTGAGATGGGTAATGCGGTGCAGCAGGTACTTACCGTGCCAATGCGGTGGTCGACGGCCGGCCGCTGGAATACTGACCAAAGAGCACTAAGTGCACCCAACTCACCAACGGACATGAATCGCATGCCCATACACACCCAAGAGCCGAGAGAGTACGATAATCTAGGCAAGGACATGGCCACGAGACCACGACTGCAGGAACGGGAGGGGGGGAGGAATGGACATTAGGGCAGCCATCAGGCGATGGCTCGTGACGTCATTAACCACAGACTGAAATGTCCTTTGTGTTGTGAAAACTGCAATCTTGCCAAGTCAGTTCTGCTTGAAATTCGGTCTCATAATGCAACCGTAGCGCTTGAAACATCGAAACTAACAGTTCGCTCCGGTAGCGTTTGAAACATCGAAACCGACCCTCCGCTGCAGCGGTAGCATTACGCTGTTGAACTGAGAACAAGTTACCCAAGATGTCGTCCTGGTTTGTACTCTACTGAGAATGTGCGTACATGCAGATTTGCTAAAGCTACGATAATCATCAAGCTTGCTTCATTTTCACTTGATTCCGTCGCAAATAACACGAAAACGACATTTCTAATTTCAGGCTAGCTACGTAATCTACTACACCTACAAAAAGGCGTTCATTGATTGATTATTTGGGTTTACGGCAAGCCAACTACAAGGTCATTTAGTCCTTCACAGCAGAAACACAGACTCATCGGATTGAATGTCACGACCACGAATAATTTCAGGGTTGATAAAAGGAACACACACAGCATACATTCAGGAATCAAATATAATCTAACCAACGAATATTTTTCCGGCTGGATAAAAGGGTTGGAACATGTGGTGAGTATGATTCAAGGCCTTCATGAATGGGCTTGAAACACGGTATCCGATATGGCAGCATACAATCACTCTTATAAATCAGGGAGGAAAATCAGTGAAAATGTACAGCAGCCCCGGAACCGCGCTCCAGCATTCACAAGTACTGGGATATGTAGAGATGGCGAGCGCAGTATCAAGTGGTGCGTCTCACCTTTTATACAACATAGCATACGAATGGGAAGTTACAAGGTCTCAGTCTCCAAAAGGGAAATATGTTCACAAGCATGATGCATTATCAATTGTCAAGTAATGTTCACGGTACCACACAAAGATAAAACAGGATCAGACATGTTTAACTATATTGGAAATGTTTAGGATAATTTTGTCAGTCATTAAAAAGGCGAAACCGTTACCTTCATTATTCATCAAACCGTTAACTTCACTATGCTGTTCTTATGTCACGCAACAGCATCTGTAACGCAACGCAATGGGACTGCTGCTAGAAATAAGCAGCCTTATTCACGAAGTAAAGCGACATTATTTACCAACACACCGTGCCTCAATGGTACAGGTGCCAGTGCGGCCAGCTCGTGTATTGTCCAGGAAATCGAGTGCAGGCGGCGGGGGCACAGTATACAGTTGTAACTGATGCAACGGGGAGGTCTTCATTGGAAGGACTGCTACGCCGGACCGACGTTTTCGGATTCACCGTCAGTTCTGTTTTGGCTCGCATTTTCAACTGCTTACTATGCATGGCGAACAACAAGCATTCCCGGACACAGCACGCATACGGCCACAGTTCCGTCCGAGTGCCTGGCACCTATAGGACAGATCAATGAGACGGGGCCACAGCCGCGGCTAGGATCCAGGTCGACAGAGGGAGAGGGAGAGAGAGGCGATCGGACAGTCCACCAGTGGATGAACGGGTCCCGGAAGCCCGAGCTGCGTACCTGCCACCGGCGGGCCGACCATACTCGCTGTGCCGCGGAACATGATGAGCATCCCGAACGAATTGGACAGCTTGTCGATGCCCAGCAAGTCAACCAGCACTACACAGGTCAACGAAATGTAGCCGGCTGCAACAGAGAAACTCAGTGCGTACCGATCGCCGGGCATCTGCCTGAAGGAGCAGGGCGAGGGCCGGCCCGGCCGCGACCGTCAGGGGGCGGGCCGGTGAGTGCGGCGGGAGGTGTGAGGTGGGCGTGGCCTGCGTGCGGTGTGAGGTGGGCGTGGCCCGCGCGTGGGCAGGTGGCGGCGCGGACCGGTGTCAGTGTCACCTGCCAGCGGTGTGCCGACAATGGCCGACAGTCCACGGCAGATGCACACCAGGCCGAACGAGTTCACCAGCTTGTCGAGGCCCAGCAGGTCGACCAAAATGACACAGGTCAGCGAAATGAAGGAGGCTGCAACAGTGTACAGGCGTCTCGACCAGCGGACGGCAAAACACAACGCATTCCACAACACCACACTGCCCCGGTTTGACATGCGTGGGCACGACATTTCTGTATCACTTTGCACCAGAAGGAGGGCTGCCTCACATGAACTCCTTGAAACGGGTTGCGACGATTGCTTACGAAACGTGAACAACTTCAAACTTTAGACATGCTTCGCCGGCATTATTGTCGACTGATCATTCATGCAGAAGCCGATTGCAATTAAAATTGCCGATAACACCCATTATCGGTATTAGTGGTTGGCATTAATTATGCAAAACAATTCAAATACCTCCAAGTGTCGTCAATTTAATGATCTGGTAACCCGTAAACGCCTACATTTCCAACCATTTCCAGCCACCAATCTCACTTTGAAGACAGATTGGCTACAATATTCCATATTAAAATACTGTCGATGTTGATGATAAAATAACAAGGTTTTCACGAACAGTACTCAATAGCTTATCACTATGACACTTCCGATAATATATACAGTCTCAGCACCTGTCTGACTCCTCTCCATCACCCGCACGTACCGACAAAGAAACCAAACGCAATGCAGACGACCACGAAGCTGGCGTAGCTGGAGCAGAAGGGGATGAGGAAGACGCAGACGCCACTCAGCAGCAGACACACGTTGTTAATGAACAGCGCGTCGACGCGGGGAAAGTCTGTGATGAAGCCGGAGATGACGCGACCGAGCGTGTTGGTGATGCCGATGACCGACAGAAGAAATGCCGCCCGGTCCGGTGTCACACCCTGTCCAGGCAAGAGACACGTGACATCAAAGTGTGTCCAGGCCAGAGGCACGTGACACCAGGGTGTGTTCAGGCACGAGCCGCCCTGTCCAGGCAAGAGACACGTGACAACAAAGTGTGTCCAGGCCAGAGGCACGTGACACCAGGGTGTGTTCAGGCACGAGCCGCCCTGTCCAGGCAAGAGACACGTGACAACAAAGTGTGTCCAGGCCAGAGGCACGTGACACCAGGGTGTCTCTGTTAAGGCACGAGCCGCCCTGTCTAGGTTAGACACACGTGACACCAGAGTGTCCAGGCCAGAGGCACGTGACACCAATGTGGGTATATCCAGGCCAGAGACACGTGACACCAATGTGTGTATATCCAGGCCAGAGGCACACGACACCAATGTGTGTATATCCAGGCCAGAGACATGCTACACCAATGTGTGTATATCCAGGCCAGAGACACGCGACACCAATGTGTGCATATCCAGGCAGAAGACGTCATGTCCAGACAAGATACCCGTGACACCAGGGTGTGTCCAGGCAAGAGACAAGTCACACCTGAGTGTGTCTGACCAGGCAAGACATCCTGTCCCGACCAGACACACGTGACACCAGGGTGTACCCAGGCAAGATACACCATGACCAGACACACGTGACACCAGGGTGTACCCAGGCAAGATACACCATGACCAGATATACGTGACACGGGACGGTATCTGTGGGTTAGTTAGTTAGTCATTTGGGCTTTGGGTCGCATTGACTGCATCTGTGGTATCTGTACGTGTATCTGTATATGGACGGTACCCGTGGGCCAACTCAGGAAATCAAGGTGCAAAAAGCAAATTAAATTCACTTCAATACACTTGACCATTTTGATTTTCATCTGAAGCACAAATGAACATGAATTTGGACACACTGAATGGTATATATATGGCAGTAAGTGCCATCAGGCAGAAGTTGCAACGCATAATACCTGACAGCACAACATACATAATGCCCGACAGCACAATAACATATATGACATCGACGGGCGTGTACGACAACACAACATCTAACGTTACATATGGCAGTGTGGCATTCCACAACACAAACGACCATACATGACAGCCAACGGTAACCATGGCAACGTATTGCAACCGCAGGGGCGCTGCTGAGGGCGGCGAGCGGCAACAATGGGGAAATCGACGCAGCTGACCCGACCAAAGCAGAGGCGGCAAAAACTGACACTATCCAGCGACAACTGGTGGCCGATGGAGGTTGGCTGTGTGTGCTTGCTACTGTGACCGGTAGGTGGCTGTTACTGTGGCCGGTGCACGAATGTTACTGCTACAGTGGCAGCCATGGCTCACTAGGCGCGGCTGAGCCTGGCCACTACCGTCGGGCGGCTGCCACCGGTCATGACTAGGTCAGCCGAGCCTGCCAACTGGCACCCCCGTGCGTGCCGAGGCCGTTTAGTCACGCGCAAACGCGCACGCACACACGCACCAGCGCCGACCCTGCAATGGCCTGCCGACCCCCGCCGTCCCAGACGTCTCCCGCAATCTCACCTTCAGCACGGCCGCGTCGACGATGTAGACAAAGGGGACGTAGAAGCCGAGCATGCCGAACACGTTGCTGGCGCAGATGAGCAAGAACAGCGGGTTGCGGAGGATGCTCATGTCCACCATTTCGGCCAGC
The DNA here is from genome assembly GCA_034440575.1 of Imbricaverruca yamaguchii. NCBI lineage: Eukaryota > Metazoa > Arthropoda > Thecostraca > Neoverrucidae > Imbricaverruca > Imbricaverruca yamaguchii. The sequence goes on along the minus strand of JAOTOL010001423.1, from coordinate 902,650 downwards.
ACGCCGCAGCCAGCCGGCATCACGCACGCCCACGAATCTGCCGAGACATATACAGGTCAGAAGGGCCGAACGACCTCTCCGCCTTACAGCAACTGCAAACGGTCATGCAACACCCATGGGTAGGTGAGCGAGCGGGCGAGCGAGTGAGTGAGCGAGTGATTGAGTGAAAGAGTGATCGCGTGAATGAAAACGTGAATAAATGAGGGAGTGAGTGGATGTGAGTGGATGAGTAGAGAAACGAAAGTGAGTGGATGAGTAAATGAATGAGAACGTAAATAAATAAGTGTGATCGACGAGTAGGAAGATGAGTGGATGAACACGGAGGAAAGTTAGCAAGTGGCTTCCCCTTGAACAAGGCAGGAAGTGAGCCCGCGAAATATCTGGTGAGTCAGTCAGTCAATCAGTCAACAGTTGAGCGACTGAATTATTCAGTAGTAGTGAACAATAAATTTGATGCTGGCGTGCGAGTGGGTATGACGTCAAATGAGCGGAATTAGACGGTAGGACGTAGAAGCCGATGAATTCCTATTATCACGCGTGCGTTTATATCTTTATTAAATATGGGTAATTTCAACAACACCTTTCGCAATGGCATTCTTAGGAGGCTTGCTGCAATGTCATTATATAGCATGCTGACTACCTCAGTAGCTCAGTATGCTACTGAGGCAGTCATACTATGCCGAATACAACCCACAGTACAGGCCATTCTCGATTATTTTATGATATCTTAGAAAGCTCCACGATCCCACGCGTTACTTGATCGCGTTAATTGATCACGTTGGTTATGGGTAAGTTAAGCTTATGGGTGCCTCGACCATATCGTGCATCACATTGCGCCCATATCACTTTAGTCATTCTAAATATCTAATGCATCCACAGGATAATACGCTCAGCAATTATATCATCTTGGTGTGTAGATAGTCCCAAATAATACTTCTGACAGAGAGTGAAAGAACTTGCCATTAAGTCCACGTGTGGATTCATCCCTTAACACGCCTGCAAAAGTCAGCATCTGAGCGGAAGCCTCGAAGTGCTGCACGCGCTCCCTATCACAACTTCTGCAAGAATACAAGACATGGCGCGCCACCAAACGTGCCAGGTGTTATAAATGTGTAATAAATGGGTAAATGTGTTGTAAATGTGGTGCTGTAAGTGTGCAAATGCGTAAAAGTGTAAATAAAACGTAAATGTTCATGCCAAAAAAATATGTAAATGTGTAAATGTTGTAAATATGTTGAAAATCTATGTAAATATGTAAATGTGTAAATAATCCTAATGCATTCTGCACGTATGCCACTGCTACACACTTCTTCGTCAAAGACGCTACATAGCACTATTTATAAGTCGTGCCTATAAAACGATTTTGCAGCTCCCTTTGGGGACCACAACAAGAAATGGGCTCACATTTTGTGTCATAATTGTGAGTAAGCGCTTCGTGACCGGACGAAACGAAACCGAAAGCGTCTGCCGTGCTTCGCACGGTTTGGCAAGAACCCAATGGCGAGAAAACAAACCACACAGCTGACTGCTATTTTTGCCTGCACAACACGAAGGGTGTCGGCAAGAACAACCGGCATAAGACCTCTTATCCCAGTATGCCCTGAGCAGTTCGGCCTACTCCGCACTCCGATGAACTCCTGGCTCCAGTTATTAATGGTTTTGCCACATCAGAAGATGAGGACAGTGAACATGATCAGGAAGACAATGAGGGTTGTCATCACGAAAAATGGTTCCGGAATCAGAAGCCTCCTCATCTGACACCAAACAGTCATCAAACCCTCAGCAGCTTAGTCAACCACAATTGAATGAATCAGTGCGTGATTTGGGGCTCTCCAAGAAGTCAGCTGAGGCATTAACCTCCAGGCTGCGATAAAAAATATACTCGACTCACCTGAAAAATTGTCATATTTCCGAAAGCAGGGCCATTAATTTTGTAATTTTTTTTTTCTTCAGAAGACAAACAGTTTGCTTGCTGCCAAGACATCCCAAGTCTTCTCATGAAATTAGGTATTACCTCGAATGGGCAGAATGGCGATTTTTGAATTTCAATTTTGAGCATTCTGAAACCAGAATGGCGAATATTCACTGATAGCTCTAAACGCAGCCTCAAGTGTGTTCTCTTACACAATGCCAATGCTTATGGAGCGGTTCCAGTTGGTCACTTAGTGCATTTGCGAGAATAACATAATGACATAAAATGGTAATCGACTTTCTGAAATATCACGCGCACAACTAGATCATTTGTGTGGACCTGAAAATGATCAACTTGCTCCGTGGCCGACAGAAAGGCTCCAAGAAGTTTCCATGCTTTTTCTGCATGTGGAATAGCCGAGTTCGATAAAAAGAACACTGGACCCAGGAGTGGCTCATTTGTAAAACTCAGGAAGCAGGCATGCCAAACATCGTTAATGACCCCATCGTCAGCCGAGATATAATTTTCCCCCACTCTATATCAAGCTCGGCTTGATGAAGCAGTTCATGAAGGTACGGACTAGTGTTGTGAATATTTCCAACATATAGTTTCTACTTTCCGTATTTAGTCTTTCGAGAAGATCAAGATCAAAGGTGTTCGATGGACATAAATTCGTGCCCTTGTACGTGATGAGGAATTTGTCAGGAAAATGAATGACAGGGAGAAGGCAGCATGGCTGTCTTTCGTGACAGTTATACAAAACTTTCTTGGTAACAAAAAGGTAAATAACTGAGGTTCTGGTTACTTGAACGTTATTGGCTTTCCGCGATCTTGGGTGGAACATGAATGTCAAAATGTTTCCTGTTCCCTGAACGGTCACCTTCATCAATTTCCCGAAAACATTGGGGCTGATAGTAATGAACATGGAGGGTACTCCCATCAAGAACTCAGGAATATGGAAGAGCGCCAAAAAGCGCGATGAGACAAACATATGATGGGAGATTACTGCTCAAGCATGAAATGAAATTGCCGTGAGGATGTCCACAAATGTGAGAGCTACAAGTTCACATCCTTGCCTGAATAGGACCTATTTGAACCTTCATATTCGATCCTTATCACCTGTTCTGAATCACTTATCCTGTTTATATCGAACAATATGTTAATGTATAATTTTTTTTCCAAACTGTAGTGCATATTGTGATGCACCTATGCAAAAATGTAAATGTTTAATTGAGCCAAGTATATAACTTGCAGAGAAAATCTAACCTTATATTTGAATTCAGCACCATCAAATTAGGCAAGACCAAGTGCTGGTATCAATACAACAAAAACTTTGTTCTCAGGGTGATCGGTGTGTCGTGCCCAATGTGTTCCCTGGCAATAGAACCGCAGACCAAACTAAATAGCCGAGACAGAACTCAGGACTTCGGCTTCATATTCGGGGCAGCTCAGACAAGCGTTGAAAATTAGCATGAGCTCAACTGAGAAGCACTTGCAACTCACATCGGACATTTCTTCCATTCCAGGTGACATCTGTGGTGGAAGTGGTTTAAGTGGAGTTAAATTAGTTTAAGTACTTCCTGAATACATGGGAAATTAATCCAAGTTCGTCAATTAATCTCATACAGGGTGTTACAGCATTCAGCAGACTATGATTTGTGAGAACGAGGAGCCAGGTGGGCGGGAGTCGTTGTCAGGCATAGCGGGACAGACGGTCTGCGTCCAGCCCACGCTCATGCATATCCATCGACATTGCGTGAGCCGCCAGCCCCGGTCGAACCATTCGCTCCACCACCTCCGTTCTGGTTGAGTCCACACAACAGCCGGGGTCCAGCGCCACCACCCAACCAGGTGGGTTTTCACTGGGTCCTACACCAGGCCCGGGGCCCAACGCCACTATCCAACCGGGCGGGTTCTGATCTGGTTCTAATAGGGTACCATGCCAGGTGCGAGGTGCAGCGCCACCCCAAAACCGCCACCCAACCGGGCGGGTTCTGACTCGGCTCCAGACCAGGTCCGGCGTTCAGCGCCACCCCCAAAACCACCACCCAACCAGGTGGATCATGATTGGGTTATAGACCAGATCCGTGGTCCAGCGTCACCACCAATGCCACCACCAAACCGGGCGGGTTCTGACTCTGCTCCAGACCAGGTCGGTGGTCCAGCGTCACCACCAATGCCACCACCAAACCGGGCGGGTTCTGACTCTGCTCCAGACCAGGTCGGTGGTCCAGCGCCACCACCAATGCCACCACCAAACCGGGCGGGTTCTGGCTGGGTCTCACACCAGGGCCAGGGCCCAACGCCAGGTGCAGGATCCAGCGCCACCACCGCCACCACCCAGCCGGGCCGGACCGGCGCTACTCACTGGGGTCGCCGTGCTCGGCGCCGGCACCGTCGCGCGGGAGCGACAGCACCGACGCGCGGTAGGAGGCCAGACTGCGCTGGCTCTGATACTGCGCCAGGTGGACGATGCTGCCGCTGTAGAAAATGTCACGCCGGCTCAGCGGCCGCAGCATGTCACCGGCGTGCGGCAGCGAGCCGCGAGAGCCGACGCTGACACTCGTGTTGCTGCACAGCCAGAGGTCCTCCTGGCTAGTGGGGCCCGTGCTGCGCCGGTTGTGGAACGACAGCCGGCGCAGGTCCGGGTTGAGGCTGTTGCCCGAGGTGCTCAGGCGCAGCGAGGCGGCGCGCACGCCCGAGCCGCGCCGCTGCGCGTCGAACGCCGGTGTCGAGATGTTCTTGGGCATGGCGGCGCCGTTGCCGGTCGGCGGCGGCTCCTTGGGCACGCTGCTGCGCCGCTTGACGACCCGCTTGCTGGGCCGCCGGCCCTGCTCGCTGCGCTCCTCGCTCGGCAGCTCGGGCACCACGTCATTCTTCTCCTCGTCGCTGGCCTTCTCAGAGTCAGCCTTCTCCGAGCCGGACTTTTCCGAGCCGGCCTTCTCCGAGTCGCTGTCGACCTCGCGGCCGGCCGCTGGCACCTTCAGGCCGGAGTCGTCTCCGTCTTGTGTTGACGCCGCGACGGCGGCTTCAGCCTTGCCATCTCCGCTCTTGGCGAGCGGCGGTTGGGCTTCCTTTGTCTTCTGAGCGGTGCCCGCGGCCACCGACGTGGCGCCCTCGGCCTGCGGGGCACCTGCCTTCTCGGGGTCACCCTTGGTCTGACCTGGCTTGCTGGTGGACGCGCAGTCGCCATTGGCCTGGACGTCCTCGGGCGAGCTGGAGCCGCCCGTGCGGGCCGCCTCTGTGATGGTGGGCAGCGCCCCAGCCGGCGAGCCGAACTCGTTCAGCGCCAGCGACGAGTGCACGCCTGGATCGGCGTTCAACTTCCACTTGGTGCGTCGCTCCAGCGTGCCATCGGGCAGCTTGACGAAGAAGAAGTTGTCGGAGACGGAGCTACCCCGCTTCAGCTGACGCTGCCGGTCCTCGGCCATCTTCTGCAGCAACGGCTTCTGGCTCGGCCGGGCCTTCTTGTAAACGAGCGGTCGCATGAGTGCGCCACACACCTGGGGCAGCCAGGGCCACAGGTCACATGTCACATACTTAATATGCAGGTCTTATCACGGTAGGTTATATAAGGCCAGGTCACATGTAACATCCGATACACAACCATGTGTAAAATAATGGGACAACACTTAGCGGAATACCCAATATGTATGGTCTTATGCAACACTTTGCCAATGCGGACGAAACTAAATTAAACCAGCTAAATTTGTTTACTGCATACATTGCATACATTGAATACATTGCATACATTGAACTCAATCACTTCCAAATTAACTCAGCTGGCGCTCTTACTGGCTTGTTTATTGTAAACAAGACACTACCCAACATCAGCACAAATCAAACGAGAGTGAGCGGCGAAAGATCGCACGCACGACACCGTCGAAGATGTTAAAACACTATCCAACACAAGTACAAATTAAAAGAGAGTGAGCCGCCCAAGGTCGCACATACCACACCGTTGAAGATGATGCCGGCCAGGATCATGTTGGCACCCTTCCAGCCGTAGACCCTCAGCATGTAGGAGGACAGCGGAGCGAACACGAACGTGCCCACCCCCGAGCCGCAGACAGCGATGCCGGTGGCCAGTGCGCGCCTCGACTCGAAGTAGTAGTTGACCGTCACAATTGCCGGCAGGTAGATCAGACCGAAGCCCATGCCTGTTGGCCGGTGGAACGCAAATCAGCCTGGTCGCTCCGCACATCTGGGGGTTATTGGTTTCACGACACATCGACCGTTGAGTCATGTAGTGTCGCCAATCTCTCACGCCGATTGGTCGAGGGCGAAGAGTAGTAGCAGGTGAGACTCGAACCCACAATCTTTCGATTGCGAAACAGGCAACTTACCCCTAAACTACTCATCCCTTCCGCACATCTGGTGGAATATTCAGGAATTTGTAGGGTGGGGAGGGGTCAAATGCATAGGATCACATCTGCATCTGCGTTTCATTTCAACCATAGCATTTCTGAATTCAATAATTCACACGGATTATGGCGTGTGTGTGATTATAGTTTTAGGGCGCATCGACCATGGTAGATCATGGTAGATTTCGGGGGTATATCAACAGACCTTTTATGTCCCACCCTCACACCTGGTTACTGACGACACTCTGGGTGTATTTTTTTGGGGGATTATGTGAAGTGTAAGATGCCAATGCACCCAGAAACATTTCATAACAATTATGATTTGAACAGACGCAACCTACGAAGCCCTGCTCGAAATCCACCCAACATGGCGTCTTATCGGTGTCTATAACGTCGCAATGACGCAAGTGTTGGTGGTAAAAGAAGTACCAGAAGTGTTGGCGGGAACAAGAGCCGATTAATCGACCGCCAGCGAGCCTGACCTGACTTTGCGCTACCTCCACTTTGAGAGGCTTCTTCGACAGCTCTGAAGATACCGAAAATAAACAGGAAGCCACGGGTCACACTGCGATGAAGGTCATCGACGCTCTATTTATCAGAAAGCGTGCGAAACGCTTCACCCGGCGGGGCAGAGCCCGATGACACGTAGCATGCTGCTTTGGCGTCCTCCCACTGGGCGACAGCAGTATCGTGTACCCCAGCCGCGTCGACCTCGACTATGGCATACCGGGCGACAGGACCCTTCTGTCAACTTTGTGCCGTCTTCACAACACACCTCTCACATCTGCTCATCCAACCGGTCCGCAGCTGACTCGCGGAGCGGACTCCGATGACTCGTATCCGTCTGAGCATTCACATGCGCGTCAGAAACACGAGTGGCCTTCCAATCGCTCCCCGTACCTCCACCGAATTGGATAGGAAGTCGCTGCAGCCAATGCGTGGTGCCACCCAGAGCACTGCCCAACAGCCCGGCGCCACAATGCGGTGCCAAACCACCACACCACACCACACCACGCGGAGACTGGGTCGGCTTTCGGCACCAATCCCCGACCGTGTTTCGTCCTCAGTCAGTTTGCCGGCAGTGCACACAGCACGTGGCGACTGAGCCGGCCGCGACCGTCCGGCTGGGGCCGCCGCCGACCACCGCACTGCGCCCCGGCGTCGGACCGGCAGCCAGCCGGACCCATGTCGAACCGACAGTATCCACGACGGCGCCCAGCAATTCCCACGATCACGTGACACGCACATGACTCAAAGGCGTGGGAACCCCGGGAGGCATGCTGCAGTCACGTGACGACACGTCACGCCGACGCGGGAGCACCAGGTGACATCAGATACCTGGGGGGGGGAGGAGGGGAGAGCGTCAACTGCCTATATTTAGTCGACGGTCGACGTCACTCTCCCTCTCCCCTCGACGGCGCGGAAGCGGCGCGGCGGTCGATACCCGACTGTCGTCGTGCCGGCAACAATCTGGCCGGTCGCCGCCAGATTGTTCGTGCCTGCGCACTGCACACCGATGCAACGACACACCTGCCACAGCCACACCGGTGCGACGACACGCCTGCCACAACCACACCGATGCAACGACACACCTGCCACAGCCACACCGGTGCGACGACACGCCTGCCACGACCACACCGATGCAACGACACACCTGCCACAGCCACACCGGTGCGACGACACGCCTGCCACAGCCACACCGGTGCGACGACACGCCTGCCACAACCACACCGGTGCGACGACACGCCTGCCACAGCCACACCGGTGCACCGGTGTGGCTAACAGGAGTCCACGAGCGGCCAAAACTTAATAACTTTTTTGCTATCACAGATGGAAACATAATTTTGCATACAGCTCTTCAGACCTACTTGTGACATATACCCTGAAGTTTTGAACCCGTTTGCAGGTCAGGTCACTGAAATAGGTCAGGTGAAAGGCTACCATATTAAAAAAAAAAATTAATAGGATCATGGCTTTATTTCCAAATGCGATATCAAATGCAACTATGGTTGACCAAAAATATATTTCAGCAGATTTAACAGGATAGCCACATAATGTTCATCATAATGTTCTGAAACTGGTGAGTTATTGACCTCAGGTCAGATAGTTGTTCTCCTAATGTTTGTTGTTTGTGGAGTATTGAACCGATTATTGTCGCTGGAATGTTGTGTTCAAATCACGGCAGACAATACAAAGCGTTGTTCGGTACACTTTTATTGTTGTTTCTGGAGTAGAAACAACAATGTCATCACACCGCGGTGTGATGACAGGCCTGCCACAGCCACACCGGTGCAACGACAAGCCTGCCACAGCCACACCGGTGCGACGACACGCCTGCCACAGCCACACCGGTGCGACGACACGCCTGCCACAGCCGCTGCGACGACACGCCTGCCACAGCCACACCGGTGCGACGACACGCCTGCCACAGCCACACCGGTGCGACGACACGCCTGCCACAGCCGCACCGGTGCGACGACACGCCTGCCACAGCCACACCGGTGCGACGACACGCCTGCGGAGCCTGTCACAGCCACAGCAGCGCCACCGCCACACCAGGCCGGCTCGGGGCACCGCCACCGATCGCCGGCGGCTTCAGACCACAGCGCAAATCCTTCCCGGTAGGCCCTAACGGCTGGGTGCTGGGCCTGGATAGAAGTAGGGCCGGGCCCACGCTGTACATACATTAATTGACCTGGCTCGAGTTTGATTTCACACTTTGCATGACTCCAGTGTATTGCTTGCTGTGTGAGGATTATGTTGTGTATGCAAATTAACACGCGACCTGGAGGGTCTCTGAAAATAACGCGCACTGGAGAGGGGCGGATTCCGCCCCCTAAGATCTCAGCTCCTATGAGGGCTAGAGCAGTGAAGTTAACAGGGTGGATGGGCACCATAGTGAACTCTATTGTGTGTAAAGTTCATGACCTTAGGTCAATATTTTCAAGGTCAAATGAGGTCAAAATTGCAAAATTTTCCGGTTTTGCTTGGCTTGGCTTCTCATTGTTATGGATCGTTGTGGTTGTGTTTAAATGCTCCAAAATTGGCATTAATGATGTTTTGGACATTACTAATGATGCAATACAGATGTCAGATCCGCCATTTGACCTCAGGTCACCTATATAGGAGCACTTTATTAGGGCATTACCTGCTCCAGTTACCGGAACCGGGCTCCCATCCCGACTGCTCCGTTGGGCGGCTAGGCACAATCGGCTTCGCAAAGAAAGGAGTAAAATACATGAATAAAGTATGGAAACGCTTAGGCACACAACGACAAACAGTATATTTCGGGATGTATAGGGAGTAACATGTAAAGTGACATCAATCGCATGACAGTCATTTGCATTTATGACACATTCCAATTGACCAAGCTTGGTTCCATTAGCCTATCATGAACTTGACCTGACTTGACCTCGGCGACCTAACATGACTTTTAAATTATATACCATAACAATATGCATGAAACAAGTCACTAGTGTTGTCAAGAACACTTCCAATTGCCAATATACTGGAAGCGCATCAGCGCCGATTTTTGTGGTCTGGCGCTGCGAATTGTTTTTACTTTAACGGCCCTTGACTTGAAAACTTCTCGGCCGATTTTCATTTTTCTTGCTTTAGACAATGCGCCGGTCATTTCTAAGCAGGTACGCGAACAATTTGGCGTATATCGGCCGGTACAATATGGAGTTATGTACGAATAATCAGAAGGATTGGCGGATTTCGCCCTACGCCCTCTAGGGCGTGTGTTAACCGGTTATGAACTTGACCTGGCTTCACCTCGGTGACTTGACGTGACTCTGGAACAATGTAGCATGACAATGTACATCAAACAAGTCGCTAGTTTTGCCAAGAAAACTTCCATTTTGCTAATATACGGGAAGTGCATCAGCGCCGATATTTGTGATCTGGCGCTGATAAAATTATTTGAATTTAGCGACCCCTAACTCGAAAAATTTTGGGTTGATTTTCATTTTTCTTACTTCAAACAACGCGCCGGTCATTTATTGGCAGGTACGCAAACAATGGCGTATATCGGCCGGTACAATCTTGAGTTATCTACGAAAAACCGGAGGGGTGGGCGGATTTCGCCCCCTCCAGTGCGCGTGTTAAACCAGCTTGTCCTCAGAAAGCACGTATTCGTAAGGAAAAAGAAGATAACCACAACAGATTAATACGAATAACTATTCCACATTAGTGAACCTCGACAGCACGTCAGATGATTACCCGAAAATGTTCATGCCAATATCCATAGCGGGCAACTGGACATTTGAAAATGATGCATATTTACAGGTACGGCAATTTGTTTTCCACGTGTTTTTCGTTTCAACTCGTCTTTGATATACATAAAAACCCCGTATGTACGTACAGTGCACGTGTCGTAATGCATGAGCAGACAATTTACGTTTTTAAAACAAAATCTCAACTTTTTGGGAGTACCCTCAAAGAGTTGGGGTAAGGGTAGATAGCTCAAGCGAACTGGGTTCAGTTAGAACAAAAATAATTATCAGTAGAAAAAATTGTGACAAAGCTTTACGTATGAGACGGCTATGACTGGGTTAGGTATAAGCTTCAGTAATGGGCTAGGGCTATGCATGGTCTACTAAGTCCCCAGTTCTGCTTACGTGTTGCCATGCATTGAGCGTCATGGTGTTATCCATAATATTTGCAATACACTCTGCTTTCCTACACTACCTACCTAGATAGGTAGGTACCTGGAACGTACCTAACTTATGAAATAGGTGGGTCTGCTCAGAACATTCAAAATGGTAACAATCGTCTGCGGAGAGATATGCTCACCTGCATGCTTACACGTCTCCACATGAACAGATAGATAGGCCGATCCTATCTACTGTGTGCCTACAAGCTAACATGGCTGACTTTACCCCAGCAAAAACGAAGTAAAGCTAATGGATCATTATCAATTACGTGGTGTGAACTTCCAGATGTACGGAATCCTTCAGGAATTTGTGATATAGGGGACTAGATGGTACTCCCTCGTAATGCAAACCACACGACAATTCCTTTGAGATCTGGAGTGATACGCAGCTTTGTGGATTTGAGCCAGAATTGCCGCGTTAACAGCCGAATAGCCTTCCCTGCAGGTGAGTTACCTCGAACCAGTCGAGGTGCGTGTAGTCTCCACAGATATCTGCACGCTAATTAGTCTCCAGTGCTTGCACCATGAATTCTTAGTTGAACGGCATCCTGAAGAAAGGCATTGAGACTGTTGCTAAAAGTGCCACTACTTTTAGCTGAACATTTATACTTAAAATTATACCAGGTGCGCTCACTCTATCTTGATGCTGGATTCGCGACACCGGGGAGCAAATATTCACGGCAAACCAGCCTACGGCGGTATCCGGATAGTGCTCAATCAAATTATTCCGCATCCAAGGCGACTCCCATGGTTACGTAACTCCTATATTTTGCGTATCCACAGCATCGTCCACACCAAGACGCGTTTGAACACATCCCGACTACGGACAGCAGGGACGGTGTGAGAGGGGAGGGGCAGTTAGTGCTGGGAGGTGGGTGTTCCTCGCACCGTTCCAGCAGAAGCTGAACCAAGCGACACGAGGCGCCGTCGTGCACGATATCGCGACATCACGGTCGCCGTATCGGCGATGCTGCCGGTGACGTCAAGCGGTGCTGCTGACGTCACACGGTTAGTTAGTTACTTGGGCTTTAGGGCGCATCGACCATGTTGATCATATAGCGCCCATTGACGTCACACTATGACGTTGTCGGGATTCGGCAACTCGTCTGACAAGCGTTTCTCAGGCTTGGGACGAGTTCAAATCCCCACTCATCCCCACACAAACATGCGGAAACTAGCTACCGGGGTGAACCGACCCCGAGGAGTTGATCTCTGCCCGCCCCCGGGCGAGGCCGGGTCAGCTACTTGGTATAAGGAGCAACGGTGGTAGGTCACGCGTGGTTAGCTCGTCACACCTGCCACTGCCCGTGGTGGGCACATGAGACGGCAGACAAATTAAACATCACAAGCTCTATAAACTTTGCATTCGCCACACACTTTTCCTATCGAAGGCGCACATCAGGACGAATTAGCACGCACCCAGGTGCACCACATTCGCTAATAATAGACCTATCAACAACCTATCAACACGCTCCGTTTGTAACTTCAAGGACCAGTTCGGTTTATCCTGACAAACGCAGTTCGCCTCGTGGCGGGCGGCCGACCTGACCCGTGGCCTACAGCCAACATCAACAACGCACCGCTAAACTGCGACGGTTCAACAAACCCACGCCAGCCCCGCAGGTGGCCACGCACGCGCTCCGACCCGAACGAACACGATGCACCGCGCAGTGCCGGCGGCGCAATTAGCCACATCCTGGCTGTTGTCCTGGAGCACTCGCATGTCCGGTACCGGAGTGTGGCGGACGACAGTTTCATTTCCTCCCGGAGCGCCCGAATGTCGCAGTACACAGCCATCCGGGAGGCAGCCATCCGCCACCCGGACGGCGACTCCCACCACTCCGAACGGCGACTCCCACCACTCCGGGACGGAGACTCCCACGACTCCGAACGGCGACTCTCCCCATCAGGGACGGCGGCTCTCACCACCCGGCCGGCAACTCTCGCCACTCCAGACAGCAGCTCTCGCCACCAGGACAGCAACTCTCGCCACTCCAGACAGCAGCTCGCCACCAGACAGCAACCCTCGCCACTCCAGACAGCAGCTCTCGCCACCAAGACAGCAACTCTCGCCACTCCAGACAGCAGCTCTCGCGACCAGGGCAGCAACTCTCGCCACTCCAGACAGCAGCTCTCGCCACCAGGACAGCAACTCCGCCACTCCAGACAGCAGCTCTCGCCACCCGGCCGGCAACTCGCCACTCCAGACAGCAGCTCTGCCACCCGGCCGGCAACTCTCGCCACTCCAGACAGCAGCTCTCGCCACCAGGACAGCAACTCGCCACTCCAGACAGCAGCTCTCGCCACCAGGACAGCAACTCTCGCCACTCCAGACAGCAGCTCTGCCACCCGGCCGGCAACTCTCGCCACTCCAGACAGCAGCTCTCGCCACCAAGACAGCAACTCTCGCCACTCCAGACAGCAGCTCTCGCCACCCGGCCGGCAACTCTCGCCACTCCAGACAGCAGCTCTCGCCACCAGGACAGCAACTCTCGCCACTCCAGACAGCAGCTCTCGCCACCAGGACAGCAACTCTCGCCACTCCAGACAGCAGCTCTCGCCACCAGGACGGCGGTTCTTACTAGTCCGGCGGCCGCGGTTTCCACGGTCGCCGGCCGGCCGCCAAGGGTGGCGACGTTTGGCAACACAGACGGTGGCCGAGCATCGCTTCGTGTCAGCGTAACAGCGGGCCAGTGCGGCAGAGGTCGGTCAGTGAGGCCGGGGTTGTCACCAGGCAGGATGTCCGTGCACGAGACGGGTGCGAAAGGAGATGGAGGGTGAAGACAACAGAGACCAAACACAACAACCCTTTCAGCTAGTCCAGCCAGCCATCGGAGGTCACGGCCACATCAGCCGCGCTGGCTATACAGGGCGCCCGTCCAGCCATCCTAGCGGACACTTGTGATAGCAGTACGGTACAGCAAGCACAGCAGGGTCATGTGAGGCGGACATCCACATCAGCGACAAAGACCTGGCTTGGAGAGAGCAGAACAAAGACTGGAGGAGGCGCAGTCAGCTGTGCTCCGTCGGCCACTCACAAAGGCTGGTGCGAATCAATATCGCCGAGCCCGACAAGTTCTGCTCGGAACCACCTCTGACAGTGTGCACCTTGTCATCATCTACCGCAGATACGCTACAGCCTGCGTGGCAACACAGTGCAGTCTGGCGGCTCCGGGGGGGGAGGATCAGCATCAAGGATATGACTCATGACACGGAGCTTCCCTGACAATACAACGATGACTGACGGCGAGGTCTGATTGCGCCCGAGGGTTGGTCAGTCCCAACATTGGCCAAACAAATTATATGGCACTGTAGGAACGATGAGTGCCGTTTCCGGCGCTGTCGGAGCATGGCACATCTACTTGTCCTTGAACACGAAACCAACTTAACGCAAACATAATGCACGAATAAGCACGGCCAAGAGTTGACGAGCGGTATGGCGAATCAAGCGATTTTAGTGACAAACGCACCTTGGTCTTCATCCGTGAACAGATTACATGATTGTTATTTTACATCACGTCTATTGTGCTTCTGTGCTAAGAGCTCAACAAGCAGCACTTGGTAGCTTCTCATGCCTCGTGTCTTCTTGACGTTGTATTCCTCCTCGCATGAGGCTTTGCGTTCTGCGCGTCAGTGTTAACGATCTACTGATGCACATTCCGATAATCGCCGCCGCCTGTCTCTCCTTGGTGGCGCAGTTGCACTTTCCGCGCAGTTTGGCGCACCGCTGCACACTGTGATAATTCGAGGGGAAAACTGGCCATAAATCATAGCGGACAAAGTATGCTAGTTACTGGGGCGATTTTGGTCTCAATCGAAATAGCTTCAAATTTGGACCATATGGGGAAGATCTATTGCCTTAAATATTGCCCAACCCAGGAATGTCAGAGGTCACACCTGCTAGAGGGAAGGGAGCATTCCGCATCCTTCATTTTGTTTCCGCGAAGCATCCGGGAACCAATTGAGATAGACAGCTCAAATTGTGCACACGCCTATATAGGTATCTAGTATACCTTGTTTTGAAAGATCGACGTCCGGTCATGCATGGTGACATCTTGACGACGTCATAAACGAAGTCCGTGGGCGATCATAAATTTGATAATTATTAGTGAACGCTTGCTATGCGAGCATTCTGGACTATAATTGTGACCTTATAATTGCCACGCAGAACAGATCCAAGATATCCTTGTCCTAAGTGTCAAAATACCCACAATTTAAGTCAAGATATGACCCACAATTAAAATCGGTACATATGACGTCACGTATGACGTCACAGCCAGCCAATCCCTACATAGCAGTACAAATGTTAGAATGCACATGCTCCAATGTATGGCACACCATCGAAACGCATAGTAAACTAATATAGCCGTACTTAGAAACATAGAACACAAAAGACCAGAACCAAACACATCACATAACTCACCCATGGTTATGAACGATAGCATTAGCTATTAGCTATCTATGGAAGACTGTGATATTGCTATTCATTCAACAGCCCGTAGTACTCGGGGAACATTCTATCATCTACTGACATATCGTGTCCTTCCAGAACTTCAATCTCAGTAGCATCCTCTTCCCCACAAATATCTTCATCTTCCGAAACGGATTGTTCAGGCCCTCTCTCCCCAGCTGACTCAGATGATACCAGCAGATGACTGATGTCAGCTGAATGGACGCTCTCTAGGACATTTCTGGCCCGCAGTGGTCCTTCAATGCCTTTGATGCTGCGGGTCGTCTTCGGGTCGCTGGTAACCAGCAGATAGTGAAATTGATCTTGGATGGTTTTGGTTCGTGACGTTTTGTGGGCATGTCTGAGTCGGTACTCCCTGTTATGCATATTCCGTCTCTCCTGCACCTCCTGGCTGTACACAACGATCGGAAGAAGAAGAGACCGTATCACAGCGGCACCGTGGATCAGGAGCTTGTGCACGGAGGCGGGCATATAAAACCAAGGGTACAGCTGGACCATCAGCTGAGCAGTGCCCATTGAGCGCTTGTCGTACCGGTCGGGATCTAAGGGCTCTTATTTTTGCAGAGCAGCCAAAATCACTGAGAAACGGACGACGAGACCCTTGTCGATCCCAGTTATCTCGCTGAATGCAGCTTGGTCTCTGAAGGCAAGCCTTCAGTGTTCCCGTCGTTGGACGTACCCGAACCACCCGCATGGGGCTGATCCACGACGAGACCCAGTCTCTCCCTGAACTGCTGCTGTGATTTCTTCTTCCTTTCTTTCACACGCTTCTTGTTTTCTTCGCCAGGAACCGCCCACACTTTGATCTCCAGGAGTAAAAAATGTGGAGAAGGCACTCAAAGCATCGAATCCAGGCATGCATAGTTGAGAGACCGAGCTGGCATGTACCCTCACGGGCAGGTCGAGCAGCGGCAGCAGACAGGTCATTCATCTGACGAGGTGTGCACCCGCAGATGGTGCATGTCATGCTGCTGCCGGTGTTGGTCAGAGCATCCGACACTTTGCTGTCAATCGTGATGAGTTGGAGATTGTACGCCACTCTGAGACTGGTACCGTCTGTTGCGGAGACGTAGGTCGGCCTCGGAAAACGTATCTCGGATCCAACACCGTCTCGTTCTTCTCGGGAGGCCTCTGCTGTCTGGCGCTTGTACTGGATCCGCAACGGCCGGCAGAAGCGGATTGAAGACGGCGTTGGGTTTGTCCAGACGCACAGGCCACCCACCGTCAGTTGCAATGGCACCAGAGAGGTACAAAACAGATTTTGTTCTACAGCTTCATCACCGATTCCCACCTGTTTGTATACAGATTGCCCTGTGGCTCCGTCAAAACCCCATTTTATGTACAGCACGGCCGAAATATTGGTGCTGGATGACGTCAACGGCTGGTCGGCAGGTAATGCTGAGTCGGTACGGGCAACAGACGGCAGACATGCCACCAGCCAGCCGCTGCGTCGTATGATCCAGGAGAGCCTGTAGTCACCTCAGCTGACGTTTCGGTGAATTGCATGCTGCTGACTGTCGGATAGCACTCTACCTTGGCCTCATGCATCTTTCCATAGGCGGGCAGGATGTCTGTCTTCGCCGCATCATTTGTCACTCGGCGGACCATACGATAGCCGTGTACAGACAAGTCAGCTGACACACACATTGCCAGCGCCCGTTCTCCTGACGCGCATTCGGGTTGGCTCACTGCAGAGCTTCTGAGAACCCTTCATGCCTCAGCACGAGTACTTTGCCTGGCAGCCTCCACGAGCTGCAGAGAACTGTGCTGTTGAGCAACTCTCGAGAATGTCCGACGCTGAGAACGGACGCTGAGCTGATCGTAGAGTCTAGTTGGCCGCCTTCGCGCTCTATCCACGGTCTCGTCATCAAGGCGGGTCTTGGCTTCATCGTCACTCACGACGTGGTCACCACGCTTCAGGGACACGGAGAACACCTCGTCTCCCGAAAGATAAGTCGCAAACTGACTTCTGAATTTTTCCTGGGCTCGCACACACTTAACCCACTTTCCTTTTAAGTTCTTGGCGATCAAGTCGGTCGCTTTTCTCATGTCTACAATCGACGACTTACTTGGGAGATATTCCTGAGGGATTTTGTCCATGATTAACTGCAAACTATAATAAAACACATGACCATAATAGTTTTCACGCCCAAACGCCTTTGCACTGGTTAATAGGTCCACCAATACCTCTCTGCTGATGCGCACCTCCATGTTCACTGTACACAACATCCAACCACACTGACCTGGACCTTACAGACAAGGACAGCTTCCTTGACATGGGAAACGCTGTGCGTGCCCTATCTCGACTCTGTCGCCTCGTCAGTTAGGGGACTTTTTGGCATAGCAACCACTGGATCAGGCTACCCAGTCAAGACACCTCGCCAGCCGACTCGTCGCGGCGTCCGGCTCGGGCTTCTCCGCGCCGCCTGGGCTGGCCACCGCATAGTACCGGGGCCTACCGGGATACAATTGATCACTACCGGCATTAGAGCAGCTAGGTGTAGCTGAAACTTGCGGCACATATAGTCAAAGAATCGCTGAATACGTTTGGATTGGTATCTGGCTGTAGGCTGTTGTGCGTTTTTCATAACCTTATTCGAACTTGGAGGCACTAAAAAGTTGAACGACTATTGTAATTACTTGTCGTTGGATAAAAATATAACATATTGTGAATTGGTATATACCTTTTTGAATTGCTTAAAGCGACGAGAATGTTGTCAGCTATCATTTCGTACTTCATTTGTCCAGGTTTTCAAAATGCATCTTACCTTTATCAGTCGTCAAACTCCGACAACATTTGAAAATCTGTGACTTGGCATTCTTCAATCATTTCCTGATGCAATGAGGCCAGAAATATGGCATTAAAAATACTCGGGAAATGCATTTATGGCCAGTTTTCCCTCGAGTTATCACACTGTGCGCTGAGTTACGTGCACATTATGGAGACTGTTGTTCATGGGATGGTGCACGACGTACTTAATGCACAATAAATGCTAATGGCGCCGCCCAAACTGTTTCGCCGATGAGCCGCAGCATTGAGAAATATCCCGAGCGGTGCGAGTGTCGCGAATCCGGGACTTTCATATCCAGAGCTCAACAACTTAACCACTCGGCCATCCCCGCCCCACATCACAGGGTCTGGAAACGCTGCCCATAGTGCAAAATTGAATGGGGTGGTCAGCTGGGTCGCGCAGACTGACCATCATCCAGCACTGTCGCACTTCAAGATAGGAGCCAACACTGATGTCAAACGACGGACCATCACACCCTGCCCAGCGTACTACGAACGTACAGGGGGTGGGGGTGGGGGTCGTTCGATGGCCTCGTGCACCGCTTCATGTCGCTGATGTCGTACTGTTGCACACGGCCACGCCGGGTGAGGTGCAATGATCGCTCACCGCTCAGATCACTGCTCATATCACTGTCAGATTGCTGTTTCAGATCGAAAGACATTAAAGTATCGGAAGGCGATGGACATGATTGATACCTTAAATGAAATTCGAAAATATTCATCCGCATCATATCACGCAGCATGAAAAGATATCTAATAAGCCAATGCTGACGGAAAACGTTCGGCCTCAAGCCATCCACAGATCAAATTAATCGTTAGATAGAATCGCAAACTTGCATCTTTGAATGTCCTGTGGCCGAAAGCTTATTGCACCATTTTTGTTTCATTTTCTTTCTCCTATAAAAACAAAACAAAAAACTGTTGGATGCTGCTGGTGCCTTCTCAATCGCACTGAAGAATAGGCAACATTTCCAACTTGTGCTTGTGTTCACACGCACGCACGCACGCACGCACGCACGCACGCACGCACGCACGCACGCACGCACGCACGCACGCACGCACGCACGCACGCACGCACGCACGCACGCACGCACGCACGCACGCACGCACACACACACACACACACACACACACACACACACACACACACACACACACACACACACACACACACGGCTAGCGCTGGGAAATTAATTTTTGCAAGTCAACACCATAGTGCTGGAACCAACTACGAGAGTGTTCTTTCTGTCGTGGTGAAAGGACCACCACGGCGATATTTCAAACACACGGTGTGAGCAGAGTAAGGACATCTGAGAACCATTTAACTTTGTTTATTAAGTAATTCCAAAGCCACCCAGAACGGTATGGTGCATTGGGGGAGTGCTAAAATAATGGTATTTGGGGACGAGTAGTCTGTGGGCAAGTTACCCGTCTCACTATGGAAAGGTTGTGGGTTCGAGTCTCACTTGTCGCTACTCTTCGCCCGCAACCAATCGGTGTGAGAGATTGACGACGCTACGTGACTCAACGGTCGACGGGTCGAAAAACCAACAACCATACAAATAATGATTTTTAACTAGGTGTGAGATGTTCAAACGAGTACAGTGGAATGTGTAAATTTGCCATGGCAATATTCCACTTAAGACATTGTTTCACTCCTTCAAGCCCAATTCTGAGCCAATAGTGCACTTATAAATGCATGTTTTCGTTTAATTTTGGGGACACCTAACACCTCTTATGCCAATTATAATAAATGTAATATTACGGTATCAACAGGTGGCTTTGCTTAGCAGACTACACCATAATCTCTGTACTTGGAATTGTTTTAAAAGATGCTTGTACATCACAATCCATAATGGTGAGCATAAACATGATGCTTATACACAACATATATCCTTAAAAACGGGTCATGAAAACTTCATCAGCACACATCAACAAGGATGCTATCGATACTTCCCTGGAAAGGATGTTTATCCAGTGCTCAGAAAGTCATATATGCCATCCTATCTCATGCATAATTTATCACTGAGGGGGAGGTGTATTACAAACTTGTTTGTTGCTTGAAGCTAGCCTAACACCAGGCCTGTAGCACGCACGACATATTATGGAATCAACATGCACTGAACTAGGTCTGAGGAAAGGCCCGCACTTCAAAGTAAGTGTCCATGCTGTCAGCTCGTGTATCCCTAGCACAGTTACTTCTGTTGTTCTGACTGGTGCGCTATAGGAAACACACCCAAACAAACCTGCAGCACTGTCGGAGCACCCCTACGCTCTGCCCCACCATCACGTGCCACCAGCGGGGGCACGGAATTTGTCGCCAGCCACCCTAAAGACGAGAACTGACACGCAACACCCCGCCAGCCACCCTAAAGACGAGAACGGACACCGGGCACCCCGCCAGCCACCCTAAAGACGAGAACGGACACCCAACACCCCGCCAGCCACCATAAAGACGAGAACGGACACGCGACACCCCGCCAAGCCACCTCCAGCCACCCCCAAACGAGAACGGACATGTAACACCCCACCAGCCCACTTCCAGCCACCCTCAACCGAGAACGGGCACAGAACACACCGTCAAGCCACCCACAGGCATCATCAATGGCGCACGACTGTCCGACCGGCGCGGCCGCTTCACTTACCTCCCATCACGCCGTAGACGAGCATGAGCCACGACACGCTGGTCACGCTGGTGGAGATGAGGAAGGCGAAACCGGCCAGCAGCGCGCCGGCAATCGTCACCGGCCGGCAGCCGTACACGTTGGTCAGGCCGCTGACGATCGGGCCTGGCGGCGCGTCACAGGCCGTTACAGGTCGTCACAGATCGTCACACATTGCCATAGGTCGTCACAGATCGTCACAGATCGTCACAACACAAGCACAGACACACTACAGCCGCAGGTCGTCACAGGTTGTCACAGGACGTCACCAGACGTCACAGGACGTCACAACACGAGCACAGTCATCCGGCAGGCGCACACGACAGTCCGACACATGATGGTCGGGTCTGGCGCGTCTGGCAGTGTTTCAAAGGTCGTCACCACAGCAGCAGTATACTGTCTGTCCGACAGCCGACGATCGGGTCTAGCGGGTGGGTGGCAGCGCTCCCCGAAGGGCCGGACACGCCGCAATGCGTCGACAGGCGCACGAGTCGCGCACAACTCCAGACACGGCCTGCCAGAGACGAGCGTCCCCGCAGCACTGCACTGACACACGGAGCGGCACCACAATGAGAACCGATCAGCGGCACTACGAGACGCGTCAGATCCTCGCGTGGGTCGACCTCGCACAGCAGGCTCGAGATGACGACAATGTTGGTTCTTTTAATCGACTTCGTCATTCCATCGGGCCGGCATTTCGTATACCGCAACTGCACGATGGAGACAAAAATAAGTGCTGCTCAGACACAACGAAAGTCGATCGTACGCATGGGCGATCGTACAATGATATTTGTCGGGTAGCATTTAGCGATTATCATAGCTTACAGTGCATGAACCCGAAAGGAATTGCGACGTATTTTCAACTTGAGATATATTTTCGCTGGCCCATAATCTAAATCAAAAGAATACTTAAAACCAGGTTACCCCCTTGATTAACCATTAAAGAACTACTAACTAAAGGTGCGGAAACACTAGCCAACACAAGCTGAGAAGCTATGAGCAAAAATACGTTACGAGTTTCAAAGTACCAGGTACCAGCTAATACATTCCGCCAACGGAAGTGTCACAGCGGTGGCGTGTTTATCTTCCCTCAGTCGGTACAATGGATTGTGTCTCGTGAGCAGCTGCGACGATCGATGGACAACCGACCCGATACGTTCCGGCCCACGCCAGCGGGATGGCTGCATCGACGGCACGGATAATGCTTCAACCTTCCGGATAAATCAATGTGCCGCTGGAATAGAGCTGCGCGACCGGGCGGACGGTGCCGAGCAGGCGCGACAGACCCTGTCTGACGTGGACTCTGATCTGATGCAGCGATCCCCGACAAATATGCTGACTGAGCTGATGAATGTGAACATAAAATACGTTGATGACACTTTAAGAAAAAATGGGCGAATTTCAATGCCTCCAAAATTCGCCGCAACGCGATAGGGGGCTAATATATGAACATGCGAATCCCTGTGTACTTACTATACGAACAAAAAGTGCGATGTGGAAAATGTTCATGGTTCATCCACATTGTACGAGGTGGGATACGTTCACCTTTTCCAAAATTCATATCTTACAACGTTCATAACTTCAAAAACCGTCCATATTTTCAAAAGTTCGTAACATCTAAATGGAAGTCAGCTTCCAAGAACTGGAAGGCTATGCTAGGCTAGATTAGGCTATGCTGTTAGGTTGGGATATATTTGGTTATATTAGGCCAGGTTAGGTTAGGTTCCTATTCGTGCAATTTTGGAAGTTGCCTTTCACACTTTGGAAGTTCACGCCTCATATCTAGGCCTCATACCAGGGATGTTTTGCAAGCTAACTGGGTCAATTTGCAACCAATTTGGAAGCTTTGAACGTTACAAGCTATGAATCATGGAAGATATGGCCTCATCACACGGACTACGTGGATCAAGGCAGCTGCTGCTGTGGTCGCCGGTGACGTGTTGAATTAGTGATCCGCACGCCGTACCGTCGTCTCCACAAGGGCTGGCTGCGTGATCCGCACGCCATCAGACCTCCCCTCACACGGACCGTCGACCAGGCACAGCCACGACACGTCAATAACCACCGGCCGCCGACTGGGTGTGACTCACGGGCGCCTACCGCACCCCTGGCTAACGGTGAGCTGACTCACCGCACGGGACTTTCCTTGGGATCACCTCTTCGGATCATTTACAGACAGCTAAACCTGCTCTGCATTCACGGGAAGCACTGCAGCTAAAACGTGACAGTAAAATGTACAAGAAACTGCACCAGTTACTGCAGCGACGCTTTTCCGTTTCTTGAAGAACGGTCGTTCAAAATCAACGGAAGTTCAGTGAGGCGCCAGTGAGCCGGTTTCGCAGCGTGCTCTGTCTGTCTGTCTGTCTGTCTGTCTGTCTATCTGTCTGCCTGCCTGTGTCTGGGCACTCTCCCTTCTCCTTCTCTCTGTCTCCGTCTTCGTCTCCGTCTCTCTCTATCTCTTTCTCTCTCTCTGGTGTAGCATCACATGGACGGAGAGTAAACACGCCGACGTCGACCCAGATTCTGTGACACAACGTGCACGGCAGGGACGGGGCGGAGTGCGGCGGGGAGGGGACACAGCATCCACAGTCGGGAGGGGCGGAGTGAGGCTGCGTACACGAGGATCCCACCCGCCACCGCAACCACCGATCGCGTCGCTTGGGCCAGTTTGATCGGAATGGATGTGCACACTTACAACTTTTTTTTTAACGGTCACACTAAATCACCAGCAAAATCGCACCTAGTGCTGTGCAAGATAATTATGCGAAGGTAACTAATACAATGGTTACGAAAGGCAAAATTATCTTAGCGGCAAGTAAATCTAACTGAAGAAAATATGCTAAATAGTGCAAAAATGAGCGAAATATTATCTACGGAAGAAAGAGAAATAGGACATGTAATGATATTCCACGCACCAAATAATCGCGAGGATCAATGGGGTGCAATGATGCTCAACAGACTTTTCACGTACTACATGTGGCGCAGATCAGAAGTGGGGATGGCCTAGCTCCAGCTGGTCCTGTGTCGCCGGGTACTAATTGCTGATGTCATCATGCCATCACATTCGGCGACTCATCGGCTGCGCGAGGCGCCAACCTCCTCCCGGCATCACGTGACCTCACCACGTCCAGTA
Organism: Imbricaverruca yamaguchii; assembly: GCA_034440575.1. Lineage (NCBI taxonomy): Eukaryota > Metazoa > Arthropoda > Thecostraca > Neoverrucidae > Imbricaverruca > Imbricaverruca yamaguchii. The sequence goes on along the minus strand of JAOTOL010001423.1, from coordinate 878,659 downwards.
GACGACACCACAACGACACTGGTGACCTTCAGGGCGCACCAACGGCCACACAGCGCAGTCATTCTCACGCCCCCCAGCTAAGACCGCACGTATCGCCAACACCACACCTGCGCAAAACTCGCAGACGAGTTCCTCGGAAGTCGGCACAAGCCCGCACATCAGCTGGCGCCCCTGAGAACGCCGCTGCACAGGACGCCCGCCACACCCAGTGACGTCACAGCGGCCGCACACCCAGTGGCGTCACCACGGCCGCGCACCCAGTGGCGTCACCACGGCCGCAGACCCAGTGGCGTCACCACGGCCGCGCACCCAGTGGCGTCACCACGGCCGCGCACCCAGTGCTGTCACCACGGCCGCGCACCCAGTGGCGTCACCACGGCCGCGCACCCAGTGACGTCACCACGGCCGCAGACCCAGTGGCGTCACCACGGCCGCGCACCCAGTGGCGTCACCACGGCCGCGCACCCAGTGGCGTCACCACGGCCGCGCACCCAGTGGCGTCACCACGGCCGCACACCCAGTGGCGTCACCACGGCCGCACACCCAGTGGCGTCACCACGGCCGCGCACCCAGTGGCGTCACCAGGGCCGCGCACCCAGTGGCGTCACCACGGCCGCACACCCAGTGGCGTCACCAGGGCCGCACACCCAGTGGCGTCACCAGGGCCGCGCACCCAGTGGCGTCACCAGGGCCGCGCACCCAGTGGCGTCACCAGGGCCGCACATCCAGTGGCGTCACCAGGGCCGCGCACCCAGTGGCGTCATCACGGCCGCGCACCCAGTGGCGTCACCAGGGCCGCGCACCCAGTGGCGTCACCAGGGCCGCACACCCAGTGGCGTCACCACGGCCGCACACCCAGTGGCGTCACCAGGGCCGCGCACCCAGTGGCGTCACCAGGGCCGCGCACCCAGTGGCGTCACCAGGGCCGCGCACCCAGTGGCGTCACCAGGGCCGCACACCCAGTGGCGTCACCAGGGCCGCGCACCCAGTGGCGTCATCACGGCCGCGCACCCAGTGGCGTCACCAGGGCCGCGCACCCAGTGGCGTCACCAGGGCCGCACACCCAGTGGCGTCACCACGGCCGCACACCCAGTGGCGTCACCACGGCCGCACACCCAGTGGCGTCACCAGGGCCGCGCACCCAGTGGCGTCATCACGGCCGCGCACCCAGTGGCGTCACCAGGGCCGCGCACCCAGTGGCGTCACCAGGGCCGCACACCCAGTGGCGTCACCACGGCCGCACACCCAGTGGCGTCACCAGGGCCGCGCACCCAGTGGCGTCACCAGGGCCGCGCACCCAGTGGCGTCACCACGGCCGCACACCCAGTGGCGTCACCAGGGCCGCACACCCAGTGGCGTCACCAGGGCCGCGCACCCAGTGGCGTCATCACGGCCGCGCACCCAGTGGCGTCACCAGGGCCGCGCACCCAGTGGCGTCACCACGGCCGCACACCCAGTGGCGTCACCAGGGCCGCACACCCAGTGGCGTCACCAGGGCCGCGCACCCAGTGGCGTCACCACGGCCGCGCACCCAGTGGCGTCACCATGGCCGCGCACCCAGTGACGTCACCAGGGCAACGTCGCCATGGCATCACGCTGACTCACCGGCACTCAGGTAGACACCGTTGAGCAGACTGCCCACCCAGGCCACTTTGCCGACGCCCTCGCCGAAGTACTCCACGAATGCCGGCATGAATATGCCGAAGCTGTAGGCGATGCCGTCGACGATCATGTTGCAGAGAAAGGAGGCGAGCACTATCACCCAGCCGTAGCCGCCGTCGGGCGGCGTGGGCACCTCAGTGAACTCCAGGTCTGCCACGTCCACGTCCGCGATACTGTCGCCTGCGGGCAGGCGAGGTCAAGTCAGGTCAGGTCGGGTCAGGCCATGCCCGAGGTAACGTGATCCATTGAGTGGTGATGCCCCCAATCACTGTCGTTTAAGGTTTGAAAAATCGGCCCATGTACAGCCCATATAATGTTAGTAGCCGCGGCACGGTCTTTCAAAGGCCGACATTTTTGGCGATTGCGACAGCGATGGTGCAATTTTTTTAATCATCATGCCCTGTCTTAAAGTTGGACTAAGATTGGATAGATTGATTTTCGTGACAAACACACGATGGGACGGAAGGCCACCGGAAAGTCACAATCAGTGGACGAAAGGTCACCGGGACACAATCAGAGCGGACGGTAGGTCACCGGAACACAATCAGAGCGGACGGTAGGTCACCGGCACGGCAGCGGACGCAAGGTCACTGTAAATTACCGTGGCATGATGACGAGTGAGAGTGAAGCCCGAGCGAGTCCACTAAAGTGAAGATAGAAACACAAATCTTATAAGCAGCTAGACCCGACAATCACGCTCCTCGGACATCGCACATGCTACATGTATAATACAGGCCAGCCGAAAGGAGACCATGCAAATAAGTCCACGAAAAACGGTCCAAATTCAAGTCAAAGTTGAACATAACGGGAGCATCATCTGTGTTGTATGTGATTGACCTCTGCTAGTGGACACAATATGAAAAACCAATAGAAAAGGAAAACACCCATTTTTGACTTTGTACTTCAAACAATACACTGGGGGTGTGCGGAGACAACCAACCCCTCCACAGATTCAGGTAATCCCTTTAGACGCACTGCTTCTTCAAAAATAAAAAAAAATAAAAAATTTGAATTTCCGAACCAAAAAATTGGTTACTTTCCCCATTTCGAGGGCTTTGATGCTATCGTGAATGTGAAATTCTGTACACTAAGAATTTGTAAATTCGAAACTTCGGGGTTCTGATACGGACCCGATCGATCGATGCATTTCCGAGCCGTTTAATGAGTTCATGCAAATGTATTTCATAATGATTGGGAGCAAGTTGGATCGCGCCCACAGTATTTTATAAACGGAACATCTAAGGGCACGTTGTTTATGGCAATGCAATGGGCCACCCATATATATCGTTGTCATAGCTAATGTCACAACGGTTTAGTCTCAATCAGTTCGTAATTCGAGCAGTTTTTAGAGCTGTGGCGTTGCCACTTGCGGTAACAACATCGTCCAACCAATGGGGCGCACGGATTTCCGTTTGTAAAACGAAATGCATTCGGTACATAAACCAAACGTACAAAACCATACGCTTTAAATCCCTGTCTCACCTGGCTCTAGTCCTAATCTAAAAAAAATGACCCATGACAATGTATTTCACATTTAGCTCACTGTGGTAGTCGCCTGACACATGCAGAGGAACAATGCAACCAACACAATTCCGTGTTCAATTCACTACCATGGTGTGCTGGTCTCATATCGTTGTGAAAAGTGACCGTCAGTCTACCGCCATGATAGTGAACGCTTGGTTGTGTGAAATTTGTTAAAAGCACTTCTTATTCTCTTCCTCCTTTCTCCACATATTAGCAATGGAGCACGTTTGATTCAAAACACTCGCTTAAAAGGTTTCAATCAATTTCAAACTTAGCCTTTCACTGTTTTGTCCCACCCTACGTATATGTGCAAAATGCCAGTAAATATAATTTGTAGTGGCAAAATTGCGGGCACACGCTACATCAATAGCATACTTGATGATCATGCCCGGCGCGAGCCCAGTGACAGCGACCTGAGTGCGTAGCTGCCGGCTACTTCAGGAAGTAATAGCAGGATCATTCAGCCCGAAAGCGCAGGGTTCTTCGGCTAGCAACAGCAGGATTCCTCAGCACCGGGCTGCACAACTCGCTAGAGCGCAGCGGCGAGGAGCGCGCAGCCTGCCACTGTATGTAGCGCGCAGCCTGTCACTGTATGTAGCGCGCAGCCTGTCACTGTATGTAGCGCGCAGCCTGTCACTGTATGTAGCGCGCAGCCTGTCACTGTATGTAGCGCGCAGCCTGTCACTGTATGTAGCGCGCAGCCTGTCACTGTATGTAGCGCGCAGCCTGTCACTGTATGTAGCGCGCAGCCTGTCACTGTATGTAGCGCGCAGCCTGTCACTGTATGTAGCGCGCAGCCTGTCACTGTATGTAGCGCGCAGCCTGTCACTGTATGTAGCGCGCAGCCTGTCACTGTATGTAGCACGCAGCCTGTCACTTTATGTAGCGCACAGCCTGTCACTGTATGTAGCGCGCAGCCTGTCACTGTATGTAGCGCGCAGCCTGTCACTGTATGTAGCGCGCAGCCTGTCACTGTATGTAGCGCGCAGCCTGTCACTGTATGTAGCGCGCAGCCTGTCACTGTATGTAGCGCGCAGCCTGTCACTGTATGTAGCGCGCAGCCTGTCACTGTATGTAGCGCGCAGCCTGTCACTGTATGTAGCGCGCAGCCTGTCACTGTATGTAGCGCGCAGCCTGTCACTGTATGTAGCGCGCAGCTCATCACTACATGTGGCTTGCAGTTCCGTCATGACGGCCTTCCTGTTCGCTTCCAATCCGAGGGTGTTGTTTTATATGCTTGTGAGGGGGCAAGTGCCACCTCAATATTATCTTTGCCCCCCAAATAACATTGGACCCCATGGAATGTGCCACCAATCCACTTGAGCCTGCCCATTACCTCCATGTACTTTGCTGCCCATACATTTTCAGAAATCAACACCCGTGGTCAAATCGCTGCGGATTTAGTCACTGCAGGTTCAATAATCAGTGCCGCCAATAACTGCCCGCCACGGCCATCCGCGTGGACATGAACGTATAGTTTTTTTTTCATCAAGCGGGTCGTTTTTCCGTGGGGCCGGATGCACATCAGGGAGTTCGCCCTGGTTGTTCAGCCTCTTCCATCCAGTCGCAATACCTCGTGCGGAGCGGACGCCGGAGCGGAGGGGCGAGGATGCGTGTGGTCGGCGCTGTAGCTGGCCCGTCGTACACCGGAGCCCTGCGGTACAGTCGGCCTGTGCGACGTTCCGGCTCAAACGTGCAGGGGAGCCGCTGTCGTGCACTTGAGGCACGTCGTGGTGCACGCTTATCTGGCCACCGGGTAAGCTGCTCAGATAGGGCGTTGTCTAGACAATCAGACAGGGTTGGTTGGTTATTAGTTTTTACGACACATCGACCGTTGAGTCATGTAGCGTCGCCAATCTCTCGCGCCGATTGGTCGCGGGCGAAGAGTAACGACAGGTGAGACTCGAACCCACAACCTTTCGATGGCGAGACGAGCAACTTACCCCTAGGCTACTCGTCCCCAATCAGACAGGGTGATATACCCGAAAACACCAGGTGATTCGAACCTAGCTTTATCAGAGCTGTCCAGATAAAACCGGTAGCGCTCTATCGACCTAAGATCGACCTATCGGGGCCTATCGGGGCCACCGCGAAACACAACTACTTCGGTTCTGTGTGGAGATCACACAGCTTGGCTCGCAACACGACACCCCTCCAGACACCACCCTCAGAAAAGTTGGTCGGTAGTGCCAATCCACGAATTCGGTACGAAGATATTTAAACCATATGTGGATACTTTCCTCTTTCAGGGCCTTCAGCTCCCCCCCCCCTCCCCCACCCAGTGGCCAAGTCGAGATAACACTCAATAGTATGATAGACTACAAAGTTGAAGGAAAGACCCATGTAATTCCCGGTTAAACTTTGCATCTTACCATCATGGTAATATGAAAATGTAACAAAATGCTCCCTACTGGTCATGACAACCTACTGACAACCTACTGACATGCATACAAATGGACCAACTTCATTTCATAGATAATTATTTCTAACTGAAAATGCACATTAAGTACACATATACACCTGTTCAAAATGACAATGAGAAGAAAAGGATAAATAATTGCAAAATATAGGGTATGGTAGTATTCTGACACGGGTAGCTTTACGTCGAAGACATTTGGGAAAGGGTCCAATATTCCCAGAGCTGGTGACCTCAAAACCATTAGGGATGTTTGTCCATACCGCAACCAGCAAACATTTTTTTATTTATTTATAATAATACAAAATGTTAGCAGATAAGTGTGAAAAATGGCGTTATTGAGGGAGGGTTGGAGTTAATAAAACTGCCCCGCCACTCCCTCTTCTCAGCAGTGCAAACATCCTACTTTTATCAGTCCCTCGATAAAAATAAATCGTAAATTATCAGTCTTTTGTTAAAGAAGGCTTAGCCGTGGCACTTGACGCCCGACCATAAATAATATGGGTGGCCCAAACAATTTCACCCTCACTCCAACAAATTCACATATATTTACCTACGATTTAAACTGCACGAAAAAGAACATAAGCTAATTGAAGAAAACACATCGAACAGATGCTAATTTATGAACCCACCTGCAACTAGAGAAGCTCGACAAACTTGACACAAGCTGAGCTGATAGTAGACGCTGACCGTTGGGGATAGAACTACTTGAAGCCTCAACAATCAACGACATATTGAACGTTAAACCTAAGGGGATGAATGGAAATTATACTATAGCTGACTCTGACAGCAGTAAATAAGGTTGCAAGCTTTCATTTCTGTGGCGACCGCAAATCGGCTTCGGGGCCGCTTGCTGACATAACGGCCTCATGACCTAGCCGGTTTATATTTTCTGGTAACATGACGTGTGCTATTCTGACACGCCTGGGTCCTACCAAGAATTGTTTGAGTCGCGTTGCAACTTTCCTGTGTAGTAGCAAAGCGTTTCCAGAGAAACCAGCCGCGCTTTGTGTGAGTGCCAGCCGACGGCTTGTAGCAGTTGTTTGGGGACGAGACGAGCATCCGAAAGAGCCGTCGGTGTGGGGTGGTGTCGTCTTGGCGCGGGACGGTGTCGTCCTGGCACGGGACGGTGTCGTCAGAGACTGGCAGGACAGAGACAGGGGCGAAAGAAAGCCGCAACAGATTGCGGCGAGTTTGTAGTGCGCAACCATTTCTCATACGGCTAATGGCTTAAGCTTCCAAGTATTGGAAGTGGGAGGAGGCATCACCCCTGTCCCTGCATGCTCCTTCGGCCACGCCCAAAGCGGCCGCCGGGGATGAGCGGCACGACAGCGGCCGGCGGGGAGGAGCGGCACGACAGCGGCCGGCGGGGAGGAGCGGCACGACAGCGGCCGCCGGGGAGGAGGGGCACGACAGCGGCCGGCGGGGAGGAGGGGCACGACAGCGGCCGCCGGGGAGGAGCGGCACGACAGCGGCCGGCGGGGAGGAGGGGCACGACAGCGGCCGCCGGGGAGGAGCGGCACGACAGCGGCCGGCGGGGAGGAGGGGCACGACAGCGGCCGCCGGGGAGGAGCGGCACGACAGCGGCCGGCGGGGATGAGCGGCACGACAGCGGCCGCCGGGGAGGAGCGGCACGACAGCGGCCGCCGGGGAGGAGCGGCACGACAGCGGCCGGCGGGGAGGAGGGGCACGACAGCGGCCGCCGGGGAGGGGCGGCACGACAGCGGCCGCCGGGGAGGAGCGGCACGACAGCGGCCGCCGGGGAGGAGCGGCACGACAGCGGCCGCCGAGGAGGAGCGGCACGACAGCGGCCGGCGGGGAGGAGGGGCACGACAGCGGCCGCCGGGGAGGAGCGGCACGACAGCGGCCGCCGGGGAGGAGCGGCACGACAGCGGCCGGCGGGGATGAGTGGCACGACAGCGGGCCGCGGGCCAGGGTGCCGGAGGGCCGGGTCAGCGGTGTGGCCGGCCGCCGCGTCTGGACACTGTCCCCCCGACACCGTTTACTCGGCCGGCCCGTGCGCCCATTCATCGCGTCCGGCAAAACAACCGGCTTCAGCCAACAGGCGGCGGCTGGCAGTGGCGCGGCGTGACGTGACGTACCCAGCCGCCCAGCACGGCCGGCACAAGGCGTACCAGCCGCCCAGCACGGCCAGAACATGGCGTACCCAGCCGCCCAGCACGGCCGGCACACGGCGTACCCAGCCGCCCAGCACGGCCGGTACACAGGTGTCCAGGACAGGTGTCGTGGACAGGTGTCCTGGACAGGTGTCCAGAACAGATGTCCTGGACAGGTGTCCAGGACAGGTGTCCAGGACAGGTGTCCAGGACAGGTGTCCAGGACAGGTGTCCAGGACAGGTGTCCAGGACAGGTGTCCAGGACAGGTGTCCAGGACAGGTGTCCAGGACAGGTGTCCAGGTAGGACAGGTGTCCAGGACAGGTGTCCAGGACAGGTGTCCAGGACAGGTGTCCAGGTGTCCAGGACAGGTGTCCAGGACAGGTGTCCAGGACAGGTGTCCAGGACAGGTGTCCAGGACAGGTGTCCAGGACAGGTGTCCAGGACAGGTGTCCAGGACAGGTGTCCAGGACAGGTGTCCAGGACAGGTGTCCAGGACAGGTGTCCAGGACAGGTGTCCAGGTCCAGGACAGGTGTCCAGGACAGGTGTCCAGGACAGGTGTCCAGGACAGGTGTCCAGGACAGGTGTCAGGACAGGTGTCCAGGACAGGTGTCCAGGACAGGTGTCCAGGACAGGTGTCCAGGACAGGTGTCCAGGACAGGTGTCCAGGACAGGTGTCCAGGACAGGTGTCCAGGACAGGTGTCCAGGACAGGTGTCCAGGACAGGTGTCCAGGACAGGTGTCCAGGACAGGTGTCCAGGACAGGTGTCCAGGACAGGTGTCCAGGACAGGTGTCCAGGACAGGTGTCCAGGACAGGTGTCCAGGACAGGTGTCCAGGACAGGTGTCCAGGACAGGTGTCCAGGACAGGTGTCCAGGACAGGTGTCCAGGACAGGTGTCCAGGACAGGTGTCCAGGACAGGTGTCCAGGACAGGTATCCAGGACAGGTGTCCAGGACAGGTGTCGTGGACAGGTGTCCAGGACAGGTGTCCAGGACAGGTGTCCAGGACAGGTGTCCAGGACAGGTGTCCAGGACAGGTGTCCAGGACAGGTGTCCAGGACAGGTGTCCAGGACAGGTGTCCAGGACAGGTGTCAGGACAGGTGTCCAGGACAGGTGTCAGGACAGGTGTCCAGGACAGGTGTCCAGGACAGGTGTCAGGACAGGTGTCCAGGAAGGTGTCCAGGACAGGTGTCCAGGACAGGTGTCCAGGACAGGTGTCCAGGACAGGTGTCCAGGACAGGTGTCCAGGACAGGTGTCCAGGACAGGTGTCCAGGACAGGTGTCAGGACAGGTGTCGGCAGGGGGACAGGTGTCAGGAAGGTGAGGAAGGAGGAAGGTCAGGACAGGTGTCAGGACAGGTGTCAGGACAGGTGCCAGGACAGGTGTCCAGGACAGGAGGAAGTATCAGGACAGGTGTCCAGGACAGGTGTCGGACAGGTGTCGTGGACAGGTGTCGGGACAGGTGTCAGGACAGGTGTCAGGACAGGTGCCAGGACAGGTGTCCAGGACAGGTGTCCAGGACAGGTGTCCAGGACAGGTGTCCAGGACAGGTGTCCAGGACAGGTGTCCAGGACAGATATCCAGGACAGGACACCATGTGGAACACAGCCGCAGGGCCAACGACGAGCGGCGCTGGGTTCTGCTAGTTATTTGAGTGTAAGAGCGCTTCGACCAAAGCGTAACCATTTAGCGCGCTGTATCTTGTAACGACACAGCTATCTGGGGAGGTCATCATGCATACACAGGACAGGAACCGTCGTTGGTGACAAAACGTCTGCCTACTAGACCACACTGCTTATCCCCGGATGGCCAGCGGAGTGATAAATGCTGTGTTGAGTGGTGGTGGTGGTGGGGGTTGTGGTTATTGGCTTTACGACACAACGGTGTTGTGTCACATAGCTCCGCCAATCGTTCACGCCGACTTGTCGCGGATGAAGAGTAGTAGCGGCTGGGACTCGAACCCACAACCCTTCGGCTGAGAGACGGGCATCTTATGTCTAGACTGCTCGCCCCCGGGAGATGGGCGGGCTCTTACCTCGCAGGACCGTGGGCGGACCCTGGGGCGACGACGGCGCCGACGAGTTGGAGTTCTCATCGTGCCGAACGCCGATCACGATTCCCTTCTCGCCCTGAAAGCAAGAGGTGTAGTTGACAACGAGCACGCAAACACGCAAGACAAAGGCACAACGGGTGGCACAACACATCACTAGAAATAACGACAAACGTTCATATTACGGTAATGTACATGGAGAATGAAGAACACAGAGTCCTAATAATGCACGCCCGTCCGGTTGAGGGTAGCCGGAACCTGGGCAGACACGGTCTGGGGCGTGGCAGACGGCCGGCCATGGGGAACACATTGGCAGTAAGCCCACCGCTCAGCTAACTCTCTGACGTTGAACCGGAAGTTTCCAACCGGGCCGTGCATTATAGGCCACAAGTTCTGCTTAGCATGGGTGTTGGGATTCAATCTCGTAAAACAATATTAAAGACGGGAGAGTTAAGCAAAAGAGCACATTCGAACGATTGAAGAAGAAAAGCCTTGGGTTCTTTTACGACGCATTCAACTGCTACGTAATGTAGTGTTGCCAACCTCTCACGCCGATTGGTCGCGGGCGAACTCGATAATCCTACCAGTTGCGGGATTCGAACCAACAATCTTCCGATCGAGGGTCCAACACCCTGCCAACTGAGCTACTGTGGTCCCCTATTCGAACGACTGAAACAGCATTTGGCAAACACAGCGAGGTCGATGATACCCAACAGGTGCAGCGGGAGGCAGCCAATGTCCCCCCGCCACCGCGATACGGAAGATGCGTCGATCACGACACTGCACGACAGGCGGCCCTTTATCATCGACGGTCTGCCGTCAGGTCGGACGGACGAGTCGACCGTCGGTCAACGCTCGACCGTCCCGATCGACGCAGCATGTCCGTCGGACAACGCTCCAAAACAGAAGGCTGGCCGCTACATGACCAATGTAGTCAATGCGCCCTAAAGCCCTAATAACTAACTAACCAAAACAGAAGGCACCGCTGCCAGGCAATCAACGGCTCGGAAATAAGCGCGAGCTTACCACGGTAATGGGCGCAACATCCGCATCCGATGTACTCGGGGTAGTTGTCAGAAACACCTCACTGATTGTCATTCCAGTGCATAGTTGACAACATACACACCTCACGAAGCGGCTATCAGTGACAGTAATCAGTCTTGTCACCTGTTCCTCTAGGTTTCGGTTTGCAGGTTATCGCCTGGCTAGCTCATTGAATAGAGCGCTAGCCTGGAAAGATCTCCTCGTCTTGGTAGAACGGCCTCGAGTCGCTTCTCGAGCTCGCTATCAACACATTCAGCTGGGATGACCAGTTGGCAACTTGCCAGACAAACTTGATTCTGTAAAGCCTCCCCAAGAACATATCAAACCAAATTTATGCTTGAAAAAACTTTCGAGTTTCGCCACAGTTCGGCGCAGTTCTAAACATATGTTCTACCTGGTGGTGGGGGAGGGGTTGCACTACCACGCTCGGTTTTGCTATTCTTGACAGTAGATATCCAATTTACAGCGTGCAGATGCGGATGTATAAAAAAAATGATTCCCGCCCTCCAGATATATAGCGGTTTTCCACCCTCCAGAAGGGCGTGCTACCCACCCTCCAGAGGGCGCTACATAACCAGTAGCAGTTGATGCGCCCTTAAGCCCAAATAATCAATCAATCAATCAACCACCCTCCAGAGGGGCTGCGGGGCACAGACAGCGGGTCTGTCGTTCCCACACTCCGTGTCGGTCCGGCCGACCTGAAGGTCGCACGACCGCCTCGGCCGACATACTTGACCATGGAGTATATGGAAAATTTCTGGGCTATTCTGATCTCATCCTAGGTGTCTCAGTTGCCACACCAGTTGACTACCCTGAGCATAGGTGAATCGGAAATGTTTTCGTGAACATTTCCGATTCAAGCAGGGCACCAGCTGTTATGCCAAAGAAGTTGAGTTTATTCGTACGAGGACCCTGGAACAGAACTGCGTTCACGACAGCATCATAAGTCTGCTTCCTGCTTCCTGAGCTCACTTTGAGAACACCGCTTTGTTATTCTGATGCGTTCAACTATTTAAGGAGTAGTCAGCTTCCATCTTTCGTAGATCCCCTAGTTTTTTAAGGTCGCTGAAACAGAACACTAGCTTCTCAAAACTGCACAGCTACCATTCGTCTAACACCACTAATTCATATATTCCGAGTTCCCCAAAACTTGGAAATACGAAACAATACATCGCCATGGGAAAACTTACAATTACCCAATCCACAAGGAGGAATACTGTTAAAAATAAATGTTTAAACACATTGATACGTTCAAACCTTCAATTCATCACATTCCCCCGCCCCCAGAGGTTCCAAATCATTAATTCCTCATAGGTCAGAAATCTTCCAACAGTCTCCGTGGAGCATAAGACACTGGATCATAGGGCTACGCGGAATGCTCCTCGACACGGTGATAAATGGGCGCAACTATAGGTGGCTCGTGCCTGGTCACACTCAACACACCCAACTATTTTTGCAGCATTTCCTTTTTTTTGTGTGCAATCCAGACGATGCGGATGCGAGAAAAAGTCCATACTTCCCACTATTCCTTAGCTGATCAAAGCTTAAGATGCTAGCATATAATTGACAGCTCAGTCAGCGAGCGAGGGGACATTGCGTCAAAAATGTCTGTACGGCATCTTGTACTCGGTACAAACCATAGCACGTTCAAGAGCCAACTGACTCGATATTTGCGCTGGCAGTTGATTCCAGAGTTGAAAACATTATGGACTTTGATGTCTTGCGGGTTTGAGAACTTCTTAGTTCTAAAGAAATCGTGTTTTTACACACCAGGGTTTTTAAACACTCAAACTCGACACCGAATACTTCAGAAGTATCGAAATATTGATACGTTGGGCTCCCAATCGGCCACCACCCCATTGTCGTTTTTTTCAGGAGCTGCAGAAATTGTCGAAAATCGAGGTAGGAGGATAGCACGATTTCGAGACTGTGGTTCTGACATAGGACATGCACCGCGCATCAACCCGGCATGAAGGCTCCATCGAGACGCATGTGAGAAGATCGGGTCAACAATGATGCCAAACGTGTTGACCACACTCTCTGAGAACCCTCCACTTGTTTTCCTGGCATCTATTGGCTGCTATCAATCAATACCATGTCTCAACAACGCATCACCACTGGTAGACAGCGCACGATCAACACCGACTGCATAATGGATTGGCTTCAGATAGCAATCAGTTGCGTCCGGGACGAAGTACCAACAGATAAGCCAATGGCATGTAATTGACATGCCCTATCGGACAATGCCACGCTTCCTCGCGGTGACGCCTGAGCCACACATGTCCGGGTACACTCACCACAAAGACTCCATAATTGTACACTCGGACAATATTGAAGGGTGAACGCAGTGGCCAATCAGGGCACATGTGACATTCCCGACCGACAACAATGCTACTCGTAGTGGGAGGTTCCCGCTGTCTAACGACCATCGTGGTCACAATGCCGTAATGCAAAGCGCCACGTCGCTACAAATGTGAGCTGCGATTCAGCGTCACATCAGTTCCATGGATTAAACACTTACAGCAGAAAGCAGATTCAGACTTCTCCAGTCATTGTCAAAATTCTGAACGAAAATCCGCCTTGTCATCTAACCATTTTGACAAGAATTGCTCATATTTACACATTATATGAAATATGCCTTCAATAAGGACAAAGTCCTGGCATTACAATACCTTGCACCCAAATGCAAAAGCGACACCGATTTGCACAACAGATCAACTCAAGGGGACGATTGATACAATTCAGGTGGTGAACTGATATGGCCAAGCTTCGGTGCCTACCTACCAGAGTGCGAAACTTATTTTCGGGGTTGGGATTCGGAGTGCAAGCATATTTTTTTCGGAGTACATTTTCATGGAACATTACTTTTTTATGCATGGAATCTATTTACCTGTAACCGACGGGAAAGGCATATATAGTAAGTACATACGTAATATGCATACGTAATATACAATGTCATTTTTGGTCAAATCAAACGCTAAAGCGTAGGAACAAAGCAGTGAACAATGGATGGCACTGAAAGGCAGAGACTCGTGATAATCAGCACAGTTCTGTATCTCATAACTCACAGGAGCAATGTCCTTTCCTTTCACTTTTGGTCTCAGTACAAGCCTAGCCATATGAAAAACAAACAAAAATACTTCACACTTCATCCTCAGCCCAGTGCGCATACCTACCTACGCAGCCCTACCTACCAATTCCCTATGTAATACGAACCCAACTCCGCTACCGCACACGCCAGTCAGACATGATAAGCGTGCGTAAAGCAAAGGATCAGTCAAAGTATTGTGTATGCAGCATGACACTGTTAACCGTGTGTTCAAAGTTGCTAATGGTTATGACGTCACATAAAAATACCGGTCGCGGGTATTTAAACTACGGCCAACAAAGACTATAAATACTGCACTCCTTTTTGTTTCCTTGAAAATTGTGACGTTCTACATCAATTAACGTCGACAAAACTGATCGTTTTGCATCCTGGACAAATCCCAAGCAATAGAAGAAAAAATATATCCCATGGATTGTACGCATGAAAATGACCTAAATGGCTCCAAAACGTTCTTCAATCCTGGTTACATTTTGCAGTTAAATGGACTATAATATAACCAGAAATTTCAGTGTCTTTCCATTCCGCGACCTACATTTTTTCAGTACAAGAAAAACTGGTGGCAATAATAGTGTTTATGCCCCTACGACAACTAATTTCTCCCACTCCGAGAAAATGGAAATTTAGCTGTCATGTTCTTATACACTGCGAAATGAGGGGTGGTTAAGAGCCGCTTACCGGTCTTTCGTAAATTCCAGCTGACTGGAGGGAGGCTGCTTATTAGCTTAGTGGTTTTAACTCAGCCAATGAAATGACATCGTTGTTGCCAAAGATAACAGCTCGTCTCGATTGCCTTATTTTGTAGCAATGCAACACAAGTCGCTCACGGCCTTGATAGTCGTCTTGAAGGCCAGGGTGCGATGCCTGGGAAGAAGCCATTGCTGCTACTTTTCAATTTTTTTTCTCCTCAGGTGTGCGTCTCAAGAAGGAGGTGGGTGCTGTGGGAATATTAATTGGTAGGTGCTGCTTTATTATCCTCTGTGACTCCTATTATCTGTCATACCTGTCGTAGGATTTTGTATCTGCCGATGCTGTTGCGGTGAATATGGCTAATTGCTATTAATGTCGGCTTTCGATGAATAACAGTTAGAGCATGCTAATAACAGGCGGAAATTTGTACTTTTGGTGTTGCCAATGCGACAGATTATTTTCAAATTTCACATAATGCCTATGGTGGTGCATGGAATGAATGGATTCAAATGTCCTCTTTGAAACAAGTTCTTCTTCGGTCTTGATACATTATTGTTTGATCCAACCATGCCATGGGCATTCTTCATCAGCACACGGTTCAGGACTAATCATTTCCCATACAAATATTGAGGTTTTGTGGTTTCAGAGGTGAAAGGCATGATTCTTGTTCATCATCACTCTGCTTCTATTTGTAAATTTGCAGCTTAGGGTAATTTCAAGTTCTTCGATTTTTTACAATACGATGTTTATAAATGTGGTTTACATGTGACCACTCACTTCAACTACAAATGGATACTTTTCAATTGGCAGGCAAAACAACACCAACAACTGGGCTTGGAGTTGGGTGATATAGCATGAAAATGAGTGTGCAAAAGAAAGAAAAAATGTGGCATAATCTACCCTAACCTAGGAAGATGGTTTACCTAGGTAGGCAGAGTTCACAAAGATAACCTTCCATACAAAACAAAATATGTTTTGAAAGAAGGAAGATTTTCAACCAGTATTTTCTTTAAAAATGCAAATTATGGACCATAACCTGACAACCTAACCTTGCCTGATCCATTTTGGAAAAAATACTCTTTAAATACAAAAACAATTCAATTTGAAAAATTGTCCAACTCCAAGTAGAGCCCAACTCATCATAATCTAACCAAGCCTAACCAATTTTTTTTTACTTCATGAAGGTAAACTGTGTAAGGCATGCCTTGTGGATACCTTAAGCCTCAATAATATGTTTCATCATAGCAATATACCTACATACCTGAAGTTGAAATATATTCAAACTAGCATGAATAATCAATCATGATTAAATGTGTCACTTCTTGCCAATGACAGCATATATATTACTTGCCCAGCACCACAAACCAAATGAATGATATGTGAAGTTTGCAATCTCAGTGAATAAAGTTTTTGCTGTGATCCAGCATCAGGAGGCATGCTTAGGCTTCGTGGGATGAAACACCCGCAACGTATGCTTCTTGAATGGAAAAACAAGACTTGTCTTCCATGTCTCAGTAATTTGCATGCGCCACATGGTCAAAAGATATTATGCACTTCGTCCGTAATTGCATGAACTCAAAGATTATACACTCCGAATCCAAGAATGAGAAGTGAAAATCCAACACATACAGTATGAACCCAGAGTGCAAAAATATTTTCAGAATGTTTTCAGAGATAAACTATCTAACCAAGTGTCTTAATTCCCATCCTGCTACATAACCACAGCGCACAGAAACCCAAGCTTAAAGCATATTGATAGCTCGCCAAATGCTTGGAGGCCTTTGCCGAGCTTTAGTACCTTCCCACGTACATTGTGCAGAAACATGAATGAAACAAATATTGGTGGAACGCCCAACTTTCTGAGAATTTGTTAAACTTACGTGATGCTTGCCCACCGACAATCACATCGACGCCATAACTTAAAACATTAGAGACCCACCCAGTGCTTAAAGGTCTTTTGGACTTATTACATGCTCTCAAGCACTAGGTTGTGGGGACCCATAACAGGCTGAAGATATTTTAAAAAGTAAAAGGATTCAAGTCAACTCATGCTTTACCAATGCCACTCACAAGACACCTCCGTGTAACGCAATTTACAGCGCTTCCTGAATCACATCACGTCGCGATTTCACCAAAAGAGTAATTTCACAGTTTTTCCGCCACCAGTGCAGGTATCGGATAGTCAACGTTTCGTTGGCTTCAGCTCACTAAAGGACCATGTTATTAGAGCCAGGAATTGGTGTGATTTTGTGCTACAACACATGGTTCTGTTAAAGTGTCGCCAGGTTCAGGTTCGTTCCATAAAAATACCAGATATTTCAAAGGGCATCGTTTAAAACAACAGCTTATCAAAGACATGGGCCTATAGCTCAAACATGTCATGACACAGGGCCCCAACCAGGTCTGGTCACAGCCGACCCTCCGTTCCCGGGCTTCAGTCCCAAAATTCTGATAATCCGTCGGCTCTAATGCACGCCAATTAATTCGGCTGGGACAGTCGTTATCTAATCTTGTTTATTGGGTAGTTTACGACGCACTTTATGCACATTCACGGCTAATGGCGCCGCCCGCACTGCTCCGCCGGTGGGCCGCGGGATTGGGAAATGTCCCGAGCGGCACTAGTGTCGAACTCGGGACCTTTGGCGTCTAGAGCCCAACACCTTAACCATTCTGCCATCCCCGCCCCGCTATCTAATCTGACCGGCGCAATATCGCACCAGCAGCCATTCGCGTGTGGACGCGCCATCGTCACGAGTGCCATGGCTTCACCACACTGGGAGAGGTGCGGACACAGGCGACATCGTCACACGCGGCTATGGGCTAACGACAATGGGAGAGGTGCGGACACAGACGACATCGTCACACGTGGCTATGGGCTCACGACAATGGGAGAGGTGCGGACACAGACGACATCGTCACACGTGGCTATGGGCTCACGACAATGGGAGAGGTGCGGACACAGACGACATCGTCACACGTGGCTATGTCCTTACCACCATGGTAGAGGTGCGGACACAGACGACATCGTCACACGTGGCTATGTCCTTACCACCATGGTAGAGGTGCGGACACAGACGACATCTCCACACGTGGCTATGGTGGTGCTGGTGGTTGTTGATTTTACGACAGGTCGACCGTTGAGCCATGTGGCGTCGCCAATCTCTCACGCCGATTGGTCGCGGGCGAAGAATAGCGACAGGCGAGACTCGAACCCACAATCTTTCGATACTGAGACGGGCAACTTACCCCTAGACTACTCGTCCCCAGCACATGGCTATGGGCTCACTACACTGGGAGAAGTGCAGAAGAGAGGTACGAATTGAGGGAGGCGACAGGTACGAGTTGAGGTAAGATGCAGGTAGACATAAGAGACAGGCAGGAGACACGTAGACAGAATAGGCAGTTACGACGTGAGTGAAGAGACAGGTAGGAGTTGAGGTGGGAGACAGGGAGGAGTTTAGATATGAGATAGGTGGACATAATACAATAGTGAGGAGAGAGGTAGGAGTTGATGTGGGAAGCAGATAGACAGAAGATACAGGTATGAGTTGAGGTATGAGTTGAGGTGGGAGGCAGACATACAAAAGATACATGTATCAGTTCAGGTAGAAGTTGAGGTAGGAGACAGATAAACGAGACGGCGAGGAGAGTGCGGAATGAAAAAAGCAGGGATTCGTTCAAAGTTTTTGTAGTCGGAAGATTCAGATGATGAGTTGTGGGGTTAAGCCAACAGAAAGGTTCAAGTCTGGATGCTTCTAGTAGGGGTATGTATCTAGCAGGAGCACCGTAAGGGTCAGAGTAGGTGTGCATAACAAGATTAAGAACCAGGTTTGGCGGTGGGTCGGGTCGGAAAGAGCATTAGACGAGTATTAGGGGTTCCGTTTTGGAAGGAGAGTCAAGGACAAGGAGGATCGGCTGTAACATCAAGTGAGGTGTGAGTTAGTTGATGATATTAGCTAGCCTTTGCTTACAAATGTTTTGAAATGCACTATACCACAATGGGTGAAATAAATATACTGAAGATGGGTCACAATCATTTCGGCATTTGCTGACCAGCTGAAGACGGCGATGCAGCGTCCGTGGGACACATCAGCCAGCCCAGATGTGATCATTTCTCCCACAGAACGTCCGTGGGACACATCAGCCTGACAAAATGTGATCACTTCTCCCACACGTCCATGGGACACATCAGCCTGACCAGGTATCACTTCTCCCACACAACATCCATGGGACACATCAGCCTGACCAGATGTCATCACTTCTCCCCATCCTGAAAGCAGCTGGCCTCCTTCCAATGATTGGATTGGCATGGTTTCGTCAGACGAAGAGGAGCCGTCGACACCGCAGCCGCCGACGACCGCTTGTTCAAACAGGTCACCGCAACACTCGTCACCAGTCGATTCCCTCGAGCTCAGCGTGATCCTGAGCGACACGCGGCTCGTCAATTGGCGCTCGTCGGACGCCCGAGACATCCATCCTCACCGAGGAAAACAGGGGCAGGTCAGGGGCGGGTCAGGGGCAGAAAGGAGCGAATAGGCGCCCGACCTGCGCTCGTTTCTCGCCCGGGGCCGTCGTACTCACGAAACAGACACCGAACGGCGCAGAAAGTGTCCAGGCCTACACATGGAAGGATCGTGCTAAGCATTCACGGAAGAAGAACAGACGCACCTCCAAGTGCAAGTGTGGGGTGCAAGGCTCGCCGCCAATGAATGTCTCATGATCGTGTTGCTGTGTTCGCAATCGCAAGGAGCTCCCAGTGTATGGTGGATGTACATAGCTTTTTTGACACTTTTAAAACGACACCTTGGATAGATACTTGCAGATGGTAAAACAGCCAAGTTAATGGTCATGCACTGGGCCGCACCTTGAAATGTCTTTTAAGTCAGCTTGTTTGATCATGGGTGTCGATTTGTATACTTCTGAGGGGCCTTGCCCCTCTCCACCCCGATGCTGGCTTGTCCCCCCAACAACATGTGACCCTATGTGGTGGGCCCTTTACATCGTTTTGGGCCCGCTCAGTGCCTCCATGTATCGAACCCCCATACATAAAACAATGGACGTCTCTGCGCTTGATAACATCCTTTTTATTCGTGTAGTAGTTTTATACATTTTTACAGCTTTCGGCAATGTCAAGCTCAGCCTGCCGTACTGATCAGCACTAAATGTGAATAAATCGGCGTTCTGAGCTGGACTCGCATCTCCTGACCTTTGGAACACGCCTCCTAGGCTGCCTACAATTTCAGAGTTTATCGTATCTATTCACCCGTATAAACCTGACACAACCTTTTTTCTTCGTTGTAAAGGCAACATGAGGGGAGAAGCGTACCCCTCCATGTTTGTTCCCCGTTGTCTGTTCAAGGATATCAGGTGCCGGGAGAGTAATGTGGGGGAGGCGATGCCTTCCCATGGCCGGGAGAGAGAGACTCGTTACCCAAATCGCATCACAGCGGCGCCCACCCCTTGACCCAGGACGACTGGGCCGGCGGAAGGATGAAGCCTAGGCTGCACCTCCCCCGTCTGAGGCGACCTGCCACTCGACTAGCAAGGGGTACTCCGGGCCCGCCACTACATCTGGCTCATACGGCAAGGGACGTCAACCCCGGGGCTCCGCTAACCCCGGTGGACCGGCCGAGGGGTCGCAGCTTCCCCGACAGAACTGAGCAGACAGACAGACCAGGGGTGGACGGGCCACGGGCAGACAGATAGTCAGCCCGCCTGCTCGTGGACCGGCCGCGGGCAGACAGATAGTCAGCCCGCCTGCTCGTGGACCGGCCACGGGCAGACAGATAGTCAGCCCGCCTGCTCGTGGACCGGCCACGGGCAGACAGATAGTCAGCCCGCCTGCTCGTGGACGGGCCACGGGCAGACAGATAGTCAGCCCGCCTGCTCGTGGACCGGCCACGGGCAGACAGATAGTCAGCCCGCCTGCTCGTGGACCGGCCACGGGCAGACAGATAGTCAGCCCGCCTGCTCGTGGACCGGCCATGGGCAGACAGATAGTCAGCCCGCCTGCTCGTGGACCGGCCACGGGCAGACAGATAGTCAGCCCGCCTGCTCGTGGACCGGCCATGGGCAGACAGATAGTCAGCCCGCCTGCTCGTGGACGGGCCACGGGCAGACAGATAGTCAGCCCGCCTGCTCGTGGACCGGCCACGGGCAGACAGATAGTCAGCCCGCCTGCTCGTGGACCGGCCATGGGCAGACAGATAGTCAGCCCGCCTGCTCGTGGACGGGCCACGCTCCTGGGAACGTCTCCGGGCTTCTACATCCATTTTCGGCGCGGATATGGCACGATACGTGTTGTTATTTGAGTTTAGGGCGCATCGATGGCACGCTAAGTGCAGGTGACAGTAAGGCGATGCTACATCAGAGGGTGGGCAGTGTGGCGGCCAGGCCACCTCTGTTGCGGTGCTACATACGGCAGGCAGTTAGTTAGTTAGCTATTTTGGCTTTCGGGCTACATACGGCAGGCAGCGTGACGGCCAAGTTGCCCCTGCTGCGGTGCTCGGCCAGGAACGGCTCCAGCTCCACGGGAGCGTCGTCCACCTGCAGTTCGGAGATGGTGCGCAGCCGCGAGCGCGGCGTGCCCTGAGACGTCTCTGACACGGTGCGGGGCCGGCGCACGGCGCCGCGGGCCGACACCGCCTCCGGCGCCGCCGACACCATGGGGACGGGCGTGGCGGGCACGACAGCGGGCGACACGGACAGGTCGACTGGCCGGCCGCGCCTCGTCTCGCCGCTATCGGCACACACTGCAGATACAGTTGTCAAGTGGCCGCCGGGCGCTGCATCCGCCGACCCGCCACCCCTACTGGGGAGGACCACCGCGGCTCGACCGACCCCCACCCCTCACGGGGAGGACCACTGCGTCCGCCGACCCGCCACCCTCCCGGGAGGATCATCGCGGCTCGACCGACCGTCCACCCCTCCCGGGGCGGGGGGGGGGGGAGCACTGCGTCCGCCGACCCGCCACCCCTCCTGGGGAGGACCACCGCGGCTCGACCGACCGTCCACCCCTCCTGGGGAGGACCACTGCGGCTCGACCGACACTCCACCCCTCCCGGGAGGTTGGTTGATTATTTTGGCTTAGGGGCGCATCGACTGCTTCGGTCATACAGCGCCCATCCCTCCCGGGGAGGACCACTGTAGCTCGACCAGCAGGCCATCCTTCCCAGGGAGAACCACCGCAGGGTATCGGTTACTGCAGTATTCGACAAGGAACTCGGCAGCAAGGGTTCTGGGGGAGGGGGGCGGCAGCACGTGCTCGAGAGAGAAACTCGGCACCAAGTCATCAAATTAGCGCAGTAGGCTGCATTAGCAGCCTACTGCGCCGCATGGTTAGAGCAATCTTTTGTGCTCGTCTGTTTGAAACCATCCCAACGTAAGTACAAATATCCCACTCGGTTTCTTGACTGCGTCGACGTTTGCCACAAATATCAACTTTCCATCCACGAAGGCGCCCAGGTCGCGCATGACGTCACCCTCTCGATGCGCCCGCCGAGTTGGAGCGACGAGCGACGGAGTAAGCGACACATGCGAGCGACGGAGTGAGGTCCATCGCTCACATGTGTCTGGGTTCAGCACAGTCCTCGCTGAACCCACCCCTGAGCTGACCTCGCTGAGCTGACCCCTGGCAGAGTCGGTTCAGCTCGCGCTGCAGCGCCCCCAAGCCTGCCTGGGCGACCACCCTCTCATAAATCGGGACGTCCTCGGCGGACATGGGCGACTTACATGGACGTCATCGGGCAAGTCGTTCACAAAACAGGCAAACAACAATGCAGAGCGCAAGCTAGAGTCAGGGCACTCGGACACAACGGGCACCCACATTGAACACCGGCCATGCCCGAACACCCGCCGCCGCCTCCCAGACAGGTGTGATCCTAGTCCAGAGGGCTCACCTGAAACATGGCAGGCATATTTCACTATAAGAATCAATAACATAATTGTTAACACTAAATTGTGATCTTGGATTTTTAGCTAACACTAAAAATCCAAGCTGTAAGTTCGCGGAAATGTTATCCATGTGGGAGTCAAATTTTAATTACCCCATATACACCTGAGTACATGAATATCCTGTTCACAGTACGTATGATTTATCCACGGGTTCTTTATTTCAGCTTCCTATTGTCTCTCGGGATATTGAACGTGTTTCCAGACCACGTTCTTTCAACGCCCCTGACAGGAACTGCAGAGGCATTCAATGTCGAACATGCACCTGAATACCGAACATACAATCACGGCGAAAATTGTGTGCGACCATGCAGCAAACCTTCCACCAGATGGATCAACAACAACCAAACTGTGGACGCAATACATTCGACAAAACGACGTTGCAGCTTTGCAAAAGCACTTCTGGCATCGCAGGTAGTCCTCTATGCAAACGTCGAACCATCTCCCCAACCATCAACAGGGGACTCGCATTCCATGGATAATCCAAAACCAGCAGGTACACGTATATTACTGTGCCCTTATAGTGGCAATATAGTGACATTATAGTGGCAACGTGCCGTGTGCCGCCATTCCATTTCGCCGGTAGCAGACACTGACATAGTCTGTCTCACTCACGTGACTGATGAACGTGACTGGCTGTCACAGTATATATCTGTTTACGGGCAGACTCCACGGTATCATCTGCCGCACCACCATCTGATGCCGAGGTTGCGACGTCGTCCGCCGCTGGGTCAGACAGGCCGGACCAGATTGCTACCGCACGCCGGGTGGTGGTACCTCCGGCCATGTGGGGGGACTCCGACCCAGACCCTGACCGGCACAGGGCTGGGGGGGGGGCTCGGTGTCAGCAGACCACCGGCGGGAACTGTCCCGGCCCGGCCTGACAGCTGCCGGCGCAGTCGGCCAGCCGCCGCCGCCACCGATCGACGGCCTCCGCCCGGCGACAGTGCACGGGCGCGTGTGGGATCACAGCGGCCGGACATCGGCACCACCGCCGGCGGCTATCAGGAGCACATCGGTGGCACCGGGTGGCGCTGGCCACTGATGACAACGCCGTCATGGGTCGCTGACGAGACCGTCGGCCTGGGTCGCTGACGAGACCGTCGGCCTGGGTCGCTGACGAGACTGTCGGCATGGGTCGCTGACGCAACCGAGAATCACCGTGGACGACGATCATGTTGCCACGAAAAAAACAGCCAAGCACCCCGTTACAGCTGCTCGACCCGACTACTTGGCGCGCATGTAATGTAGCTAACTTGTCTGACCACTCCCCCTTCCGCCCTTCTGCAGTGGCAGGCACCTACATATCGGCGAGAATGCTACAGACCTCGCCTATGGCACCGATGTCACACCGGTGCCATATGGAATGGACTGTTACTCAGAAAGTATTTCTCAGTTTATGTGATTGGCCGCACAAAATGGTGAGCATCTGGCTGCACATGCTGGTGTCACATAGTTTTTTACCATACGACAGACAAGCGTAGTTTTCGGAACACAATCACAGAACCATGGTGTGAAGATCACTACCTATGTTTACGCTCAGTCCAGCACAGCCGATTTGCGGCATAAGCATCCATAATCCGATTTGCGGCATCGTTCGTTTCACTGCTACAAGTTCGTCGGCCCATTAACAACGCCTGGGGCGGCTGAACAACTCACTGTATCTATACGGCGCTCCCGCGGCCTTCTGCTGCCACATCTTATTAGCGGATCCTGTGAGCCCTACTGAAGTCGGCCTGTCAGCCACAGTACGGACCACGTCGAAGCCGCGACACGCCGAAAAACAATCGGCCTCTCTTTTGTACCGTCGAGAGCCATATGGTGGTCGGTGCGGCGTAAACGTCCTACGCCTAGCCAAATTAAACACGCTCGTTGTCGGAGCCGCCGGTAGGTGCCGATGACGGAATGTCACGGACGGTCAAGCGCGCCGGTTCCGGATCGCCAGTGGCGGTCGCAGTCGATGACCCAGGAAGGTCAGTGGCGGTCGCAGTCGATGACCCACGAAGGTCAGGGGTGACGACGGGTGCGTGCACACTGCGCCGAGGATCGACAGCAGCCACAGGTGCGGCCGCTTAACGCTGTCGCCCTACACGAACGTCAAGGAGGCAGATCACAGACAACAGCACACGCCAGGACAACAGGAGAACAGGCCCAGATCATACGCACCGCCATTGGACACTAAATAAATACCACTTCTCAACGCCAACAACACTGGGCGAGCAGTCCAGATATAACCGGTAACAACAGGTGGCCGCCCGGCCGCCCCATCGCTGGTGATGTCAGTTTGTGGCTGACGAAACCACACCACAGGCTGCTGGGACAGCTCACACCCACGATGGTTTCTAACTATCTATTCGACAAATGACAATACCACTTGTCGCGTGGTACCATAGGGCGCCTGATGACGTTATTGTAATCGTGATTTCATGTGTGTGTTTGAAACAAACACGCTGTTTATGATGCAATTCTCGACTCGGCCCGGTACTGAGCCCAGATGAGGCGACGCCAGTAACATGAAAAATGGGGTACTCAGAAAATATAAAAGAGCGTTTAGCTAGATATCACTGATTTTTTATCGGGTTTAAGCAGGTGCAAGGAACATACCTTTAACATTATTGTCCATTATCCTGCTAAAGACACATTTATATCCCAAAATACCCATAATTAAAACCAGAGCCGCATACTTGCCAGATGCGTGGAAGCTTCCCGCGATATTCCATAGGCTCCAGCTGGGCCCCAGTGCCCGACCAGAGCCAAATACTTTTCGTAGATCTGGGTAAAAGTTTTGACCAATCACATACAAGCAGTTCTATAACAACTTTTAAATATAGCGACCATATGTAAATAAATTATTACAACCAAATATGCATGAATACATACACACACGCACATATACATATATATATATATATATATATATATATATATATATATATATATATATTTATATATGCATATATACATATGTATATATATATATACCTATATATATATGTGTATATATATATATATATATATATATATATATATATATATATATATATATATATATATATATATATATATATATATATATATATATATATATATATATATATATATATATATACCGAAAGTCGTCTCATAATGGACGGAAATATGGTTAGCTCCGCACATAGACACGTTGCACATAAACTAATGCCGCCCGATGTAAAGTGTAGCTAAAGCTCATATCGACCTTCTTATGTGATGTGCACGGTATCGTCATGGAAATGTCTATGGATCGTTATGGTTCGACCCGAGTCTCCTATTCCATCCAAAACTTGATGGGTAACACCAGCAAAAAACAAACTTGGTACGTGCCGGAATAGCAGTGATCGCTGACCTAATGGTCAACACTTCGAATACATACAGCCGTGAGAGCCACGCTGCTCCAACGGCGTCCGAAGTGTGAGGTTGTTGAGGACTTAGAGCAAGGCCATTCGTGAAAGCCTCGTCGCTCTTAGGCGTCCCAAGTTCCATGTTGTTGACGTGAGGAGCATTTCACTCTCCCCGCACGCGCTAACTTGGCACAGTTATTACTTCTGTTCGCGCAGCTTGAACCTATCAATACAAGTGCAGCCCTCAGGTGCATCGGTTGCAATGGCTGCAGAACTGTTCAGTTGACAATTGTGTCCGATTATTCGGCGAGGATTAACCTGGTCTTCATCGGTAGGAGCCCCCGACTGACGTCAGAAGAATCACTGTCCAAGGTATCATGGCAGGATACTCCACAAGCACTCGAGAATGGGAAGCCACCACATATTTATTGTGGCAAAATGTTAATTACATGATTAAGTAAAACGTCGTAACTTCGGCGACAATGCACCCGAGATAATGTATTAGTCCGGAGAGAGAGAGAGAGAGAGAGAGAGAGAGAGAGAGAGAGAGAGAGAGAGAGAGAGAGAGAGAGAGAGAGAGAGAGAGAGAGAGAGAGAGAGAGAGAGAGAGAGAGAGAGAGAGAGAGAGAGAGAGAGAGAGAGAGAGAGAGAGAGAGAGAGAGAGAGAGAGAGAGAGAGAGAGAGAGAGAGAGAGAGAGAGAGAGAGAGAGAGAGAGAGAGAGAGAGAGAGAGAGAGAGAGAGAGAGAGAGAGAGAGAGAGAGAGAGAGAGAGAGAGAGAGAGAGAGAGAGAGAGAGAGAGAGAGAGAGAGAGAGAGAGAGAGAGAGAGAGAGAGAGAGAGAGAGAGAGAGAGAGAGAGAGAGAGAGAGAGAGAGAGAGGGAGATGATTCGTTGCGTGAAGTAAAAAGGATTCCACGTTGCACATACGGTACAGAGAACACCTAGATGAAACAGCACCAAATGAAGTGGTGTAATCTGAAGCAGAACTCAATGGAACGGTGTAATCTGAAGCAGTACCGAATGGAGCGGTGTAATCTGAAGCAGTACCGAATGGAGCGGTGTAATCTGAAGCAGTACCGAATGGAACGGTGTAATCTGAAGCAGTACCGAATGGAGCGGTGTAATCTGAAGCAGTACCGAATAGAGTGGTGTAATCTGAAGTAGCACCCCAATGCTCAAACATGCTCGCTTTTCTCAGCAGCATTTGCGTAATTGTAGAACGACATTAGATTAACGCATGCCCAGCTTCAGACATATATACAAACTATTGCAATATCAGGGAACACTCAGCATAGGCATGCACGCAGAAACGGGTGGAAAACAAATATACTCAGTTGATGCTAGTCCACGGAAATACGAAACCAACTTCGGCTTACACCACTTTCTTACACCACTCGTGTGAGCACCGGCATGCATATGGTAGCGATGCACTCTCCACAAAGGTGACAAGGAAAGCTAAGGTATAACCATAGTTGACTCAATGTGGCAGGCAGAGTTGCAATCTTAACCATGCAGCTAACTGACATTACTCTTTACAAAACAATAATGTCGTCCACCAATACAACGTAGTCAACAGCCCGCGGATTCCCATAAATAGGTTCACTTTAGCAGTCGGGAAGATTGTGTTTACTCAGCACCCAAATATTAGAGACAAACGTTCCACAACATTAGACAAGCCATCCAAATATGAGCGTGAAATAACATCAAATACACAGAATACCCAGTTGGAATATCAACTGAAGTAGCACGCCAGCACCGGCGGCAGTCGAAACGGAGCATGAATGTTCACCAACGCGAGACATATGCTGCAAATACCACTGAAACGGCCCAGTGTCGGCCACACGATTCTCAGCCCGGTACAGCTGAGTCGGTGTCAGTGCCAGACAGTGTCAGCGTCAGTGTCAGACAGTGTCAGTGTCAGACACATGCTCCAAATTCCGCCGCAGCAGCACAGTGTCACACGACTCTCAGCTCGGTGCAGCTGGACCGGTGTCAGTGTCAGAGCATGTGTCAGTGTCAGACACATGCTCCAAATGCTGCCGCAGCAGCAGTGTCACACGACTCTCAGCCCGGTGCAGCTGGACCGGTGGAAGCCATGCGCATCAGCACGGCAAAACCACGCAGCAACACGACCCACGTGCCGTCGATAATTCACTGTACGCCTGGATACTTCCGGTGGACTTGGCCCGGAGCCACACCCGACCCAGGTGACGTGCACAGCGTCGAGTCAGGTCACCAGTGGCAGACAAGAATGCAAGCACTCGTGGCTTGACATGATCACCCGACAGCAGCAGTGAGGGTGGGAGGGCGACCCGGTTGCAACCGCTTCGATACAAACACACGACCCGACCACCAGCCCTTGACACGCGATCAGGTCACTGCCGACATGGTAACCTGATGGCCGCTCAGCAGTCAAGACTGGGCGAGCACCCTAAATCTGTAAACTCACTAGCACAGTCATCTCCGCCTGGCACCTGACAGAGCGACCTTCGTCTGGAATCTAACCCGGTGACCTCCGCCTGACACTTGACCCGGATAACCTCAGCCTGTCATCGGACTCGGTAGCATCCATTGGACAGCTGACCTAGTGACCTCCAACTGACACCCTGACCCGGATGACCTCCGCTTGACATCCGCCTCGGTAGCATCCACTGCACACCTGACCCGGTGGCCTCCAGCTGACCCCTCCCAGAGTGACACCTCAGCCTGAAACCTGACCCGATGATGTCCATCGGGCACCTGGTCCAGTGGTGGCTAGCTCCTGGCAGTGGCGCCTGGCTCGGTGACCTCCGCCTGACCCACGACCCCGCCGGGCGGGTTCACGATCGCACCAGGTGCCGACAGGGCCCGGTCGATGACCAGACATCGGCAAGACATCGATCGGCTGGGGGTAGAGCCGGCCGTCCCTGCGGCAGTCGACGTTTGTCGGGCCGGAGACGAAGCCTCCGCAAACAGTGACCGATTCTGCGCAATGCACCGCCATCCGTTGTCTAATTACCAGCGCGGGTATCGCGACATTGAAATTCTGTAGACATCGTGGCGCTTCCACTGGGGGATGAGCGGAACGAATACAACGAACCAGTTGAACGCTTAGGAAGTTGGATGGAGAGAACAAAGCCCTTAACTTCTCTCCTCTCCCCACATACTGTGCTGGTGGTAACGCTGTTGATGAAAGCTCATGATAGCGGGCATTGTCGTCGGCGGGCACGAGGTCTTAAGCTGTGTGCGTGCCAAATATTTTTGGAATTCAACATTGCTGCCAGGTGTTGATGCCAGGCATTCAGCATTAGGTGTTGAATGGTGTTTATCAACCCTATCATACACTATTTTCGTATTGCTGTTTTTCACTTCAGTTTCATATTCCGGTATGGCTACATCAATGTGGCATGGTTATCGCGCCCTCGTGAATTATAATATAGACTGTGTACGGCCATATACTGAACAGGTCTCAGGAGTCCGACCCCACAAGCATAGCTTATGCTACATACTCGTCCACGCATATTTACACCAATACTTAGTAGCATCCATCCCATTCGCAAACGAACAAAATGAACTTTTACATGCACCGTGGTTCTACTCCTATTCTCAAGCACATAATCAAGCTCAAGCCATACTCACGTCCATACTCACATTATTTCAATTTTCATTATACTACCATGCTATAGCTTGGTCCATGCTCAATTGGGTTTCACCTGTTTTCACGAGGTCTTGTCCTGAAGGACACCTTCAGTTGGACACAGTTTGTGTGGCACGTTTCGAAGGATAGCTTTAGCTCATTTCGGATAAAAAATGTCAGAAGGTACTTCTGATTTCCAGTGTCGACACCTGTCTGCCGTGACAAAGCAGATCTGAGCAGCACCTGACAGCACCTGCCGATAATTACCGGGCAGGCATCCAAATCGGAATCCAATTTCGTGAACGCGACTAATGACCGTTCATTCACGACCTTGGAAACACTGAAGGTGACTTCACGAAGTCATCAGCCACCTTCACCAATTGAAGGTGACTTTCCGGACACGTGCAATAGGATACGTTTTGTTTCGCAGTCCTAGCTGATTTCCGAATTTGAGCTGGACTTTGCAGAATGTTGGTCAATTTGATGCAATAATCTGCGCTCGTTTATCGGTGCAGCACTATAACTATTAGCACTATTGCAACTATATTACTATTCAAGCAGCGCTTAGTTCTTGACACGCTTGGGAGACGACATGCTTGATGGAACGCGTCTGTCTGACCGAATCATTCAGAAGATCGGTAGCATTCTCCTATCACCAGCTGCCAGATATGGCAACTTTTGGGACCCGTTCAGTGGTCATTGGCAGATGACGTCAGGTGTCAACGGGTGATGGCACCTACCGGCACGTGGTGTCAAGCGGGTGCTGTAGAACACTGAAAGATCAGACTTGCCTGCCTCAGATACTGTCAATCGGAAATGAACAAAAATCGTCCCAAGCGTGTCCTTCAGGACAAAGATTTGTGAAAACGGTTGCTGTTCGAATGGCAACCGTTCTCAATTTGCACATACATAGGCCTAGATTCAACGCAGGTGCGGGTTTTGTTGGCTACTTGGACTGCGGGGCGCATCGACACGACCTAACCCTCTAGCGACCTGTCCTAAATTATGTACGCCACGGAGGCCAGCTGTTCGGCCTCCGGGGCCGGGGTCGGGACCTGGACCTAACTCAGTGCAACAGAGGACAGCGGGCCGGCCTGGAACGCCCGATTCACACAACCGGGACCCGGAGCCGGGACAGACAGACACCGGACATGTGTGCGACGGCCGGCTGCACTGACCTCGTCATAGTCGTGTTCGACCGCCTCGGAGCCGGGCACGTTCCCCATGGCGCGCGACGCTACTGCGGCCGACGAGCACCGCTCACCGCTGGCGACGGCCGCGGCGCGCGCTCTCCGCCGGCCGGTGCCGGCGTGCGGCGCCGCTCTGACGTCAACACATCGTCGCGTCACACTCGTACACACCGTCCGCGCGCCGAGTCACCACACACTGCACACACCCCCGGCGGCGTCAGCTGCGGCGGTGGCGGTGGCGGCGACCGCTCTCGCCGTCGGCCGACGCGTCGCTCGGCTGGCGGCGCGCACGCGCCGTCCGCCCGCCGGCCAATCGATGCGTGCGCGCCGCGCCGGCCGGCCGCGCGTCGGCGGCGACGACCATGCGCCCAGCGAACGGCCGGCCCTGCATCTGACCAGCCGACGAGTGCTGCGAGACGACCGCCCGGCCTGGTGCACCACCGAGCGTCGGACGAGGCCGAACGGTGAGGAAAATCCGAGTCGTCCACGGACAGGGTTTGGAGGCGCATCGATTGCGTTGGCCATACAGTCGTCCACGAACAGCGAGCGACAGCAAGTCGGCCAGGAGCAGTTGGCCGGCGCACGACGCGCTTGCTCTGCGTGTGGGCACGGCGACCGCGTCGTCGGTGACCGGGCCCCGAATGGGACGGG
Organism: Imbricaverruca yamaguchii; assembly: GCA_034440575.1. Taxonomy (NCBI): domain Eukaryota; kingdom Metazoa; phylum Arthropoda; class Thecostraca; family Neoverrucidae; genus Imbricaverruca; species Imbricaverruca yamaguchii. Next base: position 847,283 of record JAOTOL010001423.1, on the reverse strand, counting down.
TGACGCATATCGGCCGCAGAAGCGCAAACGCTGGCCGGACGGTTCGGAAAGAAACTCCACCTAATAATACTTCAGATGATACACGTTAAGGTCAGGTCGGTACGTAAGTCATAACTTCATTTCATCATGGCGAGCGGGCATCCACTGAGGTGCATCGATGGCATGCAGGGTGGCATTTTCCTTCCTGGCGTTGAGACACGGTGTATGACCCGAGGCGCCCGTGACCGATAATTCCCCGTTGGCATTTCATCAATCAGCCGAGACACTGGCGCATACCGAGGCGAATAGGCAGCTATCATCTCCGCGTGTCTCCAATATTTACCATCAGTAAAAGAAATGGGAGCCACCAATGCTGGATACCTCTCACAGAGCCAGGGGTTCAAGTTTCTAATTCCAGGACATACTTTAAGATCTAATGTGGAAAATGACAAACTAACATTAGCATGGTACCAGACCAGGGGCCGGACCCCCACCCGACCGACACGGGATATCCAGCCATTGGCCTCACTGCAAATGACAGACACCAGAACGGAATAGTGCTGTGACTAATGTGAAAGGAAAACCACGACGGGACTTCATGCACACCATACGCACTAGATTATATATCAGCATAATATGCCCTGACGGTAACCATGAGTTCCTCCAAATGTGATGAGACGTCATATCAGTGTTTCTCAGACATGCTTGATCAGATAACCACTGGCGGTTCCGAGATGCAGGAGATTCCCCTCCCAAGCGTTTGTGGTTACACGCCGACACACCGACACCACCCAAGCCATTTCAGGTCGCTGAATTTTACCCCGACTTTGGTATGTATCCCTGATGGTGTCAATGCTTCCTCAGCTTCGTACGGTAAACCGTACCACTACTCGGTCCAACACCACTCAGTCCCCGTTAATGAGACCTTGTTTTGGCTTTGTACATGACATAAGCAGGCGCTTGACAAAATCCCAGATTGTTCAAACAAGCTTAAGCAGTGTAAAAATAAGCGAGCATATGAACTACACCCAAGCAGACATCACCAACTTGCCGTTCCGGCCATTCCTGTAGTAGGCGGCCTCTGGTGCCCCATCCCCGCCCAGACAAGACCGGGTTCACGTCTACTCAGTATGCATCTCCCGCCTGAGAGAGTTCCCCCGACAGCTGACCGGATAATTAATGTCTGGCACGTGACGACGGAGCGGCCACGTCACAGCACGGACAGGTTAAACGCTACTCAACCCTGCCATACAACTGTGTACAATCATCCCATCGGGTGGATGATACACGGTCGACACGACAGGCCCGGCTTAGCATAGACCCAGATCCCTTAAAGCGACACCAGCTGACGTCCGAATTGGATCTACTGCGAGATTAGAACCCCATCAGCGTTACGAAACAGAACCTCTACAAGCTCATGTGAAGCAAATTCAACTGGCACAAACACTGATCCTCTAGCGCCAAGTTGCAGACGGTAGTGATATCTTGCAAAACACTGGAACATGAATCCAGTCTCAATTTCTGCCCCAATACATTCTCAATGTCTTCCTCAATACATGCCCGCATGAGTGCCCAATTAAAACATACATTACAAAGCGAGGAAGAAAACGTGGAGCTACATAACCACACGATGCGGTACGGGAGTCGATTTGGGACGCAGTTCCGACACCGGTCGCGACAACAGGCCACGAGTGTCAGACGCGACTACAGGCCACTCCCACCCTACGAGTGACAGCCACAACTAATCGCCAGACAGCCAAGCGGCCGAGTGTGCCGGGCTTCAACAATGACGCAGATACTACAAAACACGCCCTGTCCGCGCGCTATTTTACCGCCATACGCACTACGCGATGAGCTAGCCAGCGGCTGACCGCCGTTTATGTTCTTTGGGGCATCTGGAGCCGCAAGTATCGCACGACCCGGTGGACCACGGCTGCGCCGCCGCTGTCTGTTTACCGCCGACCGCCGCGCGATGCCGTACTTCCGGCCGCCAGTCGGCGGGCGGCGCACGCCGTAACAACGCCCTCCTCGCCACCCTGTTGTTCGTCTATTTAGCGTTCATTTCCGGCGCTGGTCGGTACGCAACTGCGACTCAGCGCGCTGGTACACTCCACACGAGGTGTCTTCTGACCTGTGCGACTGAGGCCACGCCCCTGCGCCGGCACCGGGCGTCGGCGGTGTTGCTTTAGCGTTGGGGTGGACCCAAACGCGCGAACACTTGGCCTCTCGCACAGCGCCTAATTGCGTCGCCGTGGTTTGACTGCGCCATAACCGCTGCCGATGGGCAATAACAAACACCATGCGCGTGGAAGTGGTAGTCGCGCAAGCAACCTGATTTCCATCTCCCGTAAGCAAACGGTACTGGGTTCAAAGTAAATGCACGGGATTGGAGTTTAGGGGCGCGTCGACATCAAGGGCCATTTTGCGAAGTAAATGCACCGGGTTTTAACATTCAACTTATGACGTTGGAGTGCAGGTTGGCTATTGGGGGCATCGACTACGTCGGTCATGCAGCGCCCGACGTCAGTGTAAAACCATGTCACATGTGATAGTACAGAACGTAACTTAATGCATACATTTACTATAGTCCGAAACGAATACGCACAGCAATTTGAATCCCCACTTATAATCACACTATTCGCAAATAAAGGTGCAGAGTTGGTGATTGCTGCAAAACAGAGCACCATTATCTTGTGCGTACTTCTCCGCTAGTCAAACCTTGCTCTTTTCCAACACTAGAAGAGACAAGCCCAGGTCAAGGCAGACTGACAGTGACCACGATGGATCCCGGTCGCGGCAGATATCGATCATGTGGTCGACCGATACTGATCCGGACTGGGACACCGCCGGACGAGCGCAGCACGCGTGCTCGGAGCTTCGCTGAGCTGGATACTGCTGTCGAACTCCATTGTATTACAATTGATTAATGAGCTGAATGACCTTAATTCCGCCAGAAAATAGTCCTCACAGATGGCATGACATGAGACGACGGGTAAGACGGGCAACTAGCAATGGTAGGGACTCCGACCCCACTCCAGCGTAACGCACAGTAACCGGCACAGCAGGGTCACGAGCGCTTCTTTTCAGCACCGTCTTGTGATACTGCAGGACAAAACACTACGAGTACGCGGTTGTCGTTTTCTCAAATAGACTTGCTGAGGCCAGAGTGCCGCTTTAGACACCTTTGGGCTAATAATTTTCCACACGTCGGCTTGGACTCCCCAGTGTTTTCTGATACACGGGGGCCTACGCTCTAATTATGACTTCAAACATCCAGCCGACGGCGTTGGCGTTGGGTCCAGCTGATTAAACTCACCATTTAGGATGACCACATTCAACCTGGCTCGGTCCACTGTCAACCTTAAATCAGGAAACATCGTAGTGGTGGTGGTGGATTGGAGTTTAGGGGCGCGTCGACATCTAGGGTCATTTTGCGCCCATAGGAAACATCGTAATACCTACCTTCAAACATATATCACGTCCTGCACAAGTTCATTTCCCTTCTTCACAAAATGCAACGTACAGCACTAAACAGACCTGGTAATTCCTCCACCTTAAAGCAACCCACTTGGGTATGTGTTCTCCGAATTCCCCTCTCCCCTACGGATTTCCTCACCTGGGAACCACTACCTTACAGCCCGATACAGCTTTGTCTGAACTACGGAGCAGCAATTCCAAGGGAACGTGACTCATGTTAGACATCTCCGTCTTCGTAATACTTGCAACTACTCAGTCGTCGTAATTCGTGCGCACGCAACGCCCAATTGGCAAACAACTCCGGCGAAGAGTCCTTGCTCTTCGGGGTTCCTCCTGCACGCATACGCCCACATCGCCGATGCAGACCTGACGTCCGGTCGGACCATCTTCTGGCGAAACCGGCAACACCGGCTGACCTAATCTGAAATTGAGGGGCTCAACCAGTTCGATGGCGTATCCGAAGGATATGCTCAGCCGATCGCTGATTAGTTCGGATCGTCAAACCTCGAAGAGCACCGTATCCTTCAGCAGTATCAGTGTCAGAGACCAGGATCCCAGCAACAGAGAGAGGTGAAGGTATATAGGTGCCGCCCAGCTCAACTCCAAACCAGACAGCTCTGAACGATGAAGTGACACCCAAGGCGATGTCGTAGCAACACCTGAGCCGCAGTGTTTTCCGAGGACACGCCGGTACAACCAAGCGATAGTTAGTTATTAGGGCTTTAGGGCACATCGACTACATTGGTCATGTAGCGCCCACAACCAAGCGATACATGACATGGTTGGCGTGGGAAGCTTTCGCGGCTATTGAAACCAACTGGAACGCAAAGAAGGTGTTGATAGTGCCAATGAATGTCGTCTATACGACAATGGCAACAACACATAATGCTGTATTACATTTGGGACCCCCCAGGAAGCCGCAAAAAACTCACCGCATAACGCCATATTCCAATACAGAAGGCAGCAATGTGCTAATGAAATACTTCCAAACGCATCTAGCATCTGTATGACGAGCATTAATACATAGTTCAGCGTAGTTCAGTGCTGTTTTTCAGTGTTGAGCCTTGAAGGTCAACCCGGAGGCACGAACGATGGCAATTCGGAGATGGGAATACTGACCGATGCTGCATTATACCGATCAAAGTGTCATGTCCGATGAGTGGTAGTATCATTTTCAAAACTTGCAATCAAGAATGAATCAATCATCCGTATTAACTGATAAGCTCATAATCGACTTCTTCGAACTTGCAAAACTTCTCCGGTTTCCTCGGAGATTGAGTAGCACCGCCCATCCGTCATAGAGTACCGGCATCTGTCCGTCGACGGTACCAACTGGGCACGCGTGCAGAGCATGGATGTCCCGTGATACGGCACACGGATGTCAGTGCACGGATATCTCTTGATACGGCACACGGATGTCAGTGCACAGATATCTCGTGATACGGCACATGGATGTCAGTGCACGGATATCTCGTGATACGGCACATGGATGTCAGTGCACGGATATCTCGTGATACGGCACATGTATGTCAGTGCACGGATATCTCTTGATACGGCACACGGATGTCAGTGCACGGATATCTCTTGATACGGCACATAGATGTCAGTGCACGGATAGCTCGTGATACGGCACACGGATGTCAGTGCACAGATATCTCGTGATACGGCACACGGATGTCGGTGCACGGATATATCGTGATACAGCACAGGGGTGTCAGTGCACGGATATCTCGTGATACGGCACATGGATGTCAGTGCACGGATATCTCGTGATACAGCACAGGGATGTCAATGCACGGATATCTCTTGATACGGCACACAGATGTCAGTGCACTGATATCTCGTGATACGGCACACGGATATCAGTGCACAGATATCTCGTGATACCGCACACGGATGTCGGTGCACGGATATCTCGTGATACGGCACACAGATGTTGGTGCACGAATATCTCGTAATACGGCACACGGATGTTGGTGCATAGCACACCAGATCATCCATGCATCCATCTCTAACTTGTGCGCCGTGCCATAGTAGCCCAGATAACAGTTTACTGCATACGGATCGGCGGTAGACACCCGGCCGCGCCAGCAGGCCAGTGACCAGTGAGGTGCGGGCGTCACTGTCTGGGGTCGGCGCGGCTCCAGCAACCCAGCCGTACACACGTGGTGCCGCCCCGGGACGTGTCGTGTGAACGACCCGACCCGGGACATGTCGTGTCAACGGCCGGACCCGGGACGTGTCGTGTCAGACCGCCTGGCGACGGCACAGGTCACGACAGGGAGACAGGTCACGGCTGATATCACACCGACCGGCTCGTCCCACAGGCAGCAGATCACGACAGGGAGACAGGTCACGGCTGATGCCATGCCGACCGGCTCGTCCCACAGGCAGCAGGTCACGACAGGGAGACAGGTCACGGCTGATGCCATACCGACCAGCTCGTCCCACAGGCAGCAGGTCACGACAGGGAGACAGGTCACGGCTGATACCACACCGACCGGCTCGTCCCACAGGCAGCAGGTCACGGCTGATACACCGACCAGCTCGTCCCACAGGCAGCAGGTCACGACAGGGAGACAGGTCACGGCTGATACACCGAACAGCTCGTCACACAAGCAGCAGGTCACGACAGGGAGACATGTCACGGCTGATGCCACACCGACCGGCTCGTCACACAGACACCAGGTCACGACAAGGAGACAGGTCACGGCTGATACATCGGACAGCTCGTCACACAGACACCAGGTCACGACAAGGAGACAGGTCACGGCTGATACATCGGACAGCTCGTCACACAGACACCAGGTCACGACAGGGAGACAGGTCACGGCTGATACACCGGACAACTCATCACACAGACACTAGCTCACGACAGGGAGACATGTCACGGCTGATACACCGGGCAGCTCATCACACAGACACCAGGTCACGACAAGGAGACATGTCACGGCTGATACACCGGGCAGCTCATCACACAGACACCAGGTCACGACAAGGAGACAGGTCACGGCTGATACATCGGACAGCTCGTCACACAGACACCAGGTCACGACAAGGAGACATGTCACGGCTGATACACCGGGCAGCTCATCACACAGACACCAGGTCACGACAAGGAGACATGTCACGGCTGATACACCGGACAGCTCATCACACAGACACTAGCTCACGACAGGGAGACATGTCACGGCTGATACACCGGGCAGCTCATCACACAGACACCAGGTCACGACAAGGAGACATGTCACGGCTGATACACCGGGCAGCTCATCACACAGACACCAGGTCACGACAAGGAGACATGTCACGGCTGATACACCGGGCAGCTCATCACACAGACACCAGGTCACGACAATGAGACATGTCACGGCTGATACACCGGCCAGCTCATCACACAGACACCAGGTCACGACAAGGAGACAGGTCACGGCTGATACACTGGGCAGCTCATCACACAGACACCAGGTCACGACAAGGAGACATGTCACGGCTGATACACCGGACAGCCGTAACACATTGTGACCAGCTTCGGCCGCCGCTTCCCCCAGCCGTACGCCGACCTGGGCGTCCAGACGGCACAGAACAGCGCCGAGGTCCCCCGCGAACCGATGCAACCACCGATCGATCCGCGCGGAACCTCGTTCCCAAGTTCGCTGACGAGTCGACACCCTCAGCGGGGTCCGTCGACCTCGAGACTTCGATCACGCCGACAGAGGTCACGACGGCATGCCGGCATGCCGCGATCCCATAATTTCGAGCAACACCCTAGATTATCTATTGATCATTGGCGTATGCAGGTGCGCACCGCCTGCACGCGACAGAACGGTGCACGTCAAACGAATCACAACAAACAAAACAGTGCCGCCCCACGTCAGCAACTCGTGCTGAGACTGCCTCGGCGCACACGCGACTTTCGGCCGACATCCCGGCCACAGACAAGCAGCCACGGTCGCCGGCCGACGTGTGGCACCTAGCTATGTGGGGAGGTGTGACGTCACCACACTACTGGCTGCCGGCCAGGAACGCGGAGGTGCGCCAGGTGGCGCAAGGTCGTCACGCAGCGTGACGCTAGCGGCACGCAGCGCGGGAGCGCCCTGTGAGGCGGCGAGGTCAATCGTTGGCAGCGAGCCTGAGTCGGGGCAATGCCCGTGGCCGCTGCTGCTCTCCGCCGCTGGTCATGCGCCAGCGGTCACAGTGGCCGGTGGCCGCTGCACGCGGTCACAGTGACCGTTGGCCGCAGCAGGCGTCCACAGTGGCTGGTGGCCGCTGCACGTGGTCACAGTGACCGGTAGTCGGCCGAGCGGTGCTGTCCAGCCGGGGACCGGCTCAAAAGGTGACCACCTTACGGACAGGTCGGAGAGGGGCGCAGGTGATGGACGAGTGCTGCGGCAGAACGGCAGGGTCACATCAGGTTGGATGGGAGCAGGTGGTGGACGGGTACTGAGGTGGGACCGCAGGACCACACCAGGTTGGAGGAGAGCAGGTGATGGACGGGAGCAGTTGGTGGACAGGTGCTGCGGAAGGACGGCAGTCACACCAGGTTGGAGGGGAGCAGGTGATGGGCGGGTGCTGAGGAAGGACGGTAGGGTCACATCAGGTCGGAGGGGAGCGCAGGTGTTTGACGAGTGCTGCGGCAGGGCCACATCGCCAAATCAGTCTACATATAATGGCGAATTGAGAATCATACTGCATTATTTTTCGTCTTGTCGTCAGAAACTTTCCTCGATCCCTTAGTTTGCACGTCCTTGGGTATTTGCACATCAGTTCACTTCTTGCCCATCCAGTGAATGAAACTGTGATCATCGGTTTAAGAAGTGTGCATGCATGCCACATTTTTCAGTTTATTAGTTTTCTGATACCACTGCGCTTGTAGGTGGAATCGTTCCGTCGATGATTGCATGACTATATGAATTGCATGAATAAATTGGGTATAATTGAACAGCGAATGCCAGCCGGCGGCAAGACCTGAATGAGATAATCGTCCCACGCGCCGGACTTGCTTCGACGGCCCGTCAGCTCGAACCTTGCCGCAGGCGATGGCTGCCACAAAGGCTGCCACAAAGGCTGCAACACCGGCAACGTGCCTCGAGCAACGTGATTCAATAACTGAGCCTACTGGGGCCTTACGGCGGACCAGTTCCCCTACCTACAACCACGTGGAATCAAGTGGGACGTGTCGCGGCGAGGAGCGGCTACCATAGTCGTCCGACAGGTGGCCGAACACCGGCTGACGCCAGGGTTGGATTTGTACTTTGCAATTATGGGTGTGGAGATGCAAATTGTGTGCTAATCGGATATGGAGAGGATATCTGTATTGAAACCCATGTCATCACAATATCACTTTGCAACTTCTAGTGAGCCTTGAACTCTTTATCGCAGAAAACTGCATCGCCAAGCAGTGTCATTCAACCGCCAAATGAGATGAGCGGGAGGATCGTCTTCGAGAGATGATAATGATGGATTTCAAAAATCCAGATAGGCCAGAATAAAAAAATCCAGATAATTTTTCAAATCGTGGATGACACCGGCTGACGCCAGCACCACCGTCAGTCCCCCGCATCACTACGACAGTAGCGTGAGTTGTGTGTGCGCACTCTCGCGAGTGGACTGACCTGGCGTAGTCAGCAGGCCGGCCGCAGGTCTCGACGTCAGTTGGGTTCCCGTGGGTGGACTGACACTGACCTGGTCCAGTCAGCAGGCGGGCCGCAGGTCACGACATCAGCTGGGTTCCCGCCGGTGGACTGACCTGGTCCAGTCAACAGGCGGGCCGCAGGTCACATCAGCTGGGTTCCCGCTGGTGGACTGACCTGGCATAGTCAGCAGGCAGGCCGCACGTCACATCAGCTGGGTTCCCGCGGGTGGACTGACCTGGCATAGTCAGCAGGCGGGCCGCAGGTCACGACATCAGCTGGGTTCCCGCCGGTGGACTGACCTGGTCCAGTCAACAGGCGGGCCGCAGGTCACGACATCAGCTGGGCTCTCGCCGGTGGACTGACCTGGTCCAGTCAGCAGGCGGGCCGCGGGTCACGACATCAGCTGGGTTCTCGCGGGTGGACTGACCTGGCATAGTCAGCAGGCGGACCGCAGGTCACGACATCAGCTGGGCTCTCGCGGATGGACTGACCTGGCATAGTCAGCAGGCGGGCCGCAGGTCACATCAGCTGGGTTCCCGCGGGTGGACTGACCTGGCATAGTCAGCAGGCGGGCCGCAGGTCACGACATCAGCTGGGCTCTCGCCGGTGGACTGACCTGGTCCAGTCAGCAGGCGGACCGCAGGTCACATCAGCTGGGTTCCCGCGGGTGGACTGACCTGGCATAGTCAGCAGGCGGACCGCAGGTCACGACATCAGCTGGGCTCTCGCGGATGGACTGACCTGGCATAGTCAGCAGGCGGGCCGCAGGTCACATCAGCTGGGTTCCCGCGGGTGGACTGACCTGGCATAGTCGGCAGGCGGACCGCAGGTCACGACATCAGCTGGGCTCTCGCGGATGGACTGACCTGGCATAGTCAGCAGGCGGGCCGCAGGTCACATCAGCTGGGTTCCCGCGGGTGGACTGACCTGGCATAGTCAGCAGGCGGGCCGCAGGTCACGACATCAGCTGGGCTCTCGCCGGTGGACTGACCTGGTCCAGTCAGCAGGCGGGCCGCGGGTCACGACATCAGCTGGGCTGCGCGGGCGAGCAGCTGGCTCTCGCGGGTGGACTGACCTGGGCAGTCAGCAGGCGGGCCGCAGGTCACATCAGTTGGGTTCCCGCGGGTGGACTGACCTGGCATAGATGGCAGGCGGGCCGCAGGTCACGACATCAGCTGGGTTCCCGCGGGTGGACTGACCTGGCATAGATGGCAGGCGGGCCGCAGGTCACGACATCAGCTGGGCTCTCGCGGATGGACTGACCTAGCGTAGTCAGCAGGCGGGCCGCAGGTCACGACATCAGCTGGGCTCTCGCGGATGGACTGACCTGGCGTAGTCAGCAGGCGGGCCGCAGGTCACATCAGCTGGGTTCCCGCGGGTGGACTGACCTGGCATAGTCAGCAGGCGGGCCGCAGGTCACGACATCAGCTGGGCTCTCACCGGTGGACTGACCTGGCATAGTCAGCAGGCGGGCCGCAGGTCGCGACATCAGCTGGGCTCTCGCCGGTGGACTGACCTGGTCCAGTCAACAGGCGGGCCCCAGGTCACGACATCAGCTGGGCTCTCACCGGTGGACTGACCTGGTCCAGTCAGCAGGCGGGCCGCAGGTCACGACATCAGCTGGGCTCTCGCCGGTGGACTGACCTGGTCCAGTCAACAGGCGGGCCCCAGGTCACGACATCAGCTGGGCTCTCACCGGTGGACTGACCTGGTCCAGTCAGCAGGCGGGCCGCAGGTCACGACATCAGCTGGGCTCTCGCCGGTGGACTGACCTGGTCCAGTCAGCAGGCGGGCCGCAGGTCACATCAGCTGGGCTCTCGCCGGTGGACTGACCTGGTCCAGTCAGCAGGCGGTCCGGTCCCGGCCGCCGGCCCCAGGTCACATCAGCTGGGTTTTGCGCAGCTCCAGCAGCACGGGCAGGTGCAGGTTCGGGTCGAACGTCGGGTCCGACCGGTGCTGCAGGCGCAGGGAATCGAGTCACACGTCGGCGGTCACGTGGGTGGCGCTGCGCCAGCACAACGGTGTAAAATAATTCACCATGTGGCCTGGAAATGCACAGTTAATGGAGTTGTGGTATTTCATCCTCGTCTTCGGTTTTTACCATTTTGCCACATGATGTATGCGCAGTCATGCACACAACTGCTAAATAATGTTAAATGCATGTGACTGAAGTGAAAGGCATTCCGCTTTTTAATCCTTAAGTGACAATCCTTTATTTTCTTCCAATCTTTCATTATTCCCAAGCAACTTCTTCCTTCATCCACACAGTTGATGGTGAATTAACTTTAGGACACTGCAGCACAACGTGCCGACATTGGCACGGAGGTCATGCGCTCTCGTGCCTGCATAAGGTTGTGTCGCCCAGCGTCGCACAATGTCCGCCCGTCGGCGTCCAGGGACACATCGGCGTGTGTCTGCTCAGCTTCAGGTAACTTGGTCTGCATACACGTGACGGTCACGTGCAGATATAAACGTCGGGTGGGTCAATTACACTGGTATTCCAATCTGATTGTTGTCATCGAGTGTGTTAAGTGGAACACGGGTGTGACATGACACCCTGGGCGAGGACAGGTGTTATCAACACCGCAAACTGACCGTGCTTCGAATACCATGGTCTTGAGCGATGATTTGAAACGGTACTGGTGTTCACAAATTCGGACTTCGACGGAAGGTAGGAAAAACCGGTTTTGCTAGGCAAGCAAAATAATATAAATTGATCAAAAGGCGACGCTGAAACCCTGTAACTACACTACACTACACCCTGTAACAACTAAACTACACTTTGCATCCTTGGGGAGTAACGCAGACCGCTTGTTAGAAATGTACGCAAAAATCGTATTTTGAAGCTACTGAATGGAAAACACCACCACCACTGCTCTGGGTACGTAGGATCCCAGAGCCCCTCTGAAACAAGTCAGGCTCAAAATGTGTCCACTCCGAACAGCTTTGCTAGCTTCGATCTGACGGCGCGACGGATCGAGCCCCGCCGGCCGGCTTGGAAGGGCTACGCGGTCCCGGCAGATTCGAACGTGTCAGCAGGATGTCAACACCTAGCCCACAAATTTGATGACGGCGCAGAGTTTAATCTTCACAGCATGTACTGACAGTCGCTTGAAGTCATCGCCGCTTGGCATCCAGGGTGTGGCGTTGGTCTATTTATATCGAAAATGCAACTTCGCTCACTCACGTCGAAGCGACTGAATAGGTGAACGCGAGGTGATGAGCTGATTTTGGATTAACATCAAGAAAATCCAATGCGGCAATCGTCAGCATCCGGCATTCGTGTGCCAAAGCAATCAGCTTATAGTCGTACGTGATCACCATGGGGAATAGAAACTCCGCTCACTGCTTGGATTTTCCAATCAGAGTTGCTGACATGGCGGGCAGAGGCATACACGTAAATAGAATGGGAGAATGCACTTTTGAGTGCATGTTTCTAGTAGAACAGCAACACTAAATCGAACGCTTGAGCGCCATCACATTCGGCCACAACACTCGGAAAAACGGGGACCAGCTACTGAATTATTGCCTCATCAGCCAACAGTAGTTAGTAATTGGCGCCTATATCAACAAGACCAATGCATTGCATTTTACGTATAATCTTCAGGCAGTTGCTAATCAAGGGCAATGCTAATTGCCCATACTTCATACGGGTGTAAAAATATAGTTATTATATTTTTTAAATCCGCATCACTCCGGCACCGCCTGATGAAGTGACAGATAACTGGTTCAAAATAGCTACAAAGCTTGGTTGAAAGCCTAGCTAAATGCAAGTCTAAACTATCACCGAATACTGAGTCGGATTTGATAGTCATCGTCGTCGATTGGAGTTTAGGGGCGCGTCGACATCAAGGGTCATTTTGCGCCCATGGATGTGATAGTCAGCACAATACATCACGTTGAGATGGCGCAGTGAAGTGTCTATCCTATGGGCAACTGAGCCACAAACCCGTCACCTTTCGGCCCACACATGAGGACTACATCAGTACACCGGCACACCTATAGCCATTCAGTGATGATCGCTGTTGGGCATTGAGGATCGACTTCGCTGAAGACTGACGGAGGGACCGATCGACCCACTGTTTATGTTGACAAACTGGCACTTTCCCAGGACTTAGGCATACTGGAAAGCCAGTGGAGGGGAGGGGCGACGTTCGACAACTCTTGGGATGGCCACCAGTGGCAAGACTGCAATCGACATACAATTACTTCACCGTCCATTACCATGTGTAAACATGCTTGCATTGCCACAGCTGGCGGATGTCTCCGCTGAGCTCGCCGTACCGTGCGTATGACGTCATCGAGAAGGCCGCCGTACTGCTCCAGACGTCTGACACGCAGTCCTGAGCGAGACACTTCGTTTTGGAACCGATCCAGAGTGCCGCTCCTGGGAGGCGCCACCACCAGCGCGACGCCCTGCGGAGACAGAACCGACACTAGCGCCATACACTGGCAGCAACAGAACTGGAACTTCGGAGCACCACCGCAATAGCTTCCTATATGGAGTGTGCAGTTCTGTGGCCTCCAATCCTGGTCACCCTGCCACAAGTTACCTGGAGGACGTGGAAATGTCAGTAATTTGGGTAATTTGGGGAAAAAAACCGAACTCATGTTCGTCAGAAACTTTGGCGGATATTGAAAACGCACCGCTTTCGGAATAGCCTCAGGCCTGCACGCAAGTGCATCCTTGATGTAATTATTTGATAAATCTTAACATTGTAGCAAATCCAAACTGCTGACGCTCACCGGTCATGTTATCTTGGCACCTCCAGTGCATGTGGTTACAGCGACCCCTGTAGCGTTTCCAAACGGAGAGCGCAAGCGACATGACACAAAAACAGCGCGACGAGGTCTCACGACTGATGACGCCAGTCTTAGACTTGGGGCTACTGGCTAGCCTTCCGTTTTTTTAAACACAAAAGTCGAAACTGACAGCGTTACGCATGCAGACTCCAGATACACGCCTAAAACGTTCACCATAGTACGTAAGTAAACGTTCACCACGGTACCTTTCAATGATACCAATGTGCGAATGTGCAATCCATAGGGCGAAGGTCAGATGAAGTTCTGACCTATTCGTTTTGGAATCTTACAAAATAGTGCCCGAACATTATTGTGTGATGCCTACAGCAAAAATGGACGTCATAATCAGATTACGGACACAAACTGCCAACTCCCGCCCCACCTCCAGCTGCATGGACCCTCGTCCAGCTGCATGGACGAGGGTTAAGATGCATTCATATATTTGCTGACATCAATCGTAGGGGCAAGTGTCTGAACACCAATGAAAACAACTGTAGATTCATACGCACACACGACCTGCTCCAACAAACACTACACTCAGAGGGTGGTTCTCCAAATGACATATTTTCGAAGGATGCAAAATCAATACTCTTCACATTAAACGCATCACCAACCCCAAAATATCAAATAATTAAAAGTTGCAACTACATGATAGGATAAATATATCAGTGGAAACATGCATGTGGAGCCATACATCACAATATTAAGATACAAGGCATACAACATGCTTGGCACACCAAAACGACGCTTCACAGTCGCATCAAAGAAACTTGATACAAGGTCAGTAACATGTTGATGGGCCTAACATAGCAAACAAGCACACTGATTTATTTATTAGTTGGGCTCAAGGGCGCGTCGACTACAAGGTCAAAGGACCATGAGTAAGGTCTAATGCTAAACCATCTTCCGTTTTCGTCACGCCGACTCGAACGCTGGAGTTTATCAGCGTCGGCCCTATAAACATATATCGAGCAGATATTTTGTACATCAATATGACCACAGCACATTTGATTGAACCTTGGAAATCACGCGCATGCTAAATGATTTCATCCAGAACAATATGCTCTGAAGAAAACTATAATTATTGTTTTAGATCTTATGTCGATTATGGCTGTGTGCAAAACTGAACTGGGAAAAAGATGTGTTAGTTATTAGGATGTTTGGGCGCATCAACTGCAGTGGCTATACAGCGCCCATTTGGGAAGAAGTGGAAAAGAGATGAATTTCGGATGGTTTCATTCATGTTTTATAGCCAACACAGTGGGCTCAGCCCCGCACAATATACCTGGACGAGAAACTCCTCGGACAAAGATGCTCGCTTTACCATTCACACACTTGAATTGTATTCGCCACAATATACAGCCTAATACAGACGTGGGTAGCTTAAGAAATGGCGACGCAAATAGTCTGGCTCGCTACACATCTCACCTCTGGTTTCAGCGCCGCCAGGATGAAGCGGGCCAAGGAATCACGGGCGTCGTCGAAAAACAGACTAAGGAAGTACAAATAACAGTCAATGGAATGTGAAGAGCTCATCACATACCGCTGGCAGAGGGCTATGTTCGCAATTCGGAGATGGACATTCAGTCTATGCTCGCGTGGAGACAACGAAATGCTTAGCTGGTTCCAAACATGGGCATACTACTTTGGCCGCATTTGAACACTAGCGTACGCTTTTGAATTTGCAAGTTGTAGCTACGAATGAACAGCTGTTTTGGCATGCCTTAGCACTTTTCCATCAATGTCCAGTTTGGATGCACTCCAGCTACATGGCTGCACTCCTGCTCGGATGATCCCGTGGCAGACGACCGTACATGAAGAACCTTTCAAGAAGCTCGGGTGAGATGGCGCACGGCTGTTGGTTAGTTATTGGTTTTACGACACATCTACCGTTGAGTCATGTAGCGTCGCCAACCTCACTCCGATTGGCCACGGACGAAGAGTAGCAACATGCGAGACTCGAACCCACAACCTTTCGATTATGAGACTGGTAACTTACCTCTAGACTACTCATCCTCTACACACGGGGTTTCATTTTACACACGCGAAGAAGAGGCACTAGCTCCTCAAGCATTCATTTCTCCCTTCTCAAATCACACCGAAGCTAAACCGATGCGCTTAATGTAATCAATAAGCTCATGCTAAACAAAAGTGGTCATGTTTGACGATCACAAAAGATAATTTCGCTCAATCAATTTCACAAAGCGACGCACATGGAATGCCGTGCCCAGCTGACAAAAAAGTTATGCCAATATGAAACGTCAAAAACACCAGTACCAAGCCTGCCACCGACGGGTTAAATGCTGCCACGCTGCGACGCGCTATGATTCGCTTAGGCATAATAGAAGAGCCGAACGTGTTTTGCACACAAAAATGGCCATTAATTTACCTTTGCAGCACCAACAAACACAGTTGTGCGTTGTTTCGTGTATCGAATCAACGCACAACGGAACAACTTGGGGTGTGGAGTTCCGGATAATGTCCACTCGTGTGAGATCCGTGGGAGGTGCTCACCAGTCGGCGGAGAGGATGACGTCGCACATGCCCTGCAGCGAGCTGACGTCGGCCGGCTCTGTCCACCGCAGCCGGCTGGTGACCGGGGTCAAAGGTCAGGCACGAATCACGCCACCAACAATGCACCGGAGTTGCAGCCAGCGGGCGGAGAATATCACGTAATGAATGCTGTCAAAATATTTTATGAGAAGTTCCACATCTTATTTGATAATACGCAATGTTATTTATGTGATACTTTTAGCTGTTACAGCTCCTAATATTGGGTTTGTGTCTGAAGTACTATGTTACATTCTGAGTAAATGCAATTGCATTTTTGGAAACAATGACAAATATTTGTTCGTGGTTAATTCGACCACCATGCTACATTGGCTATTCGATATGATAAACCTAACCATAAAACTGTGTAGTACTAAAGTGCAACATTCTGGTTATGCTCACTATAAATCAGGATACGGCGCGAGGCCTGCTTGAAAAAGGCAAATATCAGGTCAAAGAAGTTGAAAAGCGAAGTCGATGATTGGGTTGAACATGCTCAAAGAACGAGGTGCAAAATCTGCCAGCATACGTGAAAGGAAAAGGTCCAGGATCGGGCTGAATATATCCACGCGGAGTGGTGAGGTTAGTTCGTTGTTGGGACTTCGGTGCGCGTCAACCCCAAAAGTAGCATATGACACCCTTGGCTGGATGTAGCGTGGGATTTAGCTGAATATGCTTGTGGATGAGATACACGAGTTGGCCTAATGTACTCGAGGATGAGACCAGACAGGGCCAGAAAGATGACCAGAGAAAGGTGCCAACGGAACAGTAGGTGTTAATACAACGCCATAAAACTGCAGACGTTTCAACTGACTATGACTCTTCAGCCCGAGGTCTGAGAGTGGGATGGTTGTGATCTTTTGGACAACGATCTTGCACCTGATGCCAGTTCCTTGCACATCCTCATCAGCCCTCTCTATCCGGATTTACCTGATACAACCACATCCTCACCAGACACCAGTCCTTCCACTCAACCCATCTGCTACCAGCTCCCTCCACACATTCCCACCATACACCAGCCTACTCCACTCTGACTCTCCATACACCAGCTCCTCCACACGAACTCACCTGACGCCCACCTCAGTGCTGCCAAACAGCGCGCGGTTTCTGTCTGCGATCCGAGCTACGTTCTGCACAGACGTCTCGTTGCCATCGGTCAACAGCACCCGGCGGGCACAGCCGTACGCTGCCACCTGTCCAGCCGACGCACCAGTGTCAGTCGCCGAGCCGACACTGCCACCTAACGGCTGATATTCGAGTCACATCCGGTTTGGAAGTGGCAACCGATAAATCAATTCACCTTGGAGTTGATATTTGCAATAGATACCAAGTTATGCACATACGTACACATAGCCCCTGCATGTTTTTTCTTCACTGCCGTTAGTGACAGAGTAAGCGCGTTGATACTCGGAGCAATTAATTTTTGGGTGCTGAAAAGTCAAGTTTTTATCAGTGTCAATTTCTTCCTTACTAATTTTACATGATGGGAAGCGTTCGAGCTGGCGACGTTTTGTCAAGTGATTTTAAGTATAATACTAAAAGTTAAAGGTGCATGCAAAGAGGCATCCTTGCACGTTGTATCTGGCGTTTTGCTTCCAACCCTTGGATCAGACGCTTCTATGTTGAGCCTGTGTAAGGCATAAACTGCATGTCACAGAACATCGTACGCTTAAGCACGATGTTCTGATGATAAGCCTAATAGAGTGTAGTCCAAAGCGACCCAGAATGATTTGAATGCTCCGACAATCTTGATCAATATATACATCAATAATCATTTCCACGACAGATCCCCAAAAACGGACCACACAGCCAGGAGGCACACACCCGCAATGGTAGCGCGGATCAGCTGAAGCGGACACGTACCCCCGAAGCGGACCAGTTGGAGGCCGGGGACACGCACACACAGGGTGGATCAGCTGAAGCGGACACGCACCCCCGAAGCGGACCAGTTGGAGGGAGGACACCCACTCCTGAGGATGAAAAGTTGGAGGCAGGACACCAATACAAAGTGTGAACCAGCTGAAGCCTATACCCACCCTCGGGGCGGGCAAGCTGAAGGGGGCACGTCTTCGTCTGATGGCGGGCAAGCTGAACACCCAGGGAAAACTAGCCGAAGGGAGAACCCGTTGGAGGGAGGGCACCATCTACAGGGTGCACCAGTTGGATGGATGACACCCGCTCCCGTTGGAGGGAGGGCACCATCCACAGTGTACACCAGTTGGAGGGAGGGCACCATCCACAGGGTGCATCAACCGGAAGAGGAGAGGCGGTACCAAAGCTCACCGTGACGCCCGCCAGGCAGGTCATACCTCCGCCGACCTCCACCACAAGCTTGTCGGTGAACATGTCGCGGCGCGCCACACAGAGCAGAGTCAACACCTCCTCAGACGGCCACACACCTGTGGCCACGACATCGTCACCAACCGCGCCGACCACACGACGCCACGGCCCGCGGTCACCACCAAAGCCAGGTCGGTGCACGTGTCAGATGGGCACCCAGCTGAGCCGAGGAGAACATCACCAACCGGGCGGGAGGGCAGCAGACGCCACAAATTGTGTCAACTTAGGTCCAAGGAGCCGATAGCATGGTGGATGGCGTGTTTGTCCGGCAGCTTGGAACTTGATGCTTTTGACCTTAAGCTTTGATCTTGAGATATCGGGTTCAAACATGGCTACCTGCTCGGGATTTTGGCTGCCCGCGATCATTCGGCGTACGAGTGGCGAGCCCGCAAGGCACAGGCAGCCTTACTCATCATCAAGGCGCACAATACATAATTATGTCCACCGAACGTAGGGGATCATGAGGCGCTGCCCACCGATTATTATTGGACCGAGTGTTGGATGAGCGCCAGCCTGAAATTTGGTCTGTGCGAGTGGAGTTTCGTAACACGGATAAGACTTACCAGTGAAAGTCACTACAATGAGAATAACTTGCCGGGTACGCCAATTTTCACCACAAGTTATCAGCATTTGCACACACTCAACGCGCTCCACAGCATCGGTGCGTTCAGCATCGGTGCCACCAGTTCACCACGGAAGCAGTCGTGCCCCGCTACAAAACACGCCCCCATATGTACGTTACGCACAGACGCTCGGACCGCATCGCATCGTCACCAGCGCTCCGGCAGACGGAGACTCGAGCGAAGCGAAGGCTCCGCCCCAGCACGCGTTCTGCCGACGGTCGCACACTCCGCTACTTACAGACGTTGCCCGTGTTGTTAAAGCCGACCAGATCGGAGGCGCTCAGCCGGCGGCGCACGTGCCTGAAACAGCGCGCGCCGGCAGGTAACGCAGCCGCCGACTCTCCACGTGCGCCGGGCCGGCGTTAGCGCTTCGTCAAGACGCTTGGCGCACACGGCAAAGCTGGGACACTACTCGAGCACACGAGCTCGACACGCACACCCGCTCGGCACACACACGGGCGCGCGCGCGCCGACGGTCGCCGACTGGTGGCGCCGCGTGTGCGGTCAGCGTTAGTGAGGCACCGTCCGATCTCAGGTCACACGTGGGGGTGGGGCGGGGTTGGGGTGGGGTGGGGCGGGGGCGGGGTGGGGCGGGGGCGGAGGGCGGGGTGCGGTCAAGCACCAGGTTGCCGGCGTTAGCGAGGTCGACACCAACTCCACGGCACCCGGTCAGAGCGACCACCAGACCGGTCGCCGCCGGGTATTGGGCGCCGCGGGTGCGGGACAACACACGGCGCACCGACCGGCAGCTACCAGCGGCCACTGCTCCGGCAGCGCGAGGCTCACACCTGATCTGCAGTCCGCCAGCCGGACAGCCCGGGATGCGGTACGTCATCCACTGGCCGTCGCCGTCCATGGCGTCGCCGCTGACGTCCAGCACGCCGAGGCTCTGGAACTGGCGCACCACTGAGCCGCTGCCCGATGGCGCCTCGCGCCTCCGCAGAGCCTGCCGCCAGCCGGTGCTCAGTCGCCCAGCAACAGCACAGCCGCGCTCAATAGTACTGTATTACTACACTGTGATGCATCAACTGGATGGGATGATGAAAGGGGAAATGTGCCTAAATGTGTGCAGCAACCTAGAACAGAAAATAGCTCGACTGTATTGAGTAGCCAGTAATTGCAGGCATGATATCGATTTCAAGTGTGGAAAAATAAGATCCTGAGTGATTAAACTTGACCTCAAACATGACAAAATGGCTATATGTAAAAACATGATAGGTCCCCAACAGGCAGGTTCCGAGGATCTGCTTTCACGCTCACAGATAAAATGTTAATATCAAAATGGAAGTAATGAGCACATGCAAACACAATCTCATTAGTCTCCCCATATATAATCAACTCACCTCAGATAGAACCATCCAATGTCGTTTTGACTTCATGGGTGAAGCTTGACTTGAAGCAATTTATATATTACAAACACAGTGGGACCCAGTGCACAAATTACGTTCTTACAATAGAGCTTCATTCAGCACAACTTCACTGCCATATCTGCAAAGCAACAGTAGTCAGCCAGCAAACTGTGCGCACGGGACATTCTGATATGTTGATATTCTACCAGTGTAAATAACTCCAGAAGAATTCGCTCGAGTCATCCAGAAGGGCCCACTCGCCCCCTCTCCACCACTACATAATCAGGTGTAAATGAGCCCTACCATAGTAGAGTTAAGAACTGAATTGTGTGACAATATTAGACGTATCATTGGGGGCGATGGGAACCACGAGGTGCAGCGCCACATAGCGGAGACATGACGCTTCCCACGCAGAACCCTGGGTGGGGCCATGCTACAGCTGCTCGCATGCATTGGGTAATGGCATGCCTGTCTTTAGCGCACGCCATCGGCATCCGATGACAGGCGGACCCCAGGTGGACCGTACTAAACAGCTGGCACCAAGCTACTTGGTTCATCAGGTCATTGATTCGAGAGTGGAACACTAACACCACGCTGCGTGGGATGGTTCATGATATATGAATGGTGTACTACCATTGGTTTCCACCACAATTGCAAATAAAAACGAGCTTGTTCCAATATAATACATATAACCATTGGTGATGTTGCACAAATTATACAGGCAATTCCAAGGAGCGTCTTACTACACTGTGTCTTATTATATTGCTGTTATTTATGTCTACACAACCACTAAATGACCAGTTTCTACATTTTACATCTCCCAGATTTCATGGATTCATTTACTTCCACCACAACAGGACATGCTAGGGACATCACTGTTTTCATGTCCAAATGCCAGCGGTGATCTCTCTCGGACACTGCCATCTCCTTTGGTACTAACTGCAAACCACATATTGCCAAACAGGAGTTTGTGCAGGTGAAGAACTATCCCCGGTCCACGCCTGTAGATATAATTTCAAAAACACGGCAGAGTATTGAAAATCACAATTGTAGAGGCTCTCATAGAAAACTTCCTGGATTGTACAATATTGCCATATATTATTTTCCATGAAAATTGAAGCAATTATTTCTACATATGGCTGCATTCTTGTTGGGCATGTAGCAATGGTTGCTGCAATGGACAAGGTCCTTGTCAGTTCCAACAGCTCCAACAGTTTCAGTTGATATAATTTGGAGATAATGGAGCTTACTCATATCTGCAGCTACGGCTATTGTCCAAACATAATGGAGACACCAGTCATTATTTTGCAGAGCTGATACCTTGCTGCTCTCTATGCTTAGGGATGCCAAGTGGAAAGACAGCATTGTTGACATCCCTGAGAGACTATACAAGGATATAAAGCAAATAGTCCCATAGGATTGGCATTGTCCAAACTCCTGGCTGTGCAAAGGAGGATAAGCATTATACAAATGCAAAACCTTCTGATGTATAGCAGGTCAAATGCAACCAAATATTACCCAAATGTACCTCGGCTTGGCAAGACCAAGTCTGGAAATTTATCACCAGACCAGGAACTCTACATCATTCTATTCACAATATACTTTCAGATTGCATGGGGAAAATGCCACATTAACATCATCAGGGTACCAAATGAGGAGAGACTCACCCAGATTCTCCAGCCATGGGCAAGACAGCAAAAAGAGAGGAATTTCCACTGTACTCACCACCCCTCCAACATACATTATTTTTTGCAATTCAGCGTCCATAGGTTCCATGCAATCCGACATTCCTAAACTTGATGAATGGATAGTTTATTCTTAGGCTTCACGAGATCCAACAACTTAAAGTCATAAAGTGCCACATTTTAATGAGACCCACAGGAGCCCACCCAGACCAAACCCATAAGATAGCATAAGACTACAAAAAAAGACCATGTGACACCCTAAGCAACACTATTTGGCAGGTTTTACAACATCAGCAACACCATACCTAGCTGCATGCACTGGGTCTCAATGGAGCTCGCTTAATGTGTATGCTTATGTTCTACATGCATGACCAAAGCAAATGTATGCTCTGTGGTCTGTGGTCAGAACTTCATGGTAAGGATAGGCTTGCCTAGGTTGTCCAATGTTCAACCTTATTACACTAAGTTATATGATATGAGGGGTCAAAATCAGGGACATTGATTTCTGACAAGGATTGGGAACACAATACACAGGCACATGCCCAAGTTGATTGGGATGGCACACTCCATTGGTTCTGCTTACACACCCCAACAGTAACAGGTTGAGCATCCATCTTTTCTACCCTTCATCCCCATACATCATGCAGAATTGGTTCACCCTCATCAAACTTCCACTGGATGAGAAAAGCCTATTCCGGCCAGTAGGTGGATCCCCACATCAGTTCAAAAATAGGCAGGCATGGCCATTTTGCGCTAGTTTATCGTGGCCTGTGCTTAGTAATTGCTTAGAGCAGTATATTACTGAAATACAAACCTCTTGATGCTAGTGGTACGTGATGCAACACCTGTAAAACGATTTGCGTTGTGCAAGTGTTCCAACTCGTTGTGAGGTCAAGGCTTAAACAAATAGTAGAAATGTCTCTGAATTGTGATGGGTGGTCAATTCCACGACAAATCGACAAGTGAATGGGTTACATTACGCACTATATCTCGATGAAAATACTTATATAAGGTTAGTATGACCATAATCCAGCCGCGCAGTTTTGGAAAGGATCGGAGCAAGGGTTAAAGAGTTATAGCATCGGGCATTTTCGAGAGGTCACCTAAGTCTTTGGAGATCTGGAACTCAATGAAGGGTAACACGAATTCCACTAAACTATATTTATCGTTGAATCCGTCATGATCCACTGCATCTTGTGTCGATTTACAAACTTGTGTTCACGTATTTTTTTACTAGTCCCGTTTCGGGGGTCTTCAACCGCCCCCTCAGGTTTTCGTGGATAGTGAACGAACGGCGCGCGGCAGCGCGCCAAAATTTGGCATACCTTTTCCCACACCAATTTGGCATGCTGTATCAAAATTTTGAAGTCACGTCATCTAGGGTCAATGAGTTAGTTAAGGCCACCTCCAAAAAAAGTTCCGCCAGTCGTTATGCTTTAACGGATAAAGATATTTTAATGAAACTTTCAGTTTTTGCTTAGGGATGCAACAAACGTACGAGGGGATTTTTTTCGTTTTTGACTACCTATAAATTTTGCATATTTCCCTATTGCAGTTCAAATCGAAGATTCTGGCTAAAGTAAGCATTTTTCAAGGGAAAGTCGACTTCCAACAACGCTTCTCGGTCTGCTCTACCCATTACAAAAGGAAATTAAAGAAAACTTGAAAACTTAAAATTTTGAAATAATGTTTTTTTTTTTGGGGGGGTGGTGGTGGGGACGAAAAATGTTGTGGCCCTGATCGATATCGCTGTCCTTTTCTGATTCCAAATAATTTTCGTTTTTTTCTCTCAAATATCCCCAAAAATGAACTTACCAGAGCCAAAAACATAATGTAAATCGTGAAAAGCCCTGAAAATCTAGCCCCCCTAGTGATGCCACTTTTGGGGATTTTTGTATTCACGGGTGGATCCGGACCCTACTCGTCGAACGCTTTCCGATGACACCTTTCTCGTTTTCGTGCGACGCTTAGTTTGGATTTTAGAGGGGGGCTATTATCCGCCCACCGAGACGGGGTGTGAGGATTTGACCAGAAAGACGGCGCGGGCTAAATCGTGAGCTTGTGACCTAATATAACGTGACCTGGTTTGACCTTTGAGACACTCAAAGTGCTGTTTTGGAAACTCAGAAGCGGCGAAGAGTGATTCGTGTAATCCTAAATTCGTCACTTGCAAGGAGTCACTTGCAATGTAAATGTTTTCAGCTAATGCAACATAATGTAATACAAATGTAACATAATGTAATTCACCTAATGTAATATAAATGTGTTCACCAAATATACGTAATTTTCCATCAAGGTCAGCATATCATAAAATATACCATCACATCTTACCGACAACACTGAACGGCATTTATCACCGTCATTCACTGTAATATCAATCTTCTGGAGTTTTAAACCCCACATTCTGGAAACGAAAGGATGAACCTCACCGACTGAGTAATCGCATTCGTCTTCAACTGCATAAGAAACAAATTTGGCGCGGACGCATCAATTGATACATGACAAGCCTGAAATTAATCACATAGGATCATGACCCGCCTTCATCTGTGTAGTAAAATACAGTAATATAATCACACAATGCAATGCAATACAATGTGTTGCAGTACAGTATTATAATGTAATACAATGATGAACAAATCTGCAGATGATGATAAATTGGGGTTTAGGGGCGCGTCGACTGCCATGGCCATTTTGCGCCCATAACTGTATCTAAAGGCTATGTACTATGCTCCTACAGTAGACAGTAAGACAAAATATTCAGGGACGGCGATAGACAACATCAAAATTTGTTCGTCGAAGGAAGGTAAAAATGTCCCCAGACGACACAACCTCAGTCTTCATTTAGCAGCATACGCAGTGTCGCTGTTTACACGTCCTAAAATCTGGTGTCGTAGAGGTTCTAATGATAAGCAGCCTATTAAAACATGATAAACGGTAAGCGACAGATCTGCAGATCATCCCATACCTTGTCAGAATCACATTTCAGACAGCTGGTCTGTCACTGCGATAATATTAGTCAACACAACATGTATCAGAGCGCAGTCATAACACGTTTCGCTTCATCCAACTATCATTAACACGCGTTCCTCATATGTAAGCAGTTCATGAACTATTGCGGTGCTGTGGGTTACTGGTGCAAACTTGTGGTACCATGTGTTCCCCTCAACATGGTGGCTTTCGAGAAGCGCTCGGTGAGGTGGGTCGTGACTTCCATTGCCACTGCTTTGATACAACTATGGCCTTGATGCAGCTGACTAGCTTGTGTGACAAATACTCAAACATGTACTCGCCATCTAGTTGTAAAGCGGGCGCTTGAGGTTCTCTCGAGCACGAGACGCTTGGCTGTGCTTACGATGCCGTCGCAAGCGCCCTTGCCATGAGATGCAACAAAAGGCCACTCAAAGGATGCCCCAAAATATGCATCAAGGTAAATGCAGTGACGAAGTCGTGCATATTTGTATACTACCATTTGTGAAATAAATATGTTTTGAGGTCAGGTACTACGGTTGGAATTTTTGGTGGAAATGTCGTTGCAGGACCGAATGCACCACGTCCATGTTGCGCTTTGTGCCGTCAGAGATACAGCAGTATGTCCGATGGCACAGTAACTCCTGCTCACGCCAGTACACTATGTACAGACAGGTGCACAGCACACTGGGACGAATCCCAGTGGAAGCCTTGGGCTGCATCTTGCACCACAAATGAATAATTATCAGCTAAATCGCACTAATTCGCCCTCATTGGCAGTAACTTTTGTATAGGTGAAGTGCTGACCATTTTTGTCAGCCACAAAGTGGTGCCTAGTAAGCTTCACGGTTTAGTGACTCAAATATTGGATGCTTTCCCTTTTGGTCTAGACTATTTCTGCGAGTGTACAGCGGCGCATGCTTATCCACTGTTCCTACCTAATCTCATTATCCGTGTAATCACCTGGGGCTAAACCATCGTCACTCTCTTCTCCTGATTTGTCTGTGGGGATAATCCTCAGAAGTTTCATCACCCCATCTTCACCAGGGCAGTCCTTACAGTTGTGCATCATACAATCACAGGTTAGAACACTAGTGCAACACCACATTCAAGATCAGATGACTAACATTAGCATCCCACCACATGCCTCGAATGTCAAAAGCCTGGTACTTTAGTAATATGCCACTCTAAATTCATATTTATGTAGGCCACGGTAAACTGGCGCAAAAACAACCATGCATGCCCAATTCTGAACATTTATGCAGAGGTCTAAAAGCAAAACCATACCTTTTATATTTTCTTGCTTAAAAAGATATGACATCAATCTTCATTTCCGACCTTTTTCAAATTCCAGTGACTGTCTGAAGGGTAAAATAAGTCATGTGATCTTCGGTCACGATGTCACGATTTAAAATACCCTGAAAGGGAGCATTTTGAAATAGCCAAAAGATGCAGGGAATCATCGTCAGTACCTATGCACAATTCAAATATTGTTTTATTTCGCTAAAGACCTCAAAAGACACCCCTGTTAGGTGACATCTAAAAGTGCCAGAGGCTATAACTCCTTGACTATTGACATGATCTTTATAAAAAAAATTGCTGGATTTGGTGGATCGGATAAACCCACACAAGTATTTTCATTAAAAAAAATATAGCAGGTGATATTTTATGACTTTCACTTCCTGATTTGTTATGGAATGGGCAAACTTGAGCACAGTACTTAGGACATATATTTTGTACAGTCTTTATGTTAGAGGCTTTTGTAACAAGAAATATAAGAGGCATGGAATATGTGATGGGCATAGGCATGCCTTGTGTCACCAGGTACACTACAGTGTGTGCAATACCCTTTGGAAGCATCCAATGTGTAAATGGGAATCAGAGTTGGACATTTTAAATGTAATGGGCAAATTGCAGCTGCAGTCAATTTGCAAACTTGTATGGATTTGAGTGGGCATGCTTGCTGGAATGTATTCATGGTTGCTATATGCTTTTGTTTACATGCATGTATCAGACAGATACATGTCTGATAGGCTGTGTGTACCTTCAAAATGAAAGGGTGACCATCTCTGATGGTAAAAGGCATGCCTCTAAGGAGACTAGAGGAGACCTTGCTACTTGAGTGCCCTTTGCTCAGAGGATTTTTCAGCCCAACGCACCCCTCCAAGGGAAAAAGGTGCCCCTTCAGTATGGTAAATGAACCCCTCTGCCAATGATAACTGAACTCTCCACAGGAGAACATCCAGGAACTTCCACGATAGCATACCTCTGAGGAAATGGCACCTCTCAAGACAAGTACCTATCCCCTCCCTTGAAAATGTATGTATCTACCCATGTAATAAATGTTATTTGAGCTGTTGAAGCAACACAAGCCACCACCATCCAGTGTATGTCAGCTTCTCAGTCAGTCAGAATCAGAAAACATCTTTGAACATGATTTCTTCAGACTCCAATACCTGCTACACAATGAGGATCATTTGGCTCTCACAACAGAAAGAACATATATTACTCAATACAAATATTTATATCAATTTTTAAACTATTATGCAGTGGTGCACTGGAGGGGGAGGGTGGCCCATTTAGCCAAAATGTGCCCTCTTGGCCAGAATGTCCCAAATTTAGCCAAAAATAACCGTCCTTATGTGCCCTGCTTGTGCCAAAGGTGCCTTTTGGGCCGAAACCTGCCCTTTTGGCCTAAAAATGGCATTACCCTGTGCCCTTTCCTCTTCTATGCAGCATGGAAAATTCACACCCCACCCCAGGTCAACAAACCTTCCAGTGTGCCCTGGGGGCAGCAAAGTGCCATTTTGGAGCTGGTCAAGTGCTCTTTTGGAGCTGCCCAAGTGCCCTTTTTGGTCCAGCCCCCCTGTGGGAAATCCTGGGTGCACACCTACTCTTATGCACAAGATATGAACTGGCAACACATAATGAAACCATGGTGCATATATGCACCAAAGAACAGTAAAATACCATGGAACTCATCATCTGATCACATAACTCATCTTTGGGTGAGTGATGCTTGAGAATTTGTGGAGCCAACCAGGTGAGAGAACTAGGTGAGAGAACCACTCCAACAGCTGAATGAATGGCAAACCTCTACCATCCATCCACATGCCTCAACCTGGAGCATGTCTTCTGACTGGAGTTCATCCTTCTCCAATTGAGGGTACTGTTTTGTTGGTTATTTGAGTTTTAGGGTGCATCAACCAGGTTTGGTCATTTAGTGCCCTTGAGGGTGCTGGAACAGACTGGAATAGACACTAGGGTCCCACGTTAAAAGTTGAAATTATTTGAAGGGCAGTCAATGTTGAGTGGGCATGTGCATCCTCAAAAGTATACAAAACAATCCCATAGACAAAATTGCAGATTTATCAAGTTGTTTGTGCAAATAGTTGCACTACAAGAACTGTCACAGGTTTGCAGTTTGAAATCACTCATCTTGTACCTTCATTCCAATACTTCAACCTTTTTCATCATTTAGTATCAAACAACATAAGGTTGGTTGGTTATTTAGGCTTATGGGAGCATCAATTGCACTGGTCATATGGTGACCATTCAACTATATGAAATTAATTTGCTTGCTGTGCTCATGTTGATTTGTTCTTCAAAAACATGGCAAGTTTGGTGTCAAAACAATAATTGGTGAAGAACTGCATATTTGGATGTAAAAGTAGGATTGGAGGATAGGAGATAGGTGGAAGAGGAAAAACATCTACTTCACAACTATAAAAATATTGTATGTGAGGTAATCAATGCTGCCTTTCCACTCAGAAGGTATTCCATAAAACATTGGTAACTGTAAAGCATGAATGTGTCATAATCATCATTTGTGATTCCATTCCACTCAGATCATTAACCCCCTTCAATTATCAGCTAAAATAACTACCTGGGCATCATGTCACTTGACTGAATGGGGATTGCTCCCCCTAAATACCATAAATTCATGTGTCAGTGTTTTATTAATTCTTGAAATATATCATTATAATGCAATGTATATGAATTTGACCAAGAAAATGGGACCACTAATTTTCCATTCATGTGCATATGTTCAGGTTGTGAGCAAATAGCACTGAAAAAGAGGCTTTGAGTTACATAACATAGCATGAAAGGAAATTTTCTAAAAAATAAATAAAGGCAGCTTAATCTAACCTAACATAGCTTAACTTCCCTTAGGAAAGGAAAGTTAGAAAAAGCTACAGCATTCATTAAAATTTTCAAGATTAAAAACAAACCCAACCTAACATAACCTAACAAAGGGTGATTCTGAAGGAAAAAAAATTTTCCATTTTATCCTTTAAAAACATTGATATTTTGGAACCACTTTCCAACTTAAAATACCTTAGCTCACCTAACCTAACCAAGCATAACCCATTTGTTCGCTTTATGGAAACAAATGGGTGTTAAACAAAAATTGTATCGAGACCACATCGAAGAAAAATACCCGAAATAACTACCTAGGTAGGTACCTATGTAAGTAGGTAGGTAGGTACCTGCGCACCGCTTTTTCCTTCTGAAGATATCATGAGTTAAACATGGACTTCAGCAGAAAAAAAGACGCATCAGAAATATATTTTTCCTACCCGAGTTAAGAGTAATATGAGACCGACATAAAACCTGACCATCATTGGTGTTGAACAAACCATCAGGAAAACAATAAGACAAGATAGGTAGGTGGGCATGCACCCGCACAGTACCTATCATGATTATGATACACGAAGAAAGTGGGCGGCAAATGCAACACAGAGGTGATTATAGCGCGTTTGCACCATCTGTGGCGCAAATTTTGGACAATGTTTTCGTTACACTACTTGGTTACCTAAGTACTTTTGAAATCAATACTTCAAGGAAGCCGTGTAACAAGAAAGAAGTTTTTTTTGCCATATTCTTAACAATACAATTGCGAAAATAGGTCTTTAAATAAAAATGAGAAAATGGTGACATGAATACTGCTGTTCTTAAGAGAACGTCCTAAGAAATACAAAAATACAAGTGACATAAAAGGTACGTAAAATTTTACGTCATCGAGGAGTTGTGTACAGTCCCACCACTACACCAGACAACGGCGTCTCTGCGGCGCGTTCCCTCCCTCTCTTAGCTGACAGCCGCATTGGGAGTACCGATCCTCTCGTGTGACGTTGGGTGGCGGCTCCCTGGCTGTGCGAGCAATATTTGGTGAGTGGTTCGGTGTGTTTCGTTCCAGTGATAAGAGTGGTGTCGTGTTCTCAATGAGTGGACGTGAATTCAGTGCTACTGGAACAAATATCGAGCCGGTGCGGCCTCCCGTGGCCACAGTTTCAGTGGTGTTGGTGAGATTTCGGCACGACCGTTTTGCCATCACTGCGTGGGTATTGGCAGCCCGGTCTTTTTAACGCGAAGTGCTTGGTTCATTCTGTGAAGTGATTGCATCGCCTTTCTTCAAAGATACCACCTACCTACCTGCATACGTGGATCATCAAGGAGCTTCGGCGTCACTGGGCATGGGGCTGTTCGCAAAAGGATGGTCCCTCTTGGGACTGGCTTTCCTTCTTAATTCTGGTAAGTACATGTCATGTGCATTAATATCTCTATTACAGCAGCATAGGTTGGGCATGTGGGGTATAGGAGGAGCTGAATGAGCCTCTAATTGTGTACTCTTGTGCCAATGTAAAGTTATTGGCTTTACTTTTGCTGTAGTCCTAAACATAGGCAAACAAGAAGATGCAAAACAGGTAATCCAGTACAGAAGTTTACATAAAACAGGAGTGGATAGTGGTTGAATAGCACCAGTCATACAGCTTCTTATTGATCATGAGAAGGAATTAGAATGTTTACAAGTAGGTACCTACCTACCTACCTACCTACTAGGACCTATCTGGCTTTTATTCATTTTTCCATTAGGTTAGTTGTCAAAACAGGGCTTAACATATTAAACATATTCTATTAAAATTTTTAAACATTTTTTAAACCTTAATATAAAAAATATTATATTAAAATTTAATAAAAACATTAAAATATTATCCAGGCCCTTCCTGGATTTTTGCATGTTCATCAAGATAATTATTCTGCCATTTTTATCATTTGGCCAATAAATTGGAATGGTACTATATGGTTGAGCAAATATGTTTTCTCTCAAATTTTTTTGGCATCCAGATAATCTACAATTATATTTTTTATTAAATATCATTTCTCCCATTTGATAGATAAATGGTACTGTTTGACAGTAAACTGCTCTTTGATGAAGTGTCCAATATTCACTGAAATGTGCAAGCTGGGATTCTGATGGCACAGAATGAAAGGAAATATCATACCCATATCCAGGTACCCCAAAATTTTCCTCCCCATATCCGGGATTGCAAAGCACAAATGCAACCCTGGTTTCAAGATTAACTCACCTTGACCAGAGGTCTGGCTGACACTGGAGTCTGAACCAGTGTCAAAAACACAAGGCTGATCTAATATATCAGGATATGTTGCACTAAGTGCTTTGGCATTTGTGTTAATAAGCAATGGACCTGAAGATGCAATGTTCAATGTTTTCTATAAACAAGCAATTCATGGCAAAGAGGCACTGCTTCTTTCCTTGTTACTTTTTTCCAGACTATTTTGCTGTGCCAAAGGCCAAATCCAAAAATGTAGCCCTGTCCTGGACATAATCATTCAACTAACAAAATCCTGAATCTGCCCTTTGATTGATTTATTTTTTACATTGAAATATTTTGCTATCACAGCTGGCACTTTTTTGTAAACTGCTCTTTGCAACTTGTAAACTGAAGACAATTCATATTGCTGATAATTTCAGCAGCCTATGATGATGGCTGGCTGCCTCAATTCTGACTTAGATTGCTGCAAGTGTAAAGTAGTTGTGTTTAAGGATTGCTTCTATCCATAAATGATACCCACTTTATAATCAACACACTCAAAATAATTTGGAATTGTTGCCTTCCATTGCAAGTAGCTGGCCTACCCAAGCATCACAGGCTTGGAGCCAGTGTGTTGTCACTGGAGCCAGTTCTCTGAAGAGTGCAATGTGCATCCATGTGTCATAAGACAATAGCAGGAAAGTATTTAATGCATTCTCAATGTTGTTCCTGTACAACATTATAATGACTTGTTTTTGTCCGGTGTGGAATGCAAAAGTGAGTACAGAAGTATGTCAGTTTGCCATGAAAATAATGTTCTTTAGTAGACTGTAAACTGTGTAAGTATTTCAAGCTCATTGTTCAGCAAAAATTGTACCTTGTACTTTTTTTATATTGAACCATACCATTTTGTAGATGTGCAGAGTATTGGGATGCATATATTTATGATAATGATACAAAGGACTATGTCATATGCTGGTATTGGACAACAGACCAGACCATCAGAAGTCCTTTGATCTGAAATTATGCTGCAAGAGGTTTGCATGTCACGATCTGTTATGGTGAGCGTAAGCATGCCACAAATGAAATACTGTTGGAAACAAGGCATGCAAACTTCATCAAACCATAAGAATCACGATGTCGATCCTCTTTGGGAAATATGTTGATTCAGTGTTCAGAAAGTGATGTGTTCCTCCCCTATTTCGCCAATAATCTACCACGGCTCCTGTATATTCGCTCAAATGAAATTGGGTGTAGCTTCCCTCATTTATGTGACTCAATTTGTATCGAGTTCCTACGGTTTTTAGTCCGTTTCGGTGTCTGCGGCACCGACCCAATGCGACCTCGTTCGGTTGAACTTGACGGGCTGCAGTTGGCATGGCCTTACCCAGATTTTCTAGCGACAGGGCTATCAATATACCGGTAACCGGCGCCCTGCCGATCCACCCCTCCCCATCCCCCGCTGTCTGAGCATCCTGCAAATGTGATGAATGGTGCAATAGTATCCTGCAGATACGATGAGTGATAAGATGATGTACTGGTCTGGGGACTGTTTATGGCTGGCTGGTTGCGGTTCCAAATGGCGTCCATTCTGTGGCGGGAAGTTTGCCTGTCAGCCGAGGGAGGGTCTTGGCCACTTCGTTCTTGTGGATGAGTGGACGATCGTAACTCCCGCATTAAACGGTGCCACCGAACTGAAAACTCCCGACTGGCTAGGTGACTTGGGGTCAATGGAACAAGCGCTGCCTGGCTTCGGCCCTATTCCCGTAAGCCTCAGTTGCGCTGGTTTGGATTTGTATTTTGGAATTTCGGGTTTGGAAAGGGTATTCTTCACTCCATCCATTTCGGAGAGGATAGTGATTTCCTCGCGTATAACAATAGTAGTTAGATTTATATTTCTATAAGCTCACGACCATTTTGAGATAGCACCATTCAACCTACCATGAGAAAAAAAAGATTATTTTCGGGAGACGATAATGTTCTGCAGAGCAAACACCTAGGCCCGGAATATCTTCTAACTCTTTAATGACACCCATTTGTACGCAATTTAGAGGAACATTCGGAGAAAACGGTGAACAACCAATTGTGTTCCAAGTATTTTCATGTTTGACATGTGTAAAAATTTAGAGCATTTTTCAGAGTATGCGCAAGCGAGCATGTATCGATGCATGGGGGTCAGCTGAACGTGCTGCTCGAAATAGTATGTATATTTCAAACCAAACGAAAAGGGTACAGTCATCATTAAGTGAAGTGCATTATTCAGATCGGCATTACTGACTATTTAGGTACCGTGAGCATCCAAATCATATCACCCCGTAATATCCTGTTCTTGAGGGAGTACGTACCTTATGTCATAAGCATGCAGTGATAAGCTGTTAGTGGAATAGGGAGGAATATATGACTTCCTGAACACTTCATTGAAATTCTTTTCAAAGAAGTATCGACCTCGTACTTCTTGATGGGTGTTTTTAAATATCTATGCCTCGCTTCTAGCAATATCCCGTTACATGCATAACATAATAATGTACACAGCAAGGTACAGCACTGAATCTATTAACATGCACCGTGTACACCTGCTACTAGCATATTTTAACATTTATATGCATTGTTGAAGACATAGAAGATGCATGGCCCACCGAGAACTAGAAGTCTCACCTAAAGTTGAAGATAACATATGGAGATTATCATATCGTTAGTTGCTGTTTTTTTTTTTTTTTTTTTTTTTTTTTTTTTTATTTTTTGCGTGTTCGTCGATTGTGTTCGATATTAGTTTTTTAATCTGTGGGCGCGCCAATTTACCCAACATCAATGCAGCAATTTAGTGGCAATAGCTTAGAACCCAAGGATTTTGGCAATAGCTTAATTAGCTTTCGCCGAAGCGGCTTCGAAATCCATTGATCCATCTCAGAGTTTGCTTCAGCAAAATTCACCCGTTGAAAATGATATAAGTGAATGTGCTGCCACGCAAGCCAAACTCCCATAGCAGTGATTTGATATGCAATTACAAATATAGCTGTGTTATATAGAGTTGCGTTCCACGAAAGTCATTCTTCCTGTTGTCATGACAATTTTGCATCGTAATTGGTTAACATGGCGAGCTCAGTTAAACATCTGATATCGGTCACAATCGCCGCACGCGTAATATGTGTAGCTAATCGACACCTTAGCAGCTGATTTATATTGTCCAGGCCTCTCCTTTTCTAAGGCACGCATATTGAACGACGCTGCACCATCTCATGGAACCCATTCCAATGATTTAATACTCGTTGGCTGCGTGTCATCTATCATTTACACCCCTCCTCCCACCATACCCTCGGTTATTCTCGCGGTAAGACAGTGGGGGTGGTCTCGCTGCGAGGTCAGCTACAAGGAGGTAATGAATCGACCTTGTTCTCAAACGAAGCAACGAAGAACGTTCCAACACCTACCACGAGCCCATCGTGGGCATACCACCCAGTGGACATTTACTACATTAATCCCATCCATCCACTCCCAAATTTCATCCTATTTTAAATTACGTTCGATGAGGTCTTCCCACTACATTTCCAGGCAGCTCATTATGTTGATCTACCAATTATCCAGTAATCATCGTGTCTGTTTCACCCCTGTGATGCTGCAATTGAAGTGTGTCATGGTGTTGCGTATTGGTGCTCTCTGTGCACGATCTTCGATGTACACTTCGGGATATGTTGTTGAAAAAAATATGTTTCCAAAACCGATGAGCGTGTTTTATATGAGATGCTTCTACACGGGAAAATAACATTCTCGCTGGACACGACAACAACGTATTCCTTCCGAGCACCTTCTGAAAATGTGCCATGCATTTGGTTTCTCAATTTCCTTTAGCACTTTTCATTCTGCTCATTGTTGCAGCGTGATTACGGGGATAGCCTACTGATGAGGAAGTCCAACCATATTCGTGTCGATTCGTGGATGATGCCACCTAGCCGTTTCCTCGCTTGATACTGAACATCGGACGTTGGAACTTTGTGGAACCCTGGCGTGCAGCTGAAAGTGCTATATGATGCTTATCCTTCCACACCTGTGAATCGACTCCCACCTTGCGTGTCACACCAGATTTGGCCCCACTTTGCGTGCATCTGGACATGAGGTGTCAATGGCTGTTTTTGTATGTCTCAGGTCCATCCTTCTGCTTTACGTTCTCGGTATGTCACCACGGGCCGTTCGGCCAGTGACCACGCGAACCACTCCGTTGTTCCTCGCGACTGATGACTGCTCACATCTGGACGCGACAATCGATATGGCCGCAAAATTACCGCACCGTTAGTATTAATTATATAGTAGTCGGCTCGGAGGTGTATCATAAACTCCACCGATAATAACCTCCACAGCTGGGACCTCGATAACTCAATGGTTAAGCTGGGCGTCTGGCAAGCCAGAGGTACGGGGTTCTATTCCCTGCGATGCCCACCATTCCTGCCAGGGTGAGAGGCAGGCGACGCAATATGGCTCAGCTGCTGAGTGCGTCGTAAAGTCGGAAGCTCCAATCCAACCTCCACAGCTCATAACCTGAACAAATTCAACATACTCAAAGGGATCGGAACCTTCACAGCTCATAACCTCCACAGTTCATAACCTCCATAGCTCGTGACCTCCACAACTCCACACCGGTTAGAACCTTCACAGCTCGTAACCCAACTCCGAAGCGGTCATAACCTCCACAGCTCACAACCTCGACAACTCCGGAGCGGTCAGTCGGCACACCCTCAATCACCAATCCACCGCCACGAGATAATCGATGGGCACAGTCTGATCATCATCCAACCGGAGGGAGATGGGCTGGGGACAGTGCTCCCGCTACCGTGATGGTGCGTGTTCTAGCCAGGTCGCAGGATTGAGAACGAATCTAGCTCTAGTTAACTAACTCCAGTAACTAAGTATAACTTTAGCCGGGGCTTGTGCAGGGATGGCCAGCTTGGGCGACTCACAAAGCCCGGGAGGGGAGGGAGCAATGCGGCTCTCCGACCCTAACGTGAAGCGAAGGGAGGGACAGCACGGCGCGCATTGACATTCTGCTCCGGTTAACGGGTAGGGTTCGGTGAGGAAGACAATGCCGCGAATCCCGGCAACGATTTTGAGAGAGGAAATCAATAGATGAACCTTTGGTTTGTGGAGCTCGCCTGGTTGCGTGGGACATACGCCGCGCCGCCATTGGTTTTCGCCAGGTGGTAGTGAGGCCGCCTCTGATCAGCTTGTCGAACCCGAATGAGCATAATACTGATGCGAACATGGGACCACCACACTGCCAGCTCCCGGCGGAAGCGATGACATGGATCGCGGAAGCTCGGTTAAGGAGGGAATA
Source organism: Imbricaverruca yamaguchii (assembly GCA_034440575.1). Classification (NCBI taxonomy): domain Eukaryota; kingdom Metazoa; phylum Arthropoda; class Thecostraca; family Neoverrucidae; genus Imbricaverruca; species Imbricaverruca yamaguchii. The sequence goes on along the minus strand of JAOTOL010001423.1, from coordinate 810,213 downwards.
GCAGATGAGTCATCGTATGATAGGGGGCCTACGACTCCTCTCGGGTGACTTGTTCACGTGGAAGACGCTCTTGTAGGCGAAGTTTTTCCTCGAGTATGGGTCGCTGCCGCTACCCCGGTTCCGACGGGCCGGATGGCGGCTGCGAGCCCGCCGCCCCCCCTCGGTTCCGCCTGGCCGGATGGCTGACTGCGCCGCTGATCGGACCAACGAAGCCCTGCCGGCAGCTTCTGCCGCCGGCTGTGGTTATGTGGCCGTCCGGTGGCGCGATGGTGGGCGTCCGGGCCGCGAACAGCGCCGGCGGGGTCACTTGACACGGTGCCACCGACGTGTGGCACACGGGCGCGCTACATAGTGTCGGCGGGTGGGGGTCGTGATCACGCGGCCAAATGGGCCTCGCACGGCAGCAGTGCCAAATTCCTGTGCAATGAAGTGTCAGAGTTTATCAACATTCAGGGATGTAACAAAACTACGAGGGCGATACAACAGTGATAAATGATGTTCATCTCTGCTGTAGCTTCTGTATTTATTGTAGTATGCGCCTTGTTGCCCTCCACTTTCCGCTACTATTCCGAGACCCACTACATACTCCGATGGGCGCAAAATGACCTTACCAGTTGACGCGTCCCTAAGCTCCAATTCATCATCCCTACCACCTCCGCTACCACTCTTTGCATCCTGCGCCTGATTACATCCTGATCATGCATCCCCATCTTGATCGCTGCACCAACGGTGCCTACAATGAAGCACGCTTTTAATCCCTGGAAGTGCTCCACCTGCATTATCAACGCATCCATCTGGTTACTCAGGTCCACAATGACTCCCAACACTCACACTGTCCGCGGTGAACTCCTTGCATTTGTATAGTTGTTCTTTTTATCTTCTTTTTGTCTTCTTCTTGTCATTCTACTTAGACCTACTTGGACATGTAAAGGGATTCCGAAACCTGTAGCTAACGTGGCGCTCCTAGGGCTCGAAAATAGGTTGTTTATGTTATTTGGCATGCATTGCATTAGCATCCGCAATGAAGTATTCTCATTTTTCTCATTTTGAGGTTGAATGATGGTGTTTAACAATTAACTACTGCGACAAAGCGCTCAATATTCACTGGACAGTGCAGGGTGAGATTCTGATGTCACAGGTTGGAGACCAAACATCTTCTCCGCATTTGATTGCCTCCAAATTGTTCTCTGCATCCAGGATTACAAAGCACAAATCCAGCCCTGGGCGCCCCTGAATTGCTGGTTGCAGTTTTTTTTACCGCTTTGAAATAACTTGAATTCAAATAATTTATTATAAAGACAGTATTCAAGAATTACATCAAACATAGTGGTGTTACACTAGTTAAACCTGGAGCACTTCTACAGCGTCCTCTCCAAGCGACCAAAAATAGGCCAGAACTGAGCCCCCACCAATACCTTGAATACCACCCGAAGGTACCTTCCATGAAATGAAAGAAATAACGACAACGATTTGCAACAGCATATTGTCCGGGAGCAGTTGATGCACCCCTAAGCCAAAATAATCAATCAAAAGAAGGAAAATGTACCAAATGCAACTGAAGTTACCGGGCTTAGCTTACACGACACTCAGGAACAAAAACAAGCAAACGAACCTAACGAAAATCGTATGAGGAATCGGCGGTCCACTCTGCTTTGTCGCATGCTAGGGGTATGTTTGATCCAAGCTTAGCGGCCGGATTTGGACGGTGTTTTTGGATACTCGGATGAGTCGCGGACACGCAGCCACGCTCGCCGGCTGGCTATGACGGGTTTCCAGGGGTGCAGTGCCGCCGCCACGATACGGCACCGGCCGTGGCTGCTAGCTGCACGGTCGGGTGACTCGCGGAAGGCCGGATTACAAGCTGGGCGGCCTGTCGAAGGTCTCGGCTTCTGTTGACGTCTGCCGGGATCGCCAGCTGCGCACCAGCCCTTACCAGCTGGTGTCGGAGAACACTCCACATACTTCCGACCAGCAGCTCAAAGCGCTCTTGGTCGGAGTTATTCGGCGGATTCCGCGGTGCGTGACGTTGCACATCCAGTGAGCTGCTGTCGGCAGGTCTGGCGGGTCTCGCACTGTATGTGTGAGACCCGCCAGGTCTCCGCCAGGTGGTCTCACACTGTGCATTCGTGTCGCTTCCGAATTTAACTGAGAAACTTGTATTTGCCTGCCTGTGCCACCTTCTTCGTTGGTGGCATGCACACCCATATGTCTTTTGTGCGGCCCATCCCAATTGTCTTCACAAAGTTACTTCGTGAACATTCCATACGTATCGTGGCCTGATCACCTTTCCCCGTGATCGTCGCCATCGTGCACACAGCTAAACGGGACAGGACGTGAGCAGCTTTATTACATGCCTCGCGCTTCTGGCGGAATCCACGAAATCTAGACGTGGGTATTGATATAATTTTACCAAAACTGCCTGCCTTGAATCTGGAATTCTTAGTTTATTTTAACTTGACACACACTTCAAATCTTTACTCATATATTTTCCTTCCTTATAATCTTTAGAAGCCAAGCGCCAGTATCTGTCATGTTGGTTGGCGGGAGAACAATACCTTGTGGCAATGCAGGCTTGCCCAATCAGTGCTTTGTTATGCAATGTTTGGTATAATCATCTGTCTACTTTAGAATCCAATTCTCCACTTCAGCAAATTTACTAAGCGCCCGCGCCACATTCGCACGGGATTGTTGCGTTTAAGTACATTTATCTGCCGCGGTCTTGGCTGAAACGCATTCGCCCAGCTTGCGCCTATCTTGTCTTCTTGCAAATATTCCGCATTCTCTGCGTTGCGTTGTCGTTTCGCTCTCGTGCTCCGCGGTGCGAACCGGCCTTCATATTCGCGTTGTAAAGTGCGGTGATATGGTTCTATTGTTGCCAACGATTCATTGTGCCTTAGATGTAATGCCTGATGTCTGACATTTATCTTGATGGGGTTGCGTGTACCGACGTTTGATGTGATGGCAAACTGGTTCGTTGCACACATACCTTATGCATGCACAAACTTGGGCACGCAAAAAGCTTATGTTCGGTGGGAATTAACATGACTTCAACACGATTAGATCGATTACCCTTTGATATTAACACGCATGACCCTATAGCAGAGCTGTCCTCCCACCAGGTGAACAGAGTGCCACAGTTGCCCCCGACCAGGTGAACGGAGCCCCACAATTGCCCCCGACCAGGTGAACGGAGCCCCACAGTTGCCCCCGACCAGGTGAACGGAGCCCCACAGTTGCCCCCGACCAGGTGAACGGAGTGCCAGAGTTGCCCCCGACCAGGTGAACGGAGTGCCAGATTTGCTCCCGACCAGGTGAACGGAGTGTGGGTTGCTGCCGATTGGAACCATCTGGCTTTCCATCAACGAACAGTCAAACACCGGATGTGCCGTTTCTTCCGCGTTCGCTGTTACACAATTGCATGTGGCACCTGTTGGTGCCGGCTTGAACTTTCCGGTGCATTAAAAGGTGGATGCAAAAGTCACAGCCGAAGTAGGCGAGGTGTCACGCGTGAGTTCCGTGAAGACTTCATAATTTTGCGTGAAGCACCTCAACCGCATTATTGAGATATAGTCTGCTATTGAACACCGCTGAACAGAGACAAAGTCCAGCTATGCATACAACTGAGCTTGTGCACACTCAGCCACGTTCTGTGTGCACCCATATGCACGGCGAGGAGACGCGGCGCACGCAAACGCGGGACCAGTGAGAGTGCACGCGGCCGGTTCACAGAGCAGGTCACGCCGGGGAAAAGCGAGAGTTGGCGGGAATTCGCGAGTGTTGGCGCGGGTCGGCCGGGCGCCGGCAATCGGCCACTTCCGGCGCGCCGGCCGCCGGCGCATGATTGCGCGCGTGGTTGGACGCGTTCGCGTCGTTGTTGGTTATGGATGTGACCGCACCGCCCGTCAGGGTGTTTAGCGCGCCAATTACGCCGACTCTCGCAGTCGGCTGGCAGGACTGGACCCGGACGCAGTCCGCGTCGCCGCTGTCGACAGTAGTCGACGGCCGGACGGGGCGAGAGCGGGTGCGAGCGTGCGTTTGTGTCACGCAAATGGGACAAATGGCGCGGGCGACTGGCGGTACATTTGGCTTCGGCGGTATGCGAGAGTAATGTGTATGTAAATACGACATATGACATTTCCTGAATTTCACGTTACAGGATGGCATGGCTTGGCTAAACCAATTCTGCAATTTAACACGGTCATCGATATATCCAAGGAAATTATTTAGGCCGTTTTGTTGAAAAAGTTGGTAGCGCTCCAGACGATGATATTCGAGCTATGCTGCGGTAGACATTCCACTCACGGTATGGGGATCCACTTCGCCAGTGACGCGTGTTGACCTTGAAATGTGTTCTCACTGCCGAGGAATGAGCCGCATCACTTCGCTACTGCAAACACGGGCTCCTGTTCTATCTCCGCGTCCGCGACTCACATGCCGTCCCGCAATATGACAAACAAAGCAATCAGCTCGGAGTGCGTTGGCAGAAATGAGCAGCTAGGATTCGTTTATCTGCTATTAGAGCTGGAGTTTCATCTACCCTCGGCATTTTTGCTGTATTGCCAGACGTGAAGTTTTTAGGCGCGCTCGTGCAGTTCATTCTTGATAATTGTTTATAGTATGCTTGTGCCGTACTATAATCCGCTTCTTTGGACACTGAAAAAGACAACGTTCAGGTCAACGTCAACGTTCTGACCATATTTGTCCCGTGTACGAACATGGTCTCAATGTATTAGTATGACTAGGGTGTCAGTTCTTGCCGGGCGCGGCTTCATTTTTGCCACTTCGAAGTGCCATAAGTTCGTATAATGTGCCCGATTTCCTACACTCCGACGAAGCAGAATGGTCTGTGCTTCCTGTAAGCTTTAAGTAAATGTTGTTGCTCATTGAATTTGATTGCTTGCACTTCGCACAAACAATTTATTAATTATGTCATGACATGCCTGCAATAATTAGCACATTTCGGCACGCCTGGAGAGCAAAAATCGTAGCTCAGTCCCAGCGAGGGGCGGATGCAGAAGTTCTTACGGTGGGCGACACACTTCCTCGAAGGTGTGCCTTCGGCGGAGACATTCGTTGCGTGTGGAGGGGTACACTCCAGCATAGTGAAGTTGCACCTTTTCGTCCAATAGGCGTCCTCTTCCTCTGAATAGGGCGTTCTTGGCTGAAAAAAAATCGGTTCAGCTAGGGGTATCGGTTAACTCCAACCTTCTTGAATGGGTCCCTTTCCCCGCCCGAAGGGCATCTTTCTAAGGGTGCGCGTGTAGGGCTGGATCTTTCTTTTGTAATCCTGGATGTGGAGAGGATAATGCTTCGTAAATTGGATGTACGGAGCATATTTTACTTCAAACATGTGACATCAGAATCTCAATTTGCACCTCTTGGTGCACATTGAGGACTTTTTGACAAAGATGTTCATTATCAAAGAGCACCATTCAACCTCCAAATGATAAAAGGAGAGGATAATTTTCTGTATATGGTCATGTTCTGAATGGCAAAAACATCCAGGGACAGCCTGTTCTCCCACCCTCACATGCCCCAGTGCCCTCTACCTGTATCCAACCCTGAGACCAGCAGGTTTCACATTGCTATAGCACTTCATCTACCCTGTCGTATTTGTGGTCGTGGGTGTGGCTACCAAGTGAACAAGATTAAATTTCACCTTGTCTCGATGTACCAGTCCGTGCGATTTCGTTCACTTCGTGTGGGGTGCGTTCCCGCGAGTGTTATACAGTGACGCGTTGTCAGTGTCGGCGCATGACCCGACACCCTTGTCGTGCCCTCAGCCGCCGCCGCCGCCGACAGCCTGCAGGGGCCCGTGTTTGTGCTCGAGCCTCCCGACAAGATCGACTTCAGCAACTCGACCGGCACCGTGGCAGAGTGCGCGGCTCGCGGCTTCCCGGCGCCGCGGGTCGTCTGGGTGCGCGGCGACGGAGAGACGGTGGACAGCGTGCCCGGCCTGCGAGAGGTCAGTCCATGACTGGGGTCACATCTGCGTGGGGGTAGACAAGCAGTGGACAACGTGCCTGGCCCGCCGAGGGCCGTCGATGACTGGAGGTCACATCTGACTGGGGGGACAAATACGTAACGAACAATATGCCCGTGCGAGGGCCGTCGATGACTGGGGGGCACATCTGGGTGAGGGGCAGACAAACCATGCACAGACCGCGATAGGTTAGTGCGTGACTGAGGGTTACATCTGGGTGAGGGACATACAGTTGACAAAGTAGCCAGTGGTAGGTCAGTGCATGACCTAGGATTGCATCTGGGTGACGGACAGACAAACCATCCACAGCCCACGATAGGTCAGTGCGTGACTCGTTACGTCTGAGTGTCGGGGTATGGACAGCCCAGGGGTGGTCACGGTCTTTCCAGCCGTCTGACCAATGCTCACGTGATCCGTCCGCCGATTGGAGGCATGGTCTATCTGAAATTACACCACCCGGAGTGTTGCTGGTAACATTCAGGAAAAATACAAAGAATTTAACACCCCCCCATCGTATTTGGAGCAGTAGATTATGGATATAGTTGTGATCTGCACGACTCACCATGTCCTGTGGCGGTCTATTGCCGTCCCTGTGAATTGAACACGTCCCGTTGACCCTGACCCAGTCAGCCCGCGAAGCTGAACTCCCGGGTCATGTATTGGAGATATTAAATAATTGCATGGGAACTACGATGCTGGTGATGGTGATGGTGATGACGAGCCCATTCGGCGCCAATTTCTACCACACGCGAATCGTCCAATCGACTTTGGGCCAGCCATTGATCCGCCTTCGAGGAATCCCGTCGCCCTCTGTGTCCGTCAGCCGGGGCCTCGCTTGCGCCGCTTCCTGTGTGACGTGTGCTGGCGCGGAATGTTGTCGGGCGCTGTGTCGGTGCAGCGCCCGTGGCGGACGGTGTTGTCTGCGTGACACACTGGTCGCCGGATACCGATACCGAGCGCCCGCTCGCCGGGAGCACGCGAGGCTGCCGCGTTCTTCCCCAGGAAGGCCGCCGGGTAGGCGGGTCGGCCGAGGGTCAAGGTGCGCGTGTCTCCGCTTCTCACAGCTCAAGATCACGGGACTCGCCGGCGGCACCTTGTCACAATGCCGTGCGAAACTTGGCCCGCCGCCGGCCGAGCTGCCGGAAGGTCTGCGCGAGCCGCTCTCAGTCTGTTCTGAATCATGCTGAGAAACGAGACCAGGCGGAGTTTTGCAAGTTGTTTCCCAAGGTTTACGTCGGGACATATTAAGATACGTGAAACACGTATCAATACGTGCCATTTCATTGCCCTTTCTTTAGTCAAGGATACATTACTATCAGGTGTAGTTGACAAGGGCCAACCAAAGGTACGTGATTAAGACTTCGCGAGGTGGAGAAGACTACTCGGGTGTCCTCTGATTTCAAAAGCTCGACTATGTCATGTATAGTCGACCGAGCACAGCCACAGGACGGTGGCTGTGGTCGGGTGTCCGCTGTGGGGCCGTATCACGGAGTGGAGCGGGGAGTGGGCCGTGTCACGGAGTGGAGTGGCGGTTGGACCGTGGCACTTAGTGGAGCGCGGAGTGTACCGTGTCACTCAGTGGAGTGGGGAGTGACCCGTGTTATTGAGTGGAGCGGGGAATGGGCCGTGTTATGGAGTGGAGCAGGGAGTGAGCCGTGTTATGGAGTGGAGCAGGGAGTGAGCCGTGTTATGGAATGGAGCAGGGAGTGGACCGTGTCGCGGGCTAGAGCGGGGAGTGGACTGTGTCACGGAGTGGAGCGGGGAGTGGACTGTGTCACGGAGTGTGTCGGTGAGTGGACTGTGTCACGGGGTAGAGCGGGGAGTGGACTGTGTCACGGAGTGGAGCGGGGAGTGGACTGTGTCACGGAGTGGAGCGGGGAGTGGACTGTGTCACGGAGTGTGTCGGTGAGTGGACTGTGTCACGGAGTGGAGCGGGGAGTGGGTCTGTGTCACTCAGTGGAGTGGGGAGTGGACCGTGTCACGGAATGGGACTGGGGTGGGCCGTGTCACGGAGTGGAACGGGGAGTGGAGCGGGAAGAAGGCCGTGTCACGGAGTGGAGCGGGGGAGTTTGCCATGAGTCACGGCCCCGGCACAGACGTCCACTGTCTCGACACCCTGCGGCCGGCATGGCTGGCCCGCTCAGCCGAGGGAGGGCACGGCCCCGGCACAGACGTCCACTGTCTCGACACCCTGCGGCCGGCATGGCTGGCCCGCTCAGCCGAGGGAGGGCACGGCCCCGGCACAGACGTCCACTGTCCCGACACCCTGCGGCCGGCATGGCTGGCCCGCTCAGCCGAGGGAGGGCACAGCTCCCGCCGATGTTGCCGCCCGCGCTGTTGTGAGAGGCGAGACTACGGGCGTGTGCCACGTGCTGAGTGGCCGGGCGTCCGTGCAGGCCGCGGTGGCGTCCGGCCTTCGCTGGCACGTCAGTCGGACGCACGCGATGGCTGCGCCTGTCCTACCCGCCTCAGTCTGATGATTAGTAATAGTGCTTATTTCGCTCAGCCTGGTGGTCACACCCATCTTATTCGGCCATGGCCTTCGCTGGGAGCGAAGGTCATGGCTATCGCACTCCGTCACGCCTAGCCCACTGAGCCTGTAGGTCATGTATGTCTCACTCAGCATGAGGGCTACGTCTGTACTTGTCGACCTGGTCGTGACATGTTACCCTCAACCTAGCATATACACTACCCTCGTCCTGGCGTGCATCACTTCCTCCTCAACCTAGCGTCATCCCTATCCCTCAGCCTGCCGTCAACCCTATCCCTTCAGTCCAACAAACACCATATCCCTCCCAGCCCGAATGACACCCATATTTTTATCAGCGTAGCAGTTACCCCTAGTCGGTATACCGACTGCACGTTGACATGACCAACACTGGCGAGAGCGGCGGCCTTGCATTGTGGTGACGTCACCGTGTCTGGTGACGTCACTCGCTGGCGCTGAGTCATCCGGCGCTGCCGAGGAATGGCATCGGTATGGGCTGAACTTCGGCGGTTGTTCGCCGTGGAATGTGTGGATGGGGGGAGGGGGTGATTCGGCGCCGCCGCGAGTGCAGCTCGCCATCGACAGCAATAGTGCCGCTCCGTGTCATCAGTTGCAGTCGCACTCGACGTGGGAGAGGTTCGCGCGACTGCAGCGGGTGGTGCTGGGTGTTGTATTACGGCACCGCTGCACACATCTGCTCACCCGGCACCTCATCGGACACCCCGCACCGTGCATGTCACTTCCACTGTCTCGGACACCCTGCACCGTGCATGCCACTTCCACTGTCTCGGACACCCCGCACCGTGCATGTCACTTCCACTGTCTCGGACACTCAGCACCGCGCATGTCACCTTCCGCCGCCACGGACACCCAGCACCGTGCATGTCACACAGTGTTAAAATAACGGGTTTTCGTTAGGTATCAGATGCCGAAACGAGTAGAGTAGGATGTCGAAATTCGCCATGAAAACCACGTCATTTATCAGAAATTATAAGTTCTTTGAACACAATTCTGATCCAGCCGTATACTCATTTGTGCCCCTTTTTCCTTTGTTTTGGAATACTTAATTTCGAGGTAACTATTTTAGTGATATCATTACAAAATACCTATCATTATCAACTGATATTGTTTAACAGAGCACAGATAAAGGATAATCATAGGTTATCCTTGTACCTGGAGTTGCGCTAAGAGATGTGAATGCAGAACAATATGCAATGGTGAATATCAGCACGATTCTTGTCAAAAAGATGCTGTTGGAAATTAGATATGAAGACTTCATAGCGACTCATGAAGCGGGATGTCGATGCTCCGTTGGAGAGGATGTCAATTCAGAGTTCAAAAAGTGGTATATTCCACCCCATTTGACGAATAATTTATCACTGATGTCACATTCTACTGCCTCGGATACCCCGCACCGTGCATGTCACTTCCATCTTCTTGGACAACCCGCACCGTGCATGTCACCTTCCGCCGCCTCGGATGCCCCGCACCGTGCATGTCACTTTCCGCCGCCTCGGATACCCCGCACCGTGCATGTCACTCTCCACCTCCCCGAACACCCCTCACTGTGCCTGTCACCATGCGCTCTGAACGCCTCGGCTGTCGCAGACATTCCACACCATCGCTGGCGCCCTCCACCCGCCAATCACTCCATCGCTTAGGTGGTATGCTGATGTTTATGCATTCATCCCAAAATGGAAATTCGAGGTTACCAATATATGGACAGAAAGCCTGGCCAAGACCGACAGACTTTTTGACTGGTCTTTAAAGTATATATCGAACTTTAGCAACTAGTCTGTCGGTTAATTTGTATACAGCTCAAGGCTTAATGATGGTAATCATGCAGCTTGTGAGGCCAGTTTTCACATTCCATCCAGCAAATTTGGTCAGTTGGATTCAACAAGCTGATGAAGAATACCTAAATAATTCCAAGATATCTGGGATACAAATTGTTGAAAACAGCAGTTCATCAGTGGCGTTGGTTATTAACTAAAAATGTCCATGATATTCAGCGTTCAAGAGCATAGCCTGCGACTGCAATAATACCAGGACATGTTTCAATTGGTTCTACTAGATATCCAGCAATAAAATATGGTTGGAGCCAAGCTGAATTGGCTAATGGATTGCCCCAGCAAGTCTGCCAGCAAAATTTGTATTTGTGAGTGTACAAGCAATCTCCACCATCTTCAAAATGTGTTTACCCACCATGCAAGCAAAAGCAAAATGGTGTACCGGGCTTCGGCACCAACATTGTGTGTGTTTGCCACATCTACTGGCAACGGTGCAAAGTCGGACTCCTCTCATTTACCTTGCCCAAGAACCAACGGTGCAAAGTTGGACTCCTCTCATTTGCCTAGCCCAAGAACCAACGGATTTCCAGGCTACCTGTCTCACCGTTGGTGCCTTTCGCTAATGAAAACCTGCATACCATACCGCCGAGGTGTGAACGCGAGCTGAAACTGTCAAGCTTGGGTAGTAATGGGGGGATGAGTGCACTGAGTGAATCGATGGGAGGAGACCTAGTGCGATGAGCAAACCCGAACTTTGGTCAGTGGGCAAGGGGGGTGGCGACTCTGGTGAAATTGAAGCGCATATGATGGCAATGACCCAGACAGGAATAGTAGGGCGGGGAGGGGCTGGCGAGATCGATTAGAAACAACCGAGCTCCGGTGGGGCGGAACGGATCGGGTCTCTGTCTGTGGTCGAGTCCACCGCGGAACTGCCGCCTTTTCGTGACGGACGGGGGCCGTGGGGCTTGACGGCCACACGACGGCCGTGACTTTCATGAGTAAGTGGTTGTCCGTGATCCTGCGGTGTCCCTGTGATACCGACCGAAACTTTCCGACTGTGCCTCCGCCGGCTAACTCGAGGGGACCTCGCCATGCGCGATGCCTTCCGGCAAGGCCCATAGAAAGTACTAAATCGGTAAGACTCTTGATCGTAGGCTTGCGGGTTCGAATCCCATAACCGGCGGCATTACTGAGTCCATTCCCAACCAATCGGCGTGAGAGGTTGGCGACGCTATGCAACCTGGCAGTTGAATGCGCCGTAGGTTCTTCTGCTGTTTACTGCTGGAGCTGAGTGACGTGACGCTCCACCGCGGTGGGTCGGGGGACGGTTGTCTCGCCGTGGTCCTCTCCTGAGGCTGTCCACGTGGTCGCCACCTGCCTGTGGCCGTGCAGACTGGGACCGCCTGCCCCGGGTGGGGAAGGGCAGCTCCACTGGACGTGTTGGCACCTCGCCGCCAAATCCTGCCTGGCGTGGCCCGGTTATGCACTGTGTGCGTTGGCAACAGGCGCGCTCCAGGATCTTGCAAACTGGTCCTGGACTTGGGCAGCCGGCGCCCGCAATTGAATGTTGCATTGTACAAGCGTGTCGACGAACTGTCATAGATCCTGCATGCTTTAGGTAATGGCGTGTTAATATCTTAATCATCGATCCTGTAACATTATTTGATAAGGTGGCGTCGAGATCCTGAATTCAAAGGTCCTCTGTCAACACAAGCTCTATCGTGGGAGATCCGTCGGCGAAGGTAGCATCTGCATTGAATATCTGAAAAGTATAGAGCTAAAGCACGTAGCTCTTATGCTTCCTTAATTAGCGATATATATGGATTCCGGTAGTGCAAAGGGTAGCCAGTTTCCAAAGTGTGCTGACAAGTACGATAAAATCCAAGCGTTGCTTGCGGGAACGAATCTTGTGGGAACATTGTAACAACTCAGATTTTTAATCTTGCGGAGTCCTTCGGGAGTACGTCACCGAGGATCGTGGAGATGGCATATTTCCTGGTTCGCCACCAGTAAAAGAAAATATGATACTGGATGTGGCAGGGCTTTCAACAAGCAGGCCCTGGGAAGCTATGTTTAGGTTCAGCGCATGCACGGAATCCAGCCTTGCCTTTTTGCCTGCCTGTGAATACTGTGAGAGGTCTTGTGCTCCATCAGGTAGACCATTGGGCGCTCCACTGATTGCTGGTTGGTTGGTTGGTTATTTGGGCTTAGGGCGCATCGACTGCTTCGGTCATACAGCGCCCAGATTGCTGGTTGGTGTTGCAATGTATATTCGCACCGCTAAAATGGCTGGCGAGTTGTATCACGCCAGCAGTGGATACAGCGTGTCGAGTCACTATTCGTATTGTGAGGATTGCTGAACAAATAGTCTGTTTCTGGAGTTTCGCCACATTGGAGCAGCGGTAGCTCAGTATGTTCAACATCAGACTGTTGATAATATCGTGGGTTCGAATCTCACAACCGACGGGATTTACTGAGTCCACCCGCGACCAATCGGTGTGAGAGGTTGGCGACGCTATATAACCTAGCGGTGGAATGGACCGTAAAAGAATCCCAGGTTCTTCTTCTACAAAGGAGTTTTACCACCCAGTACATTTTCCTCTCCAGCAGAATGTGAAACTTACTTTCAGGGTTTGGAGTCGGAGTGCAAACAAACTTCTTCCGGAGTACATTTTCATGGACATTATTTTTGATGCGTGGACTCTATTTACCGGTAACCGATGGGAAAAGCGTATGCACCTACCTAATCAGTACGTACGTAATATGCATGTGTAACACACATTGTCATTTTTGGTCACATCAAAGCAAAGAAACAAAGAAGTGAACAATGGATGACACCGCAAGGCTGGGAGTGGTGATCAGCTCAGCTTTGTCTCTCATAGCTCACAGGAGCAATGCGCTAATCCTTTCACGGTTGGTCTCGATACAAGGCTAGCCAAATGAAAAAAACAAACGCAAATAATTCACACTTTGCCCTCAGCTCAGAGCGCGCACACACACCTACCTACCTACGCAGCCAATCCCCTACGTGATACGGACCCAACATCATACCGCACCATACCGCACGCCACAGTCCGATGTGATAGCGGTGCGCAAAGCCAAGGATCAGTCAAGGTCTTATGTTTGCAGTATGACACTGTTAAGCATGCATTCAAGGTTGCTAATGGTTGTGACGTCATATAAAAAATACCTGGCACCGATTTGTTCAAAGATAGTTTTCAGGACAGAGAATGCCAAGGAGGCAAATTCTGATCTGCGGCCTCCAGCACTCCGGAAGGTGTCTCTTAAAACTTTAAATTTTTCCCACTATAGGGTGGCTTGGAAACAGGCTTCTGGAGACGCCTCGGCCGAATTCGTAGCCACCGGAGGCCACTGTTCAGTGCGCAGGCGCGTTGCTGTTGGCATTTCCGTTGGTTGTGGTTCGGTGTGGTGTGTGTTCGGATGTTGTCTGTGTGTTTGATGTTACAAAAAGTGGCTAGTTTGTTTGGTAATCGTAAGTAGAATAACATGTTGTTTGGTGGATGTTTTTTCAATCTTGTGTTTTTTTAGTGGTATTTTTGTTCCTTCTGGATGTTTGTGTCTGAGTACGTGTGAGGCTCATTCTATCCAGTATGAACCAGGAGTGCAAAAATGTTTTAAGAGATGAAATCTCTAAAGAAGTGTCTTAATTCCCACCCTGGTCTCCAAGCAGTATCTCCTCTGCTGTTGATATTTCAGAATTGAGTGATGTTGTTTGGCGATGAACTGCTTACTGTATGATAAATTGCTCAAGTCTGAGAAGTGTAACTGGGAAGTGCAAACTGAGATTCTGGTGCCACAGATTTGAAGAAAAAAAATCCTTTCCACCTTCGACTACCACAAAATCGTCCTCCACGTCCAGGGTTGCAAAGCACAAGTCCAACCTTGGTTGTGGGCATGGGTCGGCGCCCGACTTGATGTATCTCTGTGGTCTCTGCCGGATTCGGGTAGTGTGGGCGACAAAGCAAAACTGGGTACTGCACAGCGGCTGCCCTCCCACTCCACCCCTCCACTACGGCGCCACACGTGCTGGCGTGGTGTGGCTGGACCACCACCGTGCACACGGAGCGACGCCGCCACACAATTGAGTACACATGACTGCTCGTTTGGTGCATTTTGACAGGTAGCAAATTTAAGGGCATCGATATCAACGATAGCGATACAACTTTTTTCTCCGATATACCGGTATCTAGGTAATTAATTTATCTGAGTTTGCGCCGCAGGATGTTCGGTATCACTACCTCGAATCCGTTATGGTGAGCATAAGTATTGCACTTATCAACTGGATGCTGTTAGAAATGAGGCATGAAGTATTCAGAAACACGCACAAAGAAGCACGATGTCGATGAATGGCATATTCCAACCTATCTCATGAATAATTTATCACTGATGTCGCTTGACCGTCACAGTGCACATGAGACGGCGGCGCGATCCGCGCATTCTTCGGCCGAACTGTTGCCAGGGTGGGTCATTCCACACTGATGCGCCAGGACATTTTTGGTTGATAATCACTTGGTGGGTAGGTTCGGTTAGGAAATGGTTCACTGGGGCGACTCCCGGCTTAGAGTGTTTTACTGCATTCCACGGGTACTTCAGCACAATACCTTCGGTTCAGGAGCTTGTTGATAGTTCATTTCATGCAGGCACATCCAGGGCGTTGCATGTTAACGGGGTGTGAAGTCCACACAGAAAACTTTTGTTTCCCGACCCAGGCGTGCCCATTTTGCCCCGCCATTCCCAACTGCCCCATTATCATCGATACAGGTATCCATATTCCCCAGTATAGGTACCATTGTTTGCCAACTTACCCACATTGATTATACAAACACAAAATCCATGGTACGTCAGTGTGGAATGGTCCAGCCTGGCATGCAGTTCGGCCGAAGGACTGTGTTAGTTGTTTGGGCTCTGGAGCGCATCGACTTCATTGGTCACGTAGCTCCCACGAAGAATGGATGGCACGGTATGTGTCATTTCCCGCGTATGCGCCGTATTTGGTCGGGCTGATGGCCATTGGACCGAGTGGCAGCCCTACTGCGAGTCAGCCGGTAGGAGCGAGTGCTTCGGGCATGTTAACGCTTCATTCGAGTGTGAGCAGGTATGCTGTTTTTAGATGGAAAGCTTTGTCAATGGATTGCTCTTGAAGACCAATTACGTTTTACGGTCGGGTGGTATACGGGTGGTCAAGGATTGAAGTATCCTCGGAAAAAGGTAATGAAGTCTGATGCATTATACCTTATGTTGAATAACGATAAAGTATAATACAATGTACGCGTTCTTATGCCTTATAATTAATACAGGTGAAGCATGGTCGCATTGGGCCAATTAAGACCGTGAGTATCACTGGCAAGCCAATCTCGTCATTGAATGTTGTCCATAGAGACCTTCAGCATCGCTAGTCACTGAAGTTCATCATCGGATGTTGCCTGTAGAGACCTTGAGCATCACCGGTATTTGAAGCTCGTCATTGGGTGTTGCATGTAGAGACCGTGAGTATCGCTGGCAAATGAAGCTCGTCACTCACAAACAACAGCTGAGCTGAAATTGAAACTCCTGCTAAGGCTTGGCACATGGGCTAATGTTCCACACAAGGACTCGGGGGGGGCTTAGGAGTGCATAGACTGCTTCGTCGATGCAACTCCACGTAAGGAATTATGCTTGTGTTCAGCATGGTCCTTGATCCAGACTGCCGCGCCCCGCAAAGTTCCCGGCACTAAGCAGTCCGCTGTTGGTTTTTGTGGTAGTGTTGCTGGCTCGGCGAGCTGGTAGCGGTTCGCCGTACCGTGAACGCCGGCCCTTGCGACGTTGGCTGGGTTCTTGGTGCGGGGTTCGTGACGTGAGTGACGTGGTCTTTGGTGCGAGTGCGCCCAGCTCGCATTGCCGAGCCGATGTTGCGAACGTTCCGCAGCCGGCCTCGGCTCCTACGGCACATCGCGCGGCGCTGTCGGTGGTGACTCATCGCACGGGCAGCCATTGTGTGGCGTCCATGAGCGTCCTGTACTTCGGCTGGCTCAGCTGGCAGCCAGGATGTTTGGATTGATCATGTGGCCTAGTAAAAACGGAGGAGATGACTGGAATGGAAGTACGACATTTGAAAAAAAGAATTAAGTTGGTTCAGGCGTCTTCCGTGGCTGCGCATATTCAGTATTCGTGAGGGGTGAGCAGTGCTAACGCTGTTCACTTTTTGAACAATATATGAAGTCTCGCCCATGCTGAAATCTGCTGTTATTGGATGCGGCTTCTGTTGGGTACGTTGAAGTCTTTACTTAGATATGACTCGACACTCACACGACCGTCGCCATTGTCTGCTGCAACGGTTGCCAAAACTGCCACAATTGCTCAATTATGACTGGAATTTGTCTGGCTCCAGGGACCGCGCCACCATATTCTTTCAATGGGATGGGAACCTGAAGGGTCTCCTGGGACTGGGGCTAGGGATCCTCCTGGGGCCCAAAAAGGAGCATTCTTGAGCACTGAGTGGCATGGGGATTTCCTGATGTATTGCTTTCTTTACATATTTCTGCTGCCGCAAGACCGATATCCGCCTTGCCGATCTCTGCCGCCTTAGGAGCCTCCTCACGTTAGCTGAGCCCCCTTTATCCGTTTAGGAGTCATCCTTTTCTGTTTTAGGGACCTCCTTTTCCAAGCATTGGGGCTCCTCACTTATTGAGGCCTCTGATTCCATCAGACTCGGCCAGTTGAGCCCCCTCCTCCGGTCCAGACACCGCCTCGGGGCGGCAGGGGTGATCGACTGGCCAGCTTCTCTGGTCCTGACACGTCTCGGGGCGGCAGGGGTGATAGACTGGTCCGCTCCTCCGGTCCTGACACCGCCTCGGGGCGGCAGGGGTGATCGACTGGCCAGCTCCTATGGTCCTGACACCGTCTCGCGGCGACAGGGGTGATCGACCGGCCCGTTCCTCTGGTCCTGACACCGTCTGCGGGCGACAGGGGTGATCGACCGGCCCGCTCCTCTGGTCCCGACACCGTCTCGCGGCGGCAGGGGTGATCGACCGACGATGGTCCGCGTGCGCGTCACCCTCACCAGCCGACGCGGCGTCGGCGGCACGGCTCAGGAGCGGGCACGCACGTCCGGGCCACGGTCAGCCGTCGGCCGCCGCCGGCGTGGCGCCGCACGGTGGATGTTGCGGCCCGCGTGCAGGTCGGCGGCCGGCAGGGCGTGCTGGGCACCGTGTGCTGCACCGACGGCCGCCGACTACCGCGCCGCTGTATGTTTGTTCAGCGATGGCCGCGTCACCGGCGGCGGTTGGCGTCGGTGCCAGCCGCGGCCATGCTTGCTTCCCCTTCCCACCCACCCTCTGCTGCGTCCGTCCTCGTCCCACCCCAGGCATGTGGCCCGAGCGCCACTCAAAGGCGCGGGGTGGGGCATGCAGGATGGAATACGACGGCGGCGGCGGCGGCGACTGACCGCTTGTGAGTCAGCTACATGTCGGCTACAAGACTGGACCTGCTGCACGGCGTGACGCCGCCACCCGTCACGTGCGCGGCGCGTTTGCGGTGACGTGCGCTCGCCGTGGGCTACCTGCCGTCAGACAGTCTGCGGTCGGGCGCGCCCGAGAAGTTTTGGGGCCAAATGAAGACTGGTCTGGTACGCTCGAGTGGTCTTCAATGGACTGTGTGCTGGTGCGGAATGTGACACAGGATGCGACATGTGGGTGGAAGGTGTTGATTACGGTACAGGGTGGTAGGGCGGCTATTTGGTGCTTCCTCTCGAGCTAAAGAGGTGATTTGTCCCTCGGTCAATTTCGACGGACCTAAGCAAATTGTTTTTCTTCTGAGAAGTGAATGCTCATTTGTGTCACGAAACACACAGCCAGGCTTTGTATTTGATGCACAAAATTTGGAACTTCCTGGAGTGTTCTTTCTGTGGTATTTCCTCAGAACGTGGCTGCCGTCCCCCCTCCCCTCACCCCTCGGGTTGGAGTTGGAAGTGCGTCGCCCGCAGCGCAGCTGATTCCGATAGATAACACGAGACGGCGGCTCGTACCCTCCTGTTACAGCCGGCACGCGACGCTCGGCCGCCGGTCTCATAGTTTGCACCATTAACAGAGATTCGTACAATCGGTGGTCCCGTGCATGGGCGCAGCAGAATTGTCTTAAGGAGACTCGCCCACCTCCCCTCAATGGGCGCTACATGACCAATGAAGTCGTTGCGACCTCAAGCTCTAATAACTAACCCCTCCCCTCAAACAAAGAAAACCGTGGAAATGAGACCGCTTTCTGCACGTGCGCAGATTATTTATCGTTCGGCGTGGTGCAAATACAAAAATGTATTGTTTGATCTGGTGCACTTATTTTCCTAAGGGGAGAGGTGCGGCTCTGGTCCTGCCTACCATGTGGCCATCTGGCCGAGTGGTTAAGGTGTCGGGCTATGGGTACCAAAGGTCCCAGGTTCGACTCTAGCGCCACTCAGGACATTTCCCAATCCCGCGGACCACCGGCGAAACAGTGTGGGCGGCGCCATTAGCCGTGAATGTGCATAAAGTGTGTCGTGAACCAACCAATAAACAAACAACTGGGAAATCTGGATTTCCTCAGGAAATCTTCTTTCTATGTCGTATTCGTAAATCCAATCCAGTTAGTTGACGAAGGCGTTTCCATGAGTTCGGAAATCCGGATTTCCCAGTGTCATGGAAACTGGGCTATAGTCCAGGACGCAGGACTGGTGACGCCCTCACGGAAGTCGTCTCGCCGCCAGGCTGAGTGCCGCCTCCACAGCACGCCGGGCCCCTCCGTCCACTGGTCGGCGGACGCCGTGCCCGCAGCTGGCCAGGCTCCTGACGTCACGAGCGCCAGGTTATGTGCGGCTACTGGCGGCCGGTGACTATGGTGTGGCCTACGTGCCCCAGCGAGAGCGGCCATATTTTTTAATTTCATGATCCATCTGGATGAAGTGTCGAGATCGTTTGAATGCACGCTATTCAGTCACGTTGCACAATCAAGAGGAAATGTTACGCATTCGCGCTCGTGGTGCCCATTGATCGTATCCATCACATCTGTCTTTTCGTCTGTCAGCACATATGTCATCACGTTCGTCTTGTCATCTGAATATACGATGGAATTGATGCAGGCGGTTTTGCCAAAGCGATTGAGATGAAGGAACGGCATCGATAGCCGGTCTCCCAATCGAGAGGTTGTGGGTTCGAGTCCTACCTGCATGTTGCTGTTACACTTCGCCAGCGACCAACCGGCATGAGAGATCGACGACGTTATATAACTCAAATTGATCGATGCATCGTCGTAACGCGTCGTAACCAACTGCCGTGGCAGCGGTAGTGTCGAGCTCGGGAAAGCCAACATCCGACGGTCACGTGACCTCGATGCCGGGCGACATTGCCAGGGAGTGGTGCCGACACACAGTGCGAGCGGGGTGAGTCATCCGACTCCTAGCAAACTCTGTGGGGGAGGAAAGGCAGCTGCGTATCCAGCTCTGATGAACGTGGTGAAGCGACGGCTCATGCAGTTGGTGTGCGACGGGTCAGTCGTATACATCATTGATGCTTGACGGATCCAACTAGACTGGGTTTGTTTGTTCATTATGAGTGTAGCAACCTCGGCCATGACCAGAGTTATATTAATTACATGAACATTGGTTAAATAATAAATTTGCGTACACGTAGTGTAGAAAAGCATACGTGCCATCATTGAAACGCTTCACGCTTGTTGCATGGCAAGACATTCGTGTATCCACTCGTGCCGAGACGAAGCAGGCTGACTGACGCAGAAACACGGCTGCACGCCAGGCACGCCAGGTGTCTTGCGGCCAGGCAGCGCCCATGCGCTGCGGTGTCGGTGGCGACTCGCGCCTTCTCCGTCTCGAGCAGCCAGAAAGGTCTGCCAGTGTCGATCGTCGGAAGTGCGTCCAATGGCGGGCTATCGATCGGCGCAGTGGGCTGGAGCGGGGGTGGAGTCGGCAGCTACCACTGCGGGCCCGGCCGGCTACAGGCCTGCCTGCGCCCGCCTCCAAACTGGCCACAACCGCTCTCAGGGACCCGGTTGTGCTCCCGGCCCACGTAATAATTATACATGCTTTTCTGTGAGTTGTTTCGCGCGCCGCCGTTGGCTTTCCCGACGTATTATCACGCACAGCGACTGGTAATCTCCCTCTCCCGCCGTGTCCTTAGAAACATGACCGTCACACTGAGCTCCGACTTTCCTTCCACCTCCCAAGAGGTCGGATCGGGTACTGTGAGCCAGCCACCGACCCGCCCTCCGCCTTGATGACCGACCCCTTGATGCGCATACTGACGTAGCAGTCCAAGATAAATAATGTTTCCCACGTCAGCGGCGGGTCCAATAGGGCATGTGGTCCCACCAGCAACCTGATAGAGATAGATGCAGCGCCCCCTCCCCTTCTGGGAAAAAACATCACTCCAGGATGCCTCCGTGCAACCCCGTTGAATTATTTATCCGTAGGCGCTCTCCGGAGAACAGTTTCCATAGGGACATTAGAGTACACCCACTTTCAGTTGTATTAATCGGTTGTGCCAGTCCAGAATGCACCCACACTCAAATCAAGATTCCTGGATGCGCCCCTGTCCCATTCTGCCACCGATTATTACAACCAACTCAGTCAATGGTGACCCGATGCCCGGCTGTGCTTTGGTCGCATACTCAAAGAGTCAAAATGACCGTCTGTCAATCAAATGAGAAGTTGGATAGCGGCCACGCCATTCAAGCCAATTACACTGGCCGGTCCTTCCTGCTGGAGGCAAACACCGGGCGGTGTTCCTACACCATCTCGAAGCATCTCTTCAGAGCGATGCTGCTTCCCTCGAAACTCCATGGAGCCGTCCTTCCATCATGTGCGAGTGAAGGAGATTAGCCCTGGCACGTCCGGTTTGGTTTGCAGGTGGTGTCAAAGCTGCTGGTCTGGCCAGTTCAGCTTAACCCTTGACGGTGATGCTTTTCTCGGTCATCAAACGCACCCAAATGCTGTCCCATGTTTCGGTGGGGTGTAGCTCACCGGAAACCCTTCGTGTCGGTCGTCGATTCTGCGTCGCGGAAAACCCCGTTTCAGTGAGACGATTGCGAAGGATTCAGCGATGAACGGTCAGGGGATGGCATCTGCAGAGTAAATGAAATGATTTCGCGACATCAATCAGCGTCCGCCGTCAAAACGACTGCGCTGGAGTAACACAGCGCCTCGAGAGCCCTTGGCCACGGTGACGTCAGAGCCGTCAGATGAGGCGAGAGGTGGCGGCTGCGGTGGCTGATGGTGGGCCGTGTCTCGGTGCGGTCCTCCTCTGCCGCCTGTTCTCGGCGGCGGGCGGGGTCAGGTGGGGCATGTGTGCGGCGGAAGCGGACGAGAACAGGTGGTACTGATGGTGGTGCGCCGGCTAGATTATTTCCGACTCGCTGCTGCTGACAGTGACATTTAGTGAAATGCAAACAAGGCCCGGAATACTGATGCCGCTAAATAGGCATTGGAAAGCTTCTTAGAGAGACAATTGTTCTGTGCAAGAAGCAGGTGTTCCTGGAGCTATGAACCTCCGTATATGTATAATTTTTCTTTGTTCGTCTCTTCGCGTGGTCTTGTCACTAAGTCAGGTCTGAATTGTTATATCTACAATCTGCCTATGGTCTGCAGGCCATTTGATTTGCTTTCATCACAGTTGCTCTCGACTCGGCTTCGTACATACTAAAAATATATTAATAAGTAAATAGTTCTCATTCTTTGAACATGGGATGCATTAAACTACTATGTAACGCCCTAACCCTCCCCGAGTGCTCTGATATTAACGGAAGATATATCATCCCAATCCCCACACTCACGCTAATAGTCCACGGACCGCGCAGGTGACCTGACCTGACCCGACATGACCCGTGCCCCCAGGTCTTCTCCAACGGCACGATGAAATTCCTGCCGTTCCGCGCCGAGGACTACCGCCAACAGCTGCACGCCCAGGTGTACCGCTGCATCGCCTCCAACTCCGAAGGCACCGTCGTGTCGCGCAACGTCCACGTCCGTGCCGGTACGTGCGCGCCGTCCGGCACAGGTGTCGCCGGTGGCGGCGGCTGTTCGTTCGGCCGTTCACGTGCTGAGGCATGGTCGTCCGCACCATTGAGTCTCAAACTGTGGATGTCGGGCGGTGTTGCGGCCGGTAGGAAGTCCTTGGGCCCGGCGGTCTCAAGTGCCCGATCTCAAGGATCCCAGTGGTCGATTTGCCTGCGTTCCACTCAGTATGTCATAAAGCTACGGTCTGTTCTGTACTCTGTAAACGGTCTTTGTTGTAACTTCCTTGCGCTTTGTACCGTGTCGACCTTACCATGCATTGTTGGTCTTATTATGACGTAATTTGATGATGACGTTTTCCGGCGATTCAGTTGTCCGGAAATGAACGCGATAAATGCCCAACTTGGCACCATGAGCCCGTATGTGTGACTCAGTGTATACTGTTTGTAGGCTTTCTAAGCCTGGTCTTGGCCCAGTCCCAGCTCTTTAAGGTATGTGAATTGCAGATGTAGCACAGCTGAAAGATGCACTGAACATACGTCACCAACGCTTGACTGATGTGATCATCGGAATCCTTTCATGCGCTCCCTGACCGCTGGCGGCATTGCTGACAGCGTGTGGCGCGTCCTCGGGAGAATGCGTTCGACAGGTTTGACAGGTTTGACAGATTGTGACAGCCGTGCCCGCACCCACAGGCGGACTGACACCGAGTGAAGTGTTACGCCTCACGCGATAGGCACGAAACTGTCGGGAAAGCGTGTGAGCGCGCGTGTTGCCACGCTGCTGACAGGCCTGCTCTGTACAGGTCACCCGCCGACGGGCCTGCTGTCGTGACCTGCCAGCCACGTCACGTGGTGTGCTGTGATCTGGCCGGCAGGTGGCGAAGTCGGCATCATTTTGCAGCCGGTGATTTTGAGCAATGAGTGGTTTGGATGGCGGCGCCGACAATCCCGCCACCACTGTTGCAGCCGGTGTCCCGGTGTGATGAGCCGCCTTTGTTGCAGCTAGTGTCACGGTGTCATGACCCGCTGTTGCAACCGGTGTCCCGGTGTGATGACCCGCTGTTGCAGCCGGTGTCCCGGTGTGATGACCCGCCTTTGTTGCAGCTGGTGTCACGGTGTGATGACCCGCTGTTGCAACCGGTGCCCCGGTGTGATGACCCGCTGTAGCAACCGGTGCCACGGTGTGATGACCCGCTGTAGCAGCCGGTGTCCCAGTTAGATGACCCGCTGTTGCAGCCGGTGTCCCGGCGTGATGACCCGCCTTTGTTGCAGCCGGTGTCCTGATGTGATGACCCGCTGGTGTTGCAGCTGGTGTCCCGGTGTGGTGACCTGCTGGTGTTGCAGCCGGTGTCCCGGTGTGGTAACCTGCTGGTGTTGCAGCTTGTGTCCCGGCGTTGTTGCAGCGGTTGCCGCGATGTGATGGCATGCTGTTCAGAGTTGTTCGCAGGTGGTAGTTATCTCGTCGCCGGCAGCGGTTTGCGTGTGCGGGCGGTGTGCGGCAATGTGTTTCCGTCACGTTCCGTGATGCCGTCTCTCGTCATGTCTGTGCAGTGGTGACGCGACCACATCGCTGCGGCCGTCGCGCCGGACCGGCTGGTCAGCGGCTGTGTTTTGCCGCCCGCCGGCCGCGATAACACGCACCACCTGCCCGGCGCTCAGTCGCCAGCTGCCCCTCGTGCTCCCCCTCCCCGCCGCCGCCGCCGCCGCCGCCGCCGCCGCCGCCGCCGCCGCCGCCCCGCCGCCGCCGCCGCCGCCGCCGCCGCCGCCGCCGCCGCCGCCGCCGCCGCCGCCGCCGCCGCCGCCGCCGCCGCCGCCGCCGCCGCCGCCGCCGCACGGTTGCGGAGCGGAGTGGACGAAATGGCCAGATGAGCCGAGATTGCTATGCAGGGCTATAAGCTCCGAACGGTCGTGTTTTACCCGTGCGACTGCGCCGCAGCGGAGGCAGCCTTGCGTTACTGCGTCACACTGGGGCGTCTGACGAGGCGGTACCGAGCGACGGTCCTCCCACCACACGTCCCGACGTCACGCCCGGCGGCCGCTCTTGTGTGACGGTCTCGCCGTGATTACCGGCCTATCGGCCATCATGCCATCATCTGGTCGGTGGCTTTACGTGGTGCCGCTCGGCCGCGTCTGCCGGCGCGGCGCGCGCGGCGGCGTGTTCTCACACCGGCAGACGTGCCGTCACGAGCGACGGAGCGGCCGGCCGTGGCGTGGTCCTCTTCTGACCAAGCCACGTCGGGCCCGCCGCCCGACAGGGAAGTCGGCGGGCAATGCGGGCGACCGCGCCGTGGGCGGCGAGTCGACGCGGCTGCTGATCGTGGCAGGTGGTCGGCCGGCCCGCCGGCAGGTGTGGACACTGGCGATGAGTCGGCCGTGAGCGTCACAGTTGTGCCGCGGCAGTCGTGCCGTTTCACTTTTGCTCCGACTCGCGCCGCCGGAGAGCGGCTCGGCCGCGTGTTGAGTCATGTGACACACGTCATGAATCACGTGTCACGAGCCACGTGCTGGCCGGGGTGCAGGCCGCGGCAGAATCGGTTTTCAGTGCCGCGTCCAAAAGTATAGCGGAGCACAGTCATCGGATAGCGTGCGCGCCAATTTTATATTAGTTGGCGGGGAATGGGTTCTCTCGGGATTTGATAGCGTACCAGAGGAAGATGATTGGATTTGGCCCCTAAGAACTGCCTTCTCTGGATGCACGTGTTTACGCTGACGTGCCCGGTGCTGATGTGAACGTGTTCTTAGGACATAGTGGAGCTTAGCATAAAATACAGCTTCATGATTGACCATCCGGATAAGCAGATCATCACAGCATCCTGTCTCGTGGAACGAAACCGATGACCGTGCATGAGTCGGTACTGTGTGAACATAGGCGATCGCAGGGTTGGGCTGCTCTAATACAGGGGCACAGTACGAACAAAAACTGCGACAATATCTTTATAGTCCGCCTTTTTATGCATTACCATCGGCGCTGCGTGGCCTACCCGACCGATTGCTTAGTTGGTAACCTCGAGCGTGTCTGATGATGTTGGCATCTTTATTGGGTGGCATGACGTCAGACGCCACTGCTTCGCGCAACAGGGGCGCACCGACACTCCTACCTCAGTTCCTCCCAACGAACACTTGGGAGCGACGGCCTCCGTTTTCTCTGTTGAGCAGACGATGGGATTAGCGCGCCTGATCGATTATAATAGCGTGCATCGAGAGGAAATGGAAATGTCTAAAACCGCTCCAGCTTAATCGCGACGTAGCGAGGAGAATCGGCCGGATTTATGCGGCGCTGAAAACAGTTGAATGTGTGTCCGAATGACGTACGTTCGTGATGAGAACGGATAAAGGAGCATGTTGCGCACGCAATCTATATTGGTTCCATTATTATGCGGTGCTATTCTTCAATCTGTGCTCACTATTTGTATTAATCGTGGTGTGGTACAAATGGCAGCTTGTAAGTTAAAATCCTTCAGAATATAGATATTTTGAGATATGTTACTGCTTCTCTCCTTGCAGTATTGTACGGTTTATGAATTTCCACAAGTTCGGGTGGGAGTGACCCAGCCGGCCCGATTCCCATCGGTGCTGGTGTGATGCACCCCGAGTACACGCTGTACGTTAGTGACGTCACTGTACAATAGTGATGTCACTGTGCACTAGTGACATCATTAGTGTGGTGCACTAGGGTGTCGGTAGCTCGGTGCTTAAGCTGAACGTCTTGCATGCCACAGTTACGGGGTTGGATTCCCCACGGTGCCCGCCCTTCCTGCCGGGCTGAGAGGCAGGCGACACCATATGGCCTGAGCTGCTGAATGTGTCGTACAACCACAACCAGCCGACTATTGTGGTGCCGTCGCTGTCTCGATGCCACCGGCTGTTGTCCTCCACATATCCATCGAGTCCTTGTCCGGCTCTGGTCTGGCTCTGGCCGCCTTGCGACTACTTCAGACACTGTGAAGAGGGTGCGAGCAACCGACAGGGAGCGGGAGGGATCGAAGGGGGCCGCGACATCCGGTTGGGAGATGGCCACGTCACTCCCCCAACCGCCTGGGAAGCGGCGATCTAGGAGCGCGGTCGTTTCCAGGGGCGACGGGCTGAGGCGAGCGCGGTCCATCTGGACGCTTCACGCGAGGGGCTGGTTTGGGAAGGCCGCCGGGCCGCCGGGCCGCGGCTTCCGGAGCCACCGGCGACGGCAGGATGAGGGTTCGGGGTTCGATCGTAATTGCTCAGCGTCCGGTTCTGGCCGTTTGAGTAAGACTAGATGGGCAGGTTCGATGTGGGAGCGGTGTTGTGGCGGTCTCTTGCAGCCGCCACCGCCGAGTAGCTGCCGCCGCCGTGTACCCGCTGAGATTTGTAGTCCCCGGACAGCTGATGTCCGCCTCGCAGGCCCCGAGCAGGCCCCAAGCAGGCCCCGAACAGGCTCCGAACAGGCTCCGAGCACCAAAGCTCGTCGGTTCCTCGTGGATCTCGTTGACAGCGCTGGAATCTAGAGCCCGCTATCCCGGCTGGGACCTGGAGCCGAAGCTGCTTCTGGGCTCCCGATCTCACCGTGCACATCTGGATATGTAGCCCGCCGTCCCTGCTGGGATCTATAGGCCTCCGTCCCTGTTTGGATGTGTAGCCCGCCGTGCCTGTTGGGATCTGTAGCAGGTCGGTACTGACAGTACCCTGAGCGGGACCGGCCGGCCAGGGCCACCGTACCGTGGGCGCCTGCGCTGGACCGCGGCGTCGCCCTGTCACCACCCACCACCAGACACCACCACCTAATCGGCTCGGCGCTGATCGGCCGCATTGTTCTGCACAGTCCGTCCGGCTGCGACTGGCCTCCCCTGCTGACACGGCCGGCACTCCTGTGACGCGCCGTCATGGACGCGTAACACGCCGGCCGGCCGTCGCCGCGACGACGGGTGCGCCGCCGGCCCCCGACCCCGTTCCTGGGGCACGAGGCGCGACGACGGCGGCCTTGCCCTGCCCTCTCGTTTAAGCCGGAGTCGGCGAGGCCGTCTGGCGCAGCTACAGCTGCCACGGCACCAGGTTCAAATCGCCGCCTGTCCGTCCGGCCGCTGGCAGATATCACTCGGCGGTCGGGGCGTCGGCTGAGGGACGGCTGGGGTGTTTATCTGGAGCGCTCACGGATAGTGCGATGTCAGGTCCACGTGCTGCTCTGGTTAGTTAGTTGCTTAGTTAATTGCTTAGTTAGTTAATCGCAGTCAGTTAGTTGCTTGGTTGGTTGGTTGGTTGGTTGGTTGGTTGGTTAGTTGCGCTTTAGGGCGCATCGACTTCATTGGTCATGTAACGCCCATTATGTGGGTCCCACTGTGCTCTCGTGACGTCCAGAACTCCCTTGTGCGCTAATTGTGTTTACTGTAGTGGCCCGTCGACTGGTCAGGTCACGTAATGATTGAGTGTTCCTCCCGCTCACACCACTGCTGCTGGGACATGTCCTTTTGTTCTTTATGCGAAATTGTCCTGCCATCCTGTTCTCGCGGATCCACCTATGCTATCAAGTTTGTCCATTGTGCCGACATCTGGTACGTGCCTTCGGTGCGGAACTCCGCCTTTGAAACGCGTGCGTGCGTGCGTGCCGGCAGTCTGGGCGTAGGCTGATCGCCAATTATTTCGCCCGGCCGATTCGGACAGGATTTGCCCCTACATGCATCAGATGGACGGAAGAAGCGCACGTCGCGCGCTCGTTATTGGGCCGTCAGCGCCGGACCTGTCGTCGAGCGTGATGCCGGCGCGTTATCTGCTGAACCGAGCCGACTGTCTGCGAGAGACCTTCGGACTGACGGGTGGGTCGCACAGTCGGCGCCTGCCTTGCGGCACTCCGAAGCCAACGCAAACGGTGGCATCCCCACTGTGCCCATTCAGTGCTGCGACAACCCGCCCGGCCTCTCCGTTTAGCGGGATTAGTGTTTAGAGGTTGTCGGTCTACAAATCGAGGATGTACCTAGCCACGTCGGGAAGTCGGCGCTCTCCGTCAGCTTCGTGGCCCAGAACAGATCAACAGGGTGTGAAATATGAGTGAAGTCAATGCATTCTAGATTCTAGATACACTGGGTGGTGACATCCTCCGACGTCATGGTATCAAGTTATTTCTGATGTAAATTTATAGCCGTGTTCGTCGGTGAGCGCAGAGTACGTAGTGGTCTATGAAGTAGTTAATCTCTGTGTAAGTAAGGAGTCAATATCTGGGCAAATAAGCGCCACTAGTAGGTGGATCACGCCACAGGACAGTGACACTTGATTGAGAATTCATGGAAATCAGCAACGCTATGGCATATCGCCCCCACAAGACTTGCGGACGCCCTGCTACGGAGTGTATCCCGCAGAGCCCTCCCCCTCCATGCAGATTAGCTCGAGTCTTATGGTCGTCTTATGGTAGTCTCATGGTAGGCGTAATATGGACCAATTCCGCGGAGTAGTGAACCGAAAATAATTCTGCTCCCATTATAGGTCATTCATAGAAGTGGTCAGTTTTGATCAGCTCCCCAGAAGATGTCACCGCCCAGTGAAGATCAGCTCCCCTGAGTTCAATGCCCTATGTAGCTCCCCATAGGTTTCCGTCCATTGTAGGTTAGTTTTCCGGAGGTCAGTACCTTGTGTAGATGGTGCCGTCGACCTGACGAGCTGCTCTGACGAGGCGACCATCGCCGACCCACCCGCCCGCACATGGCCGCTCGACACACTCGGACTGCACGCTGGCCAACCGGCCGCCTAAGTGTCGGCAAATATTGGCGGAGCGCGGCGGCGACAGGTGTGTCCGAGCCGTCGGTGTTGTCGCCCGCACTGTGGGCGGAAACGCCGCTGGCTGTTGGCGCCGGAGTATTGCCGCCGGAGTCCTCCCGCCATACATAGTCCTGCCTCCGGAGTCATGCCGCTGGAGTCCTGCCGCCATACATAGTCCTGCCTCCGGAGTCTTGCCGCCAGAGTCCGGCCGCCATACATAGTCCTGCCGCCATACATAGTTCTGCCTTCCGGAGTCCTGCCGCCATACATAGTCCTTTCTCCGGAATCTTTCCGCCAGAGTCCTGCCGCCATACATAGTCCTTTCTCCGGAGTCTTTCCGCCAGAGTCCTGCCGCCATACATAGTCCTTCCTCCGGAGTCCTCCCGCCATACATGTCCTGTCTCCAGAGTCATTCCGTCAAAGTCCTGCCGCCGTACATAGTCGTGCCGCCGAAGTCCTGCCGCCATACGTAGTCCTGCCTCCGAAGTCCTGCCGCCATAGTCCTGCCTCCGAAGTCTTGCCGCCGAAGTCCTGCCGCCGAAGCCTTGCCACAAGTCTTCCCTCCGGAGTCCTTCAGCCGGTGTCCTGCCGCCGGCGCCGCGGCCTGCCGACTCGATATCTTCACGCGATCGCTGGGAACGGAAGCGCGATGTCACCAGGAGGCGTGATTGTCGCCACTTGTGCCGCGGCGCCGACACGCCGGCTGCCGGAAGACGACGTGTCGACCCAAGGCCGACGGCGACACTGCGCACCGGCGATTCCGTGATCTGGGCCGCATCACGCCACCGGACTTTAATTGGGCGTAGTAATGGTGGTGCGCGCGGCCGTGGGGCAATGTCGCCAGTCCGGGCTGGAGATGATGTCGCGTCCGGACCGACGGAGACGCTCAATCGCCGACCGGGACAGGCCGACTCTCGTCCTCGTGTCGGCTGACGCAGGCCGGTGACGTCACGCCTGTCGTGTCGTCTGCCCACCGCGCGCGCCCTAGAAAGTGGCGCCGGGTGATTCGGGTGGCGAGGGCGGCCGGGGCGCCGGCGTGCGGCGGCGTTCCCACGCTGCAGGCTCTCTCCCGAGTGGGTACGTGTGCGAGCCGTGCCATTACGCTAGATGGGTGTGCGACGCGGCACGCAATGTGCCCAGGCGGATTGTGTCGCGCGCGGCGTGCTGTCGCAGTCTGGTCGCCGCCGGCACCCGCGACTCCTGCCGGAAAATGACAGCTACGTCCCGCAGACGCCAATGCGGTGCAGCGTGACCTATAGCTGTAGCCGTAACTGTAGCATCCCCTAGCTGGCGTAGCTCATCCCGGTGAAATGTGGGGAGGGTGTGCACCGGTGCGTGAACACTACCGACAAATTAGAGCCTGAATGGCCTATGCGGGAATAATGCTCTTAGACTCTTAGCATAGCATAGCTGCACTACGACTATGTTAAACTGGGCTTTATATATATATATATATATATGTACACGTACATATATCCACTTTGCGACTTACTTTCAACGACGAAAGCGTCCAGTGAGCTGAGATGACTCGCCGAAAGTGTGAACCTCAGCGCTCTTTAAACCTCCCGTCCTGCGAGTACTTAATGGGTGAATGGATCATTGAAAGACATCTATCTTACTTATTATCTATGTGCATATATCGGGAGAAAGGGCACAGGTAATTTGAAAGAGCGCTGAATATTGCGCCTTTTCTCAGTCATCACAGTTCACAGGAGGCTTTCGTCGCTTAAGGTAAGTCGGAAAGCCAACAAACATTTTTTTAATGTGTCGTTGCTTCCATGATGCTTTTGCTTTATTCGCTATGGTTGGAATTTATTTTGTATTGGTACCTTGCAAGATGGTATAAGTATCAGAAGATAGCATGCAAACACTACTTCAAACCACAATTATGCCCTGTTTCAGGCATGCCATGACATGAACATTACCTCCTGACACTTTGTTTTCCAATACTATGACGTAACCATGCCACCACCCATCTGTCTAAAATTAAGCAACCTGGGAAGAAGCTTCGGAGATCTGCAATCGCCGCCGTTGTTACCACCGGGGTGACTGCAAATGTCGAGTCCGCTGGGTGCATACGCTACAATCGAGCACGTGTGCGGAGCGGTAACCGCCGGGCCAATATAGCCTAGCCAACAGCCTGGCCGTCCTTGACCGCTGGATGGGCAGAGAACAGTTGTGGGCCGGATGCCTGCCCTACCTCTGCAGGCAGGCCAGGGGTAAAGACTATTGGCTAACGCGTTAACGATGGGAATGAGCTGGGGGCATGCCATGCCGTTGCCACACAAGCGTGCCTCTCGCCCAGCCGACGCCATCGCCGCATGAAATGGCGAGGTGGCGTCCACGGGTCATCGTGCAACAGCTATTTGTGCTGTGTAGTGTCCGCGGCGGCTTGTGCGCCTGACGTCTCAGTCGTCGACGCCATCTGACGATGGCGAGAACGCGCTCCTCCGTCGGCTTCCCCGCACCTAATCCGCGTGCCGTCGGCAGGAAGTTGTTGCGGTGCGGTGGCGCGTGAAACACGCCGTCCTTGCGCAGGTGTGAAACCCGGCAGCATGCGATCATAACCAACCCAAATAACCGACAGCACGCGATCGACCGACTCTCCTTGATAAATCACCGGCGTCACATGCACATACATACATACATACATACATACACCCACACATACATACATACATACATACACACATACATACACACATACACACATGCATATACATACATACATACACACATGCATACACATACATACATACACATACATACATACACAAACGCACATATACGCAAATACACACACACACACACACACACACACACACACACACACACACACACACACAATGCAGTGTGCACAGACGCTGCGTGTGACATTCGCGCGGCTGATTTTGTGTCCGCGCTGGCCCAGATCACGGCCCGAGCTGCCGGCGGTGGGCGCGCACGGCGCCTGTTGCGGCGCACCGCTCGGTTTCGCGGCGGTGAGCGCTGCCGCACGGGCTGGTGCGGGCGGCGGGTGGTGCGGCCGCGTCCCGGGTTCGACACGTTCGCCTCGCCCCGCTGCCGCATTTGTGTGCGCACTCCCATTCAGACCTGGTCGAGTGGACTCTGGCGCTACCGCTGAGACTCATCTGTCGCAGCAGTATAGCTGACGCAGGATTCGGACGGAGATAATGTGATCTATACCTCACAGTTGACCTGGAAATTCAACCGACATGATTTGATCTACGTTGCTGCACTGCATGTTCGAGGTGTGGTGTTGATGCATGAAATATGTGCCAAGGGATACCGAACAGAATTACGAAGCTTTACATGGCTTTACATGAAAGTATACATGGCTTTGTGTAACTGAGCCACTTAACGTGCTAAGTGGGCGCCGGATTGTTGGATTTTACCCGTAAAGACACAATGGATAGCTTGTTGGTTTAAATGGCGAAATGTTTTTTTAATGCTTTTAGTTTTGTTGGTGTTAAATGCTCAGACCTGCTGTTCTCTCTTCATGATAACTGAACCTCTTTCTTACAGGAGCGGTTGTGAGGTGGCAACGAGCTATTGCTCTGGAGCCGCGGCAACAAACTTGCTATTGCAGGGACTCTGGAGATGCCACATCATCTCTTCATTGCTCTGACGCTGCGGCAATACACTTGTTATTGCAGGGACTCTGCAGATCTCAAGTCAATCTCTTCGTTGCACTGACGCTGCTGGAATACACTTGTTATTGCAGGCACTCTGCAGATGTCTAATTATCTCTTCACTGCACTGGCTGTTGCATTTTTGTTTCATTTCGCCCATGTTTTCAGTGGTATGTGACTTCACCTTTCAGATGAGGAGCGGTTGTACACCACAGCCAAATGTTTTACCCGTTACTGGTGTAATTGCGGCCCCAGCAGTGTCGTCGTTGCGCCTGATTCTGGTGACCACTGTCCAGCGATTACCGCGTGTCCGTGTTGCGCGCGGTGCCTGTCACACCGGGTGGCCCTTCTAGCCGTCTACCAGACGTACCAGGTCGAGGTGCACAACGTGTACGCGATCCTCGGCAACGCCGCCACGTTCGCCTGCCACCTGCCCAGCTACGTGGCCGAGTTTGTGCGCGTGCGCGAGTGGTCGGCGTCTGACGGCCGCATGTTCTTCCCCCGACGCGCACCGCACGGTAATTGGCGTGGTCGAGGCGGCTCGATCTGCCCGCTTCCTGCGGGCGGAAGGGCGGGCGTCCTGACCGCCGCTGCGTTGACAGGACTGATGTTGCAGGGTTCGGAGTCACTGTTGTCTCGGCTTGGCTTCGAATTGTGAGTCTGATGTGGACAGTCTGGATGTGCCCCGTGCGTCGGCTGGAGTTCGTGCGTTCGGCCTCCGCGCCAACGTCGCCGCCGGCAGCCGGATTAACCCGTCGGTGCCGACGTTGCAGCCGTGTCGCAGCAGTACGTGTTGGGCGTGAACGACCAGAACGTGATCGTTGGCAACGCGGCCGCCTTCCAGTGTCAGATCCCCAGCTTCGTGGCCGACTTGGTGCGCGTCCAGCTGTGGCGCGACAGCACGGGCGCCACCTTCTATCCCTCCGCGTTGCACGGTAACTGTTCACCGGCGCAGTGACACTCGCGAATTTCGGCCTCCAAGCCTACGTCGCACGCGTGGCAGGCCGAAGGGATTCTAGCGCTCCGGTCCTGGTGGCAGGCATCGGTCGAGCGGTGGGCCGACTGGCAAATCGGCCAAGTAACGCTTTCGTTTCAGCGGATAAGACGATTGGTGGACAGAATCCTCCGCGATGTTGCCGGTTACTTGGTCGCCCAGTGGCTGGTAGTCGTGCTCCTGAAGATATGGAATCGATTTGTTTTCGGAGCGCCAGCGTCGTTTGGAAGGTGCCTCAGCTGTTCACCGGTGATTCCTCTGACGTGCCTCAGGCGTACCTCGGACGCACGTCCGAGTAACGGATTCTTGGTGTTGCAGCCGTGGCGCAGCGGTACGCCTCCGGCGTGATCGACCAGTACGTGATAGTCGGCAACTCGGCCGTGCTGCAGTGTCAGATCCCCAGCTTCGTGGCCGACTTTGTGCGCGTCGCGTCGTGGGAGGACAGCGCCGGCGGCACCTTCTATCCGCGGGCGCACTACGGTAACCACCGCGCACGGCCGCCGCCGCCGTAACCGTAACCGCACCGCCTTCTGGTTTCCAGTGGTGTCGCTGGCCTACCGGTCGGAGACGGAGAACGAGTTCGTGGTGCGCGGAAACGCTGGGGCGCTACGCTGTAAGGTGCCCAGCTTCGTGGCCGACTTTGTGCGGGTGGCCTCCTGGCAGGACAGCGACGGCGGCACGTACTTCCCGTCGCAGCGCTACGGTAACTACCCCCGGGCCGATCTTTCAGCCGTGGCGCAGCCGTACGCCACCAAGGTCAACGACGAGGACGTCGTCGTCGGCAACGCAGGAGTCCTGCGCTGTCGCATTCCCAGCTTCGTGGCCGACTTTGTGCGGGTGAAGTGGTGGCAGGACAACGCCGGAGCCACGTACTATCCGACCTCCTCGCAACCGGGTAACTACCGGCGCCCTCTTCCAGCCGTGTCGCAGCAGTACCAGACCAACGTTCTTATCGAGGACGTCGTGGTCGGCAACAGCGGCGTGCTGCGCTGCCGCATCCCCAGCTTCGTCGCCGACTTTGTCACGGTCAAGTCCTGGCAGGATGACACCGGCGGCACGTTTTATCCGACCTCGCGCTACGGTAACTACCCCGGTCTTTTCAGCCGTGGCGCAGCCCTATGAGACTAACGTCATCAACGAGGACGTCGTGGTCGGCAACAGTGGCGTGCTGCGCTGCCGCATCCCCAGCTTCGTAGCCGACTTTGTGCGCGTCAAGTCCTGGCAGGACGGCGCGGGCGCCACGCTCTATCCGACCTCGCGCCACGGTAACTACCCCGGTGCTTTCAGCCGTGGCGCAGCCGTACACCGTCGACGTAGTCGACGAGCACGTGGTCGTCGGCAACGCGGTCGTCCTCGGCTGCCGCGTGCCCAGCTTCGTTGCCGACTTTGTGCGCGTCAAGTCGTGGCAGGACGAGACCGGGGCGACCTTCTATCCGTCGTCCCGCCACGGTAACCGCCCGGCTCTCGGTGGCCGGGTGCGGTTGCCGCACCGCCACCACCACCACCCGCCCGGCCGGTAACGCTGCGCCCCGGTCCACAGTGGTGTCGCAGGCGTATCGCGTCGAGATTGACAACGAATTCGTGGTGCTCGGGAACGCGGCCGTGGTGCGCTGCGAGGTGCCCAGCTCGGCCGCCGACTTCGTTCACGTGCTGTCGTGGCTGGACAGCGACGGTGTCTCGCACTTCCCCGGCACGCGCTACGGTAAACGGCGCCGCTGTTGCAGTTGTGGCGCAAGCGTACACCACCGGCGTCAACCCCGTCTACGTGATGGCCGGCAACGCGGCCGTGGTGCGCTGCCAGGTGCCCGGCTTCGTGGCCGAGCTGGTGCGGGTAATGTCGTGGCGCGACAGCGACGGCGACACGTACTTCCGCTCGGCGCGCGACGTAAACGGTACGCGGCCTGCGGATTACGCGTTGGGCGGTGTGCCGCCACTGCCTGGCTCGGGTGTAGCAGTGTACAAGTGTACTGAGGTGGTGGAATGCGAATGGCTCCGTCGCCAGCGGTCTTCAGAAGCTCGTGTGTCACGGTTCGTGGCTTGCTGATTGTTTGCCCGTGTATGTTATGTGGCCTCTGTTCCTGAACATTGCCTGGTTGCTTAGGTTGCGCGAACTGTACTCCTGAAGATTGCCAGGTCGTTCGGATGACTCGTGTCTGCTCCTGAAGAGAATCCGACTGTCGAATCGTGTCCCCTATTCCGGAAGCTATTGAGGTTGTTCGGCCTCCAGATGGGTGGCATTGTGCGTTGTGCCGTGCGTGCCGTGGATCGGAGTGGCGGTGGTCGCTCGAAACGAACCTGGTTTTTCGGTCCGGCGGCCACGTCGGTGCTGGCCGACGATGAGAAGCAATCGTTGTCCGACTGCGACTTGCTCGTCTATCTCACCTCCGTGAGTGGTTCGTCGGCATCAGCCCGCTTTGGGCTGGTCACGTGTGGATGCGACTACGGCAGCGATAGTTCTATCTATCGGCTTACCTGCAGATAGACGCTGGAGGCGCCCTCACCCGGTGGCAGGCTGCCACCGGATCAGCAGAGCGACCAAACCAAATCCGACCTGACCTGACCTGACGTGACCTGTTGCAGCTGTGACCCAGCCGTACGAGGCGAGCGTCGAACGCGAGAATGTGATCCGCGGCAACGCGGCCGCAATGCGCTGTCAGATTCCCAGCTTCGTGGCCGATTTGGTGACGGTCCAGTCTTGGCACGACTCGGACCAGGCCGCGTACTACCCGTCTACCGACTACGGTAATTCTGACCCCGTTCTCACCGACCCTTTGTACAGTGGTGGCGCAGCAGTACGACACGGACGTCAACAAGCGGTACGCCATCGTCGGCAATAGCGCCGCGCTGCGCTGCGAGGTGCCCAGCTTCGTGGCCGATTTTATCCGCGTGCAGTCGTGGGTCGAGTCGACCACCGGGGCCGCCTACTTCTCCTCTGATAACTACGGTAATTGGCAAGAGTTCACGGCCACTGTTCCAGCTCCGCCGCCGTCAGCGTGCCCTCTCAGCAGGTTTGCCGAGATCTGAGGCTTAGAGTCTCTGGCCGAGACCACCGGCAGCTGCGGCTCCTGACGGCCTTCTCCGTAGGTGACCATGCGCCCGCCCGAGCCTCTGAGCGGCTCGCTCCAATACCGCCGACGCAGCTCGATCCCGCGCCGCTGACGGCCGCGTCTCCGCCGCAGTGGTACCCCAAAACTACCGGACGGAGGTGAACAACGCGCACGTCATCGCCGGCAACGCTGGCGCGCTGACGTGCGTGGTGCCCAGTTTCGTGGCCGAATTTGTGCGCGTGCAGGCGTGGATGGACAGCAACGGCGCCACACACTTCCCCTCTGACAACTACGGTAATGGTCGCGCGTCTGTCGCGCAGCTGACGCGTCTCCCTGCAGCCGCTGCCGCCGCTGCCGACCAGCTGGTCCGCCGCCGCGCCGTGTCGGCCCTGCCGCCGGGACCACGGCCGCCGCTGCCGGCTGACGGCTCGCTCCTCTGACCGCAGTGGTGTCGCAGTCGTACCAGACGGACGTGGCGCCGACACACGTGATCGCCGGCAACGCGGCCGTCCTCGCGTGCGTGGTACCCAGCTTCGTGGCCGACTTTGTGCGCGTGCAGGCGTGGACGGAGAGCAGCGGCGCCAGCTACTTCGCCGGCGGCCGTCACGGTACGGTGACCGCCGTCCGCGGGCTGTGTTTCAGCCGTGAGACAGCCGTACGAGACGCGCATCATGGACGAGTTTGTGATCCGCGGCAACGCGGCGACGCTCAAGTGTGTGCTGCCCAGCCACGTGGCCGACCTGGTGGCCGTGCAGGCGTGGCGGGCCAGCGATGGCGCCACGTTCTTCCCGTCGGCCGACTACGGTACGTGGTCGTGCCGTAGTCGCGGCTGTCCGGCGGTCGCGGGCGTTTCGCATCGGCTTTGGCACCGGCTGTCTGCTGGTGGAAAATTGATCCGGTCCCAGTGCCGTACCAAGAGGCCGTGACACTGGAAAGTTTGCCCACACCCAGTATTTCTCGGGTGTTGTTCCCTGGTATCCGTGCATCTCTATTTCTCTTCTCCGTTCGCTTAATAGTTCGTGAGGATTGTAACTTTGAGATGAGAAGCTACGCCTGACGCGCCTGGTATGTCAACAGCCCGTCTTCCTGAGTGGTATTATTACGGCTGGTGGCATTATTGCAATTGGCACGCCGTCACAGTCGGTCTCTTTTCTCGCCTTCCTTAACTGAATAGTTTGGAGGAGATTGCCGCTCTGGCGGGCAGAACAGCGTCACGAGTTGGCCGGTGACCGGCGTATGGTGACGTATTCCTGGTGTGACCGTGACATGCCCGGCCTCTGCTGGGCCGTGGTGGACCCTCATTGTGTAGTCATCTCGCCGTCCGGCTCAGGGATGTCGTAAAGAGAGAGAGAGAGAGATATATATATATATAGAATATATAGATAGAATATATAAAACAATACAATATATATATATATATATATATATATATATATATATATATATATATATATATATATATATACAGAGACACACACATAGACCGAGAAAAAAAGAAAGAGAAAGAGAAAGAGAAAGAGAAAGAGAGAGAGAGAGAGAGAGAGAGAGAGAGAGAAATATATATATATATATATAAGAGATACGCGCTGTGGGAACCGCCGACGGCGCCGGCCGGCATTATCTCAGGCACAGAGAGGTGCTGCTACCCCGCCGACCGACATCATCTCAGGCCGATACCGGTGACAGTCGGGCTCCACTGAACCACGCCGCGCCGGCGGAACTGACTGGCGAGCGCGTCTGCACGTGCATCTCGTCAGTGTCGTGTGGAACAACTGGCGGTAGTCGGCGATCTCGGCCAGCGGTGACGCCAGACCACGCCAAAACTGGGCGCGTTTTTTTCGGCGGACGTCCGGTCACACACGCCGGCTCGTGCGTGCTGGTGCGTGTCTGGTCCAGCTGCAACTGCTGGGTCAGTCCGAGGTCAGCGACACACGTGATGGGCTGCGCCTGCTGGCCGCCGCAGCTCGAGGCTGAGTGGCAGGCGGGGTGGCATCTCCCCGCTCGTGGACTCGTCAGCGCTGGTCGCCGTCGACTGTCGGCGTGTCGTGTCCGACGCCGTCGGGTCGACGCACGCTCCGCTTCATCGGCGCGCCTGAGTAAGCGACGCACGCCGGCTGACTGGGCAGAGCGCGGCAGAGCAGGCGAGAGTGTCGGTGACGTACGCTCCACCTGACTGCCGGCCCGCCCCGCCCGGCTGCCTGCAGATCGATGAGGCCGGCGGGGGTGGGGCGCGTTCTCTGGTCGCGCTGGACCGACTGGCGCGCACACCAGCGCTCGGCCGGCGCCGTCCATCCAGCGACACCCCGCCCCCACCAGGTGCGCGTGCCGGCGGCGAATTCCGACCGAAACGGCGGGCGCGGAATTGTTTGTTTCCTGCCTGAGATGACTGGTGTTGGCGAGATGGCGGCGCGGCCTGGTGCGCGGTCGCCGTCCTCCGCCCTCCGCCCTCTGCCCGGCGCCGCCACAGCGCCGTCTTTGTCCTGGGTCTTGCCGCAGGCGAAGCGCCGCTCGGCCGTGCCGTCACAAACAAGTCCGGGTGTGGTGTGTACGCCACCAGAGATGTCTGCGGTCAGACGGACTCAGGCTCTGTCCAGCTGCATTGCGGATCTCGGCTGGGCACCGTCGTGATGCGTACCATTGTGCTGGTGGTTGGCAACGTTTGACGTTTTATTGTGATTGATGATAATGACCGTGGACCGCTTGAGTCAGCTCGGGTCACGAGCAGCGTACGTGTGGAATAAAGTAACGGTAAACGTTCGCTTTTGAATTGACGTATCTTGTCATGGAAACCGACGGCCCGCCCCGCGAAATCGCTCCAAATTGGCTCACGACATTTGTCTCTTTGTCGTTTGGAAGTTTTGTCGACGCCATTTGGCGACCTGCATCGCCTCGCGTCCCACTTTGGCGATAAGTTCGTCGGCGCACGGGTCGCACCCGCTGCGAACGGACAATGGTTTCCATGACGAGATGCTGGTTGAGTTGTCAGCACGTCGACGTAGTCTCTCTCGAGTGTCTGTCTGAACGTCCTGCGGCTCAGTCCCCGGCCGAGTCGCCATCAATGGGTGGTGGCTCGGCGAGCGTGACTGTATCGCTCTCCTCGCTACTGCCGTCAGTCTTCTCGTCTCTTCCCTTCTCTGCCTCTCTGTGTCGTCCTCGGCCTCCTCTAACGGTCTGTGCTCTGGTCCAGTATCGTTATCTTCCTCCTCTAACGGTCTGTGCTCTGGTCCTGTGTCGTCCTCTCTTTTGTCCCCATTTGTATCGTGTATGGGTTTCCTTTGCTTGCCCACATCGTGTCATGCTGTTTTCCTCTCTCTCTCTCTCATCACCGTTATATCACTTTTTTCGTGCCTTCGTTCTCTCTTCACATTTCCTTCTTTTTACTTCTTTGTCCTCCCGTCTTCACATACGTCGCTCCCTATCCCACTCTCCTCAGCTCTCCACCCACTCTTCTCTCTCTCTCCACCGTCCCACGGTACGACCTGGTCTGCTCACATATGCGCTTCTCCCTCGTCCACTCTCCTCTTCCCACCCTCCCACTCTTCCCTCTCTCTCTCTCTCTCTTCCACTCACACTCACCCTCCCACAGTCCACCCATGTCTGCGCACAAAAACGTGTCCAGTCTAACCAATGGGGCCAGACGCCCCCCGATTGTTTCGGCGCTAGCGTGCCGTAACCGGTCTGCTTCCATCGTTAAAGTGGCCGGCGGGGCGGCAGCCGCCAGTTGACACCTGACCCAGCCTGCGGTCTGGTCGCCCCTCCCCTCGTCCAACCGCTGGTGCTGGCCTGGTGACTGCAGGGGACAAATTGGCGCGGCACACATACCCGCTATGTGTATCTGTGGGTGAATTCGTATGGGCCGTTAAGCAATCTGTCGTTTTTGGGAAGGCGTGAAGAGCGGAAATTGATGCCTCGATTTACCATACATCGACATCAAAATGCTGAACTGAAAGTACGTTTGCGTCGCAAGCCTAAGTTCCCCGTCGTCTGCGTATATGGGAAAGCGTTCACCGCAAGTGTTGGGGGTAAGGTGCAAAATTGTTGCAATCGCGTGGTCTTGCTGCTTCCTTCATACTCCCTTCCTCACTAAGGGACCTATACTTTCGCGATGTCTCCCACCAGCTTGGAAGCCTAATCTGTGCAGTTCGCCTACCTCCATTGACCGATCCCAGTTGCATTTCTCTTCTCCGTCCCTGGACACTGTTGCAGCGGCATCGTAGTCTCTGTAGTTGTCCCCCTGTGGCGTCAGTGTGTCCTCACTGCCGTGACATCAGTATGTCTTCTCCGCCGTCACGTCACGTGTGTCCTCTTACTACCCCCTTCTCCCATCGTGACGTCAGTGTGTCCTCTTCGCCGTGACGGCAGCGTGTCCTCTCCGCCGTGGCGTTAGCGTGTCCTCTCCGCCGTGGCGTCAGTGTCTCGCTTCATCATGACGTCGGTGTACTCTCACCACCGTGACGTCAGTGTGTCCTACCGCAGTGACGTTGGCATATTTTCCCACCGTGACGTCAGTGTACTCTCTCCGCCGTTACGTCGGTGTATCCTGCCCACCGTGACATCGGTGTGTTCTCCCCGCCGTGACGTCAGGGTGTCCTCACCGCCGTGATGTCAGTGTGTCCTCGCCGCCGTGACGTCAGTATGTCCTCCACACCATGACGTCAGTGTACTCTCCCCGCCGTGACGTCAGGGTGTCCTCACCGCCGTGACGGCGTATGTCCTCCGTACCGTGACGTGTCCAGGGCATAACCGGCGCGGTCCGATGTCGCCAGACGGCAAGTACCTGGTACTGCCCTCTGGCGAGCTGCACATCCGTGACGTGACGCCCGAGGACGGGCTCAAGTCGTTCCGCTGTCGCACCGTGCACCGTCTGACCGGCGAGACCCGTCTCAGCGCCACCGAGGGCAGACTCGTCGTCTCGGGTAGGTGGAGCGGCCGGCACCCGGCGGCAGTCCTGCTGCCGTGTGTGTGTGTGTGTGTCGGCAGGTGGGGACGTCGTGAGGCGCGGCTAACGTAGTGCAGTCGCGGCGTGACGTGGCGCGGGCGCGGCGTGATACGGCGTGGATGTCGTGCAACGTAACGCTGGTGTCGCAGCGGGAACTGTGTTGGTCTCTTGAGCCACCCCGATCGATCAGTTGTTCTGGTACTATTAAGACGCTCCTCTCCCCTCCCCCTATGTCTCAACAAGAGAGGGCTGAAGTCCCGACAAGAGAGAGCTTAAGTCCCGACGATAAATGGTTTAGGTCTTGTACGCGCTTGCATCAAGCCTCTGAAAGGAGCAGCTTGCAGTTGGACAGATTAGGTCGGGGACACGTGCACTGGGCGGTCGCACCGCAGCATGAGCGACACGGTAAACCAATTTTTACTAAACGCTCACGTGGTAATCGTTAATACCTAACGCACACGAATTCCATATCCGCAGCACAGTATCTCCGTAACAAACTTCACTTAGCTTGGAGCCTGCTCATGCTAAGGTAGCACAGATTGAAGTTCTGTTTTTAATCAGGCTCGGGCAGCATGAGCCGGTCGTGTCGACAGCGGGGCTCGGCCCGGGGGCTGAATCAGCAGGGCTGCCATCTCGGGCGCGATTCTCTGTTTGGGCACTAGATAGGCACATTTCGCATTTCAAGCGCCCTTCAGCCCAAATGATCACTGAATTATTCAGCCGTGACTGCCTCAGCCCATCCTGGCAGTCCCTGATACTATCGTCGCCACCGTTCGTGTTCCCGTCTTTGTACCAGTATCACACGCACCGGTTGTGGTATCCGCCTCATTTGTGGCACCGGTTGTGGTATTCGCCTCATTTGCGTCACTTTGCGATTTGAGTTTGCGGTCGCGTCGATTACGTGGTCATTTGGCGCCCATCACAGGAGACATTTTCGAAATCAGCCCTATGAACGCCGAGATCCACTGTGCGCCTCCGATTCGCGGTCGCGTGCTCATTCTGGTGTGATCAATGCAACTGTTGGTCTTTTTGCGATCGCCAGCCTGCTGCTCGTCCGTCCCGCTGCCGCCCTCACGACGTCCTCACGGTCGGACAGCGCATTTTGTCGCCGGCATTGTTCCATTGTGTGCGGACCGCAGAATAGCCGGGCGGCCCGCTCGGTAGGCCGAGGCCGTGTGATCCGATTTAAATGCTCGTTTGTCTCATTAGTTTTTCCTCGCCGGCGAATGCCAATTTCTTGACGAGGTCGCAGCGCATGGAATTTCCGCTGTGGCCCATCCACATGGTCATTACCGTTTTTGGAGCAGTCTGCTGTAGATGGATTCCGAATTTCAAGTGGAATTTGCTCACTTCACAACTGCCGGTTGGCATCACGGTGTGTAACGTAACGTAACCTAATGTAATATAATAACGTAGCGTTCACTAGTGTGGTGCGCCGCAGTGATCGCTAGAATATCACCGCCTGTTCTGTGTTCGTACTGTGTGAGTGTGTGTATGTGTATGCATATGTATGCGTGCGAGGAGCCTACCTGAATGTTGGGATAGGGTACCCCTGCTGTCGGGCTGTGGCGGACGCGTGTCGGGCCGGTCGGTGTCGGGTGGCCGAGGTCGGTGGCAGCACTGCCGGACGGGTCGCCGGGCGCGGCTCACGTGCTCCTCCCTGTCGCGAGGTGGCCGCTCTCCACTGCCGTGGTCCACTGTCCACGTGGCAGTCGCGTCAGCGATGGCGCTGCTGGCCTGTCTGCGCGGGGCGACGGAACGGCGTCGTTTCTCCGCGCTGGTCCGTTTAGATTGTTTCGCACATCGAGGTTGCGATTTCTAACGGACGTGTGGGCATGCGCCTGGTCCAATTCATGTTTGGATCGATGCCATGACCGGATTGTAACCGAGTACTTTCATGGACAGAGGTACACGATGGTGTTCAAGGTCGCTTTGCGAGGTAGTGGCGTTCCTTCGTCGGTGCTCCGAAGGTGCTGGAACCCCATTTCATGTTTTCAAGCGTGAAATGCTATGTCCGTGAGTCGGATTTTGCATTTAGTCAGTCGATGTCACGTCGTGCTGTGGACATCGGCTGATTATCTGATTACAAATATGACGCGTGAAGTACAAAATTATCAGCGTTGTTGCACCAGCAAAACAGCACGGGTCAACGGCCATCGCCCTGACTCGACGGCTGTAGGTTTGTGGTGGTGCCGCCCGGTCCGTTGTGGCCCCGCCGTTGGCTGAACAGCGACACTGACGCCGGTGGACCTCCACACACGTGCGGCGGTTTTTGTGCCGCTGTCGGCGGTTGGCCTCGCTGCTGGCCGCCGGCCCAGTTGGCGCCTGCTCGGCCGACAGAGGGCGGATGGCGCAGTGGAGACACACTGCGGCCCCGGTCGGGTGGCGAATGACCGTGGCAGGTGGCGCTGCATATCTCGGCTGTAGACGGCGCCTCTGTCGGGCGGCCAGGCCGCGGGTTGTCCGGCAGGCCATGGAGTTTGGAACTCGTCTTTTGCGAGGGAGCCTCGCATCGTGCGTTGTCCGGGGGTGACTTACGTAGGGAAATCCTGTGACGAGTACTCTAGGGATATGTTGCCCGTCTCGCAATCGAAAGATCGTGGGTCCAAGTCATACCTGTCGCTGCTCTTCTCCCGCAGCTAATCGACATGAGAGATTGGCGACGCTGCATGACTGAACGGTCGGCATGTCGTAAACCCAACAATCAACCATGGGAAAATCCCGCACGTGTTCCTGTCTATAATGCTGCGTGAAACATGGAATATTCTCCCATGAGAAGTAACTCGGATGCCATCGCTGGCCTTGTACCCAACTTGCATTGCATGCAGCCGAGACGTTCTTATGACTCTCGTACAGTATAAAATAATTGACAATGTGGCCTGTAAATTCACAGTTAATGGAATTGTGCTACTTCATCCTTGTCTTAGGTTTTTACCATTTTGCCACATGATGTGTGGGCAGTCATTATACACACAACAGCTAAATAATGTCAAATGCATGTGACTGAAGTGAAATATGCGTATTACAACAGCATTCTGTTTTGTAATCCTTAAGTGGAGATCCTATATTTTCTTCCAATCTTTCACTATTCCCAAGCAACTTCTTTCTTCATCCACACAGTTAATGGTGAAGTAATTTTAG
This sequence comes from Imbricaverruca yamaguchii, assembly GCA_034440575.1. Lineage (NCBI taxonomy): Eukaryota > Metazoa > Arthropoda > Thecostraca > Neoverrucidae > Imbricaverruca > Imbricaverruca yamaguchii. Next base: position 765,488 of record JAOTOL010001423.1, on the reverse strand, counting down.
GACACTGCTCTCGTACCTACCATCCGCTGTGTTAAGCCCGTCACAGTTCACATCACCAGCCGACATTGCAGATTACAGCACGGGGTGGCCTCGGGTCACGTCACATATACACCCGATTGTACACCGATCTTCGTCCCCATGTCATCCCATCAGTTTGGATGGCACTCCCCATTACAGGCATAGCCGCTTCGGCAGCTATGTCGGCACTTGCGACCACATGTTCAGTCCAGTTGCTCCGCAAGCAGCTGAGGCGGGTCTGCTGCTTGCAGAGCCGGCCTCCAGCTCAGCGCCTCGGTTCCCGACGGCCGAAACGTCCCACACTGTGGCGCACATGGCTGGTGGTGGCCTGGTGCTCCACTGCTCGGCGCAAGCGTCCCCGCCGCCGACCTTCAGGTAACTGGCGCCGGCGCTGCCACTGCGGCCAGACAGCCCACCTGGCTCCACTCCGACTGAGGTGTAGCCTTCCGGGGAGACGCTGCTCGCCGGAGGCTCTGCTGAAAGCGTGGCCTCCAGCAGCTCAGTAGCCGGGCAGCTCAGCTAGTGCTGGAGCTCGGGCTACCCGCCAGAGGCGCTGTTGTGGCCAGAGGTGCTGTTGTGGCGAGTAGCCGGCTGGCATTGCAGGTGTCGCACGTCCGGCGCAGGCGTCTCCGCTCCCAACGTGCAGGTTGCGGCCGCCAGAGGCGCCACCGCCGCCCTGACGGTGGCCCGGTTCGCAGAGCCGGTCAGCAGCTCGGCGCCGGCGTTCCCGACAGCCTCACAGTCGGCGCAGAGCGTGCACTTCAGACTGGGCACGGCCTTCTCGCTGTTCTGCCCGGCGCAGGCGGCGCCGGTCCCGACCTTCAGGTCAGCAGTCAGGTCACCTTCAGGTCAGCGGACGCCGCTCTGTCGACCCGGCCGGTAGCGCTGCGCTGGATACTCCTGGCCACGGTCCGCAACTATCGCGACGGCCCGACGCAGTCGGTCAGTGCTGCTGGTCGCTCTCCGCCAGAGGCGCTAGTGTCGATAGTCGGCGACAGCGGCCCTATCCCGTCAGTCAGTGCAGGGTCCTCGTCGTGCACACTACGGCACGGTCGGTGACACGAGGTCGGTGACCGCCTGAAGTCAGCAACACATTGTTGTCGGTGGCTCGACGAGGTCAAGTACCGAGCGTGGTTGGCGGTCCCGTGAGTCTGCGGGGTCTGTGGCGCCATGACGCCGGTGGCCACCAAGTGAGCTGCATGCGAGGCCAGTGGTCCTGTGCGGTCAGTGACCCCGTGCGGTCGATGACCCGGCAGAGCCGGTGAGCGCCGCGCCGCCCCAGGTCACCCTGTCGTCCCAGCTGACGAAGGCGGTCGGTCGGCGCGGCGGCGCCTCCACGCTGCTGTGCCCCGGTCAGGGCCGACCCACGCCCACGTTCCGGTAGGTGTCGCGCGTGCACGCTCGCGCTCTGACAGGGTCGCCGCCCGCAGAGCCGGTGGCGGCGGCGGCGCCGCGACTACCGCTGTCCGAGCGCAGCGCTCTGGCTGCCGGCATGGCCGGGGCTGCCGTCGGCATGCTGTGTCCCGGGCAATCCTCGCCGGCGCCGACATTCCGGTGCGTACCCCGTCAAAGGTCGGCCCTGCGGCCGCCCGCTGTCGATGAGTCGCTCCGAGTGTCGTCCCGGGAGCAGGGCACGGCGATGGTGTCCACCACGGCTGGAGCGCGCGCTGTCGGCGAGCACTGCGTGCAATGCCAGGCAGCTGTCGGCTCAGCTGGCAGCTTTTCGAATGACAGCTGTCGGCAGCGGACCGCATCCAACTTGGTGGCTCTGGTGCCGTGCGACTGGCCAATGTTACGGGTGGGCTCGGATAGGTCTTCTCTCCCTGGTGTAAGCGGTTTGTATGGGTCGGGCCCCGGTCAACCTTGTGTAGATTCGGCTGGGCTTTCTCTCCCTATCGTAGGCGGCGTGTATGGGTCGGGTCCCGACCAACCTTAAGTAGGTTCCGCTGGGCTTTCTCTCCCTATTGTAGGCGGTGTGTATGGGAAGGATCCCGACCAACCTTGGGTTGGCGCGGCTGGGTCTCCTCTCCGTGATGTAAGCGGTCGGTATGGGTCAGGCCCCGGTCAACCCTGACTACGTGCGGTGCGGCACAGAGCCGGTGAGTCCCGGCCGGCCCCAGGTGGCGGCCGCCTCCCGACTCACCCTGGTGGAGGACGTGGCCGCGTCGGCCGTCACCCTGCTCTGTCCGGGACAGGCGTTCCCGCCGCCGCTCTTCAGGTAGGTACCCATCACCAGCCCGTCCCAACATTCGGGGGTGGTCTGCCGACCGGCCGGCTGACCGACCCTGCCTGTCTGACACAGAGCCGGTCAGCGCGGCGGCGCCCCAGCTGGCCGAGGGGCTGAAGCGGGACCTGCTGACTCGGCGCGTGGGCGTCACCTTCAGCATGACCTGCCCCGGCCAGGGTCTGCCGCCGCCCGTGTTCAGGTACGGCCCGGGGTGTTCGGTCCGTTCAGCGTCGACAAGAGATTCTGCCTCGGGCTCCGAAGGCCGTAACGGACGCCGTGTGCGGCGGACGGCGAGTCGGTCAGGCCCCGATCAGGTGTTCGGGCCCCCAACCCTCGGGCGTGACTCGGCGACTTCCGAAGTGGAGCTGGTTGATCGGTCGGTCGGTTTAAGATGTGCTGGACGCCTCCGCGTTAGCAAGACTGATGCATGGCGCAGACGCCCTGGAATCCAGTGGCGTAGAAGGTTAACATGACGTCTATGCTCCTCTGCGTTATGGGTGCATTCAGCTCATCGATGTCGCCTACAGTCAACATCTGAGCTGCAAGCAATAGTCATAGAGGATGGGTGCGAACCGCTCACGCTCACAAGTCACGACTTGGTTTGATAACGGACAGATTATCCATGACGGAGTATTCCTGTTGTCCCCGTTGTAAGTTTCAACCTAGGAAGCGTCGCCGATTGCGAACGGGCGCACCCAGTTCCCGTCCCGTCCCGTACCGTACCGTACCGTACCGTACCGTACCGTACCGTACCGTACCGTACCGTACCGTACCGTACCGTACCGTACCGTACCGTACCGTACCGTACCGTACCGTACCGTACCGTACCGTCCCGTACCGTCCCGTCCCGTCCCGTCCCGTCCCGTCCCGTCCCGTCCCGTCCCGTCCCATCAGGTCCCATCAGGTCCCATCACGTCACGTCTCGTCTCATCCCGTCTCATTTCGTCTCGTCCCGTCCCGTCTCATCCCGTCTCATCCTGTCTCATCCCGTCTTCTTTCGTCCCGTCCCGTCCCCTTCCCGTCCCGTCCCGTCCCGTCCCCTCCCGTCCCGTCCCGTCCCGTCCTTTCGTCCCGTCCCGTCCCCTTCCCGTCCCGTCCCGTCCCGTCCCGTCCCGTCCCGACCCGACCCGACCCGACCCGACCCGACCCGTCCCGTCCCGTCCCCTTCCCGTCCCGTCCCGACATTCAGGCTCTCGGCTCGCTCCGTTGTGCACGGACCCAGGCTGACGCGCCGGCGTCGCTGCAGAGCCGGTGGCAGCCGCCGCTCCCGAGATGAGCGAGGTGTCGCAGCGACATCTGACGAGGATGCGCCGCGCACCGCTGGCTATGACCTGCCCCGGCCAGGCGTTCCCGCCGCCGACCTTCAGGTGGGACTCGGTTCGGACAACGTCTTGCACCGCGTCCTGAACCCTCTCGGGAGTGCCAGGGAGTGCTTCGGTTCGTTGGACCGGATAGTCGGCCGCCTCGTCGAGAAGATGAGTGACATGACCTGGTAGGCAGGTTGCCCGACATTCATGTGGGCGGGGCGCCTCACGGCTGGCTGACGTTCCGCCGACCCGGCAGAGCCGGTCACCGCTTCTGCGCGGTCCGCCATGTCGCTCCCGAACGTGCACCATCGAACGGCCAGTGCCGTCGGCTTGTTACTCTGTCCCAGCCCGGCGTACCCGGTCCCAGCGTTCAGGTGGGTTCCGGCGCGTGGCTAGCGTTCACGGCGGCTCGGGTCCCCGCAGAGCCGGTGGCCGCCTCGGCGCCGTCGGTGGTGATGTTGGCCGACGAGCACCGGCACACGGCCGACGGCGAGGTGTCTCTGCTCTGTCCCAGCCAGGCGTACCCGATCCCAACGTTCAGGTGGGTCGGAAGCCGCGCGGCTGACCGGCTCGACGTTTCGTGCAGAGCCGGTCGCCGCCTCTGCGCCGTCGGCGGTACCATTGCTGGGCATCTTCCACCAGAGACTGGCCGGCGCCGTCTCGCTGCCCTGTCCCAGTCAGGCGTACCCGGTCCCCAGGTTCAGGTGGGTGGTGCCTCACAGTCGGCTGACTCGCCGGCGGCTCGCGCAGAACCGGTCGCCTCGTCGGCGCCGTCGACCATGCTGCTGGCGAACGTGCACCACCTCACGGTCGGCGGCCAGCTGTCGCTGTTGTGTCCCAGCCAGGCGTACCCGCTGCCGGCGTTCAGGTAGGCGCCCGAGGCGCACGGACAGCGACTCACTGTCGGTCGCCGCGCTCGGCAGAGCCGGTGGCCGCGTCCTCGCCGTCGGCCGTCTCGCTGCTGGATCTGTACCGCGCGCGTGCCGGTGCCGCGTTCTCGCTGCTCTGCCCGACCCAAGCGCACCCGGTGCCCGCGTTCAGGTAGGATGTGGGACGCACGTGACGAGGTCTATCGGTGACGTCGACCCGCGCTCCGGCCGACAGAGCCGGTGGCCGCCGGCCGACCCGTGGTGAGCGAGGTCTCGCAGCTGGGCCAGATGGCGCGCGTTGTCGGCGTCGGCGTCAGCATGCTCTGCCCGGCGCAGGGATATCCACTGCCCAAGTTCAGGTACGTGCTTGGGGCCGCCGTCATTTGCGAGGATCCGCTAGTCCGTGGGGGGAGGCGTTTGGTGTTGTGCGACGAGGGCCGCCATGTCGAGTGGTGAGACAGTTGGGCTGTGGTTGCAGAGCCCCTGGCGGCAGGAGCGCCGCAGGTGAGCGAGAGCGCTCAGCTGGAGCAGCGGCGGCGGCGGTCCGGCGACCGACTGGCACTGCTCTGTCCCGGACAAGCACACCCCGCTCCCAGGTTCAGGTCGGTCGCGCCACGCAGGCATGACCAGGCCGCGGTCATAACGAGGGCGTGGTCGTCACTCAGGTCACGGCCATGACCAGGGCGTGGTCGTCACGCAGGTCGCGGTTGTGATCCCAGGTCGTGGCATCGGTCTTGGATCCCGTTCAGACCTCGCTTCACATGGGTAGCGCCATTTCATTGTATGGCGCAAATTGTGGTCCCAGTCATGACCTTGCCATTGTGCGGGCCATGACCACCACCTCCTCACAGCCCATGGCCCGGATCGCGGTGTTGCAGAGCCCGTGGTGGCCAGCGCCCCTCGGGAGGCCACTCGGATCGAAACTTCGAAGACATCAGCCGACTGGCGGTCCGCCGTGGCTTTGCTCTGCCCCGGTCAGGCGTACCCTCCGCCCACGATCAGGTAGGCTGTGCCTCCGGCGAGCTGCGTGGCGCGCCCGGTACCACCCGGACACGGTGCGGCCGCGGTGCCGAGCGGCGACTCCCAGCAGGACCTGCAGCGGGGATGGGGTCGCTCGGCTGTGCGGCGCAGGCGTCGCCGTCGCCGTCTCCGCCGTTCGGACAGGAGCGCCGTTGGTGACACTCTATGCGGTGGCCCGCAGAGCCTCTCGCTGCCGGCGTGCCCGAAACGGAGCCGGACGCGCGGCTGAAGCTTCTGGTGCGCCGCGCCGCCGCGCCCCTGGCGCTGCTGTGTCCGGCGCAGGCCAGCCCCCCGCCCACGTTCAGGTAGGCTCGGTCGCGGCGGGGAGGAGGGCGACACTCGGTGACCGCGGTGGCGTTCCGGCAGTGCCGCTGGCGGCCGTCGCGCCCGAGCTGGAGCGCGACCTGCGCTTCAAGCGCGTCGAGCGGCGTCGCGGCGCTGCACTGTGCCTGCGCTGCCCCGGCCAGGGGTTCCCCGCGCCGACCCGTCGGTGGGTGGCCTGTACCAGCGTTCAGGCGGCGACGGGCTGTGCGGTGAGGCGGTGGTGGCTGTGCAATGCTGACGGGAGGTCTGGCCACGCAGAGCCTGTGGCTGCCTCCGCGCCGCAGGTGAGCGAGTTGGCGCGGACGGTCACCCTGCGGCGACGACAGGCGGCGCCGCTCAGCCTGCCCTGCCAGGCGCAGGCGTACCCAGTTCCAACCGTCAGGTAGGCGTCGTCGGCTCCAGGAGCGCGGCCGGGCTGCCATGTCCCGTGTGTTCAGGTGGGCTCACGGTCCCGCCGCTAGAGGCGCTGATGTATGTTTGGGCGCAGAGCCGGCCGGCGCCACGCCTCCACAGGTGGTCGAGGGATCTCGTTTCGATGTGCTGGAGCGGCGCGTCGGCTCAGCGGTGGGCCTGCTCTGTCCCGGACAGGCGTTCCCAGCTCCCATCTTCAGGTGAGGCTTGAGTCACACCGGTCACCCGGGAGAGTATGTAGCCATTCGTGTCCGCGGAACGGCGGCGCGTCCGTTGGACGGCTTTGACAGCAGGCTGGTTCCCTCACCCGAGGGTGAGGCTTCCTTCCCGGGGATTGTCGCCCTCTTCGCAGGAGTTGGTTCTATGGCCCTTCCACAGGTTGCGTCCCGATCCCCCGTGGCAGCCTGTCCTAAGTAGGTACCCGTGGGTTCTGCCAGACCGTCTTCCTGTCTTGAAGGTTCCCTTCCTCCCGATGAGATCGTCTGCCGACCGTCTCCCCTCGACGGGGCTCCGTCAGCGCGGGTGGCCGCTGCTCCGGTGGCTGGTGCAGCCGGGCGCTGACCGTCCGTGTGGTGCGGGCAGAGCCGCTGGCGTCTTCTCCGCCGCAGCTGACCGACAACGACAGGTCTGTCAAGGTGCCGCGGAAGACTGCCGGCCGGCCGCTGGCGTTGATCTGCCCCGGCCAGAGTCTCCCGCCGCCCGTCAAACGGTCAGTGGCGCGTGGTTGCGGAGCGGCGTGCCCTACGGCGAGGAGGGCGCGTGCATCACGAGCCGTTCACACCCACGCCCGTACGCTCAGGGCGGGGCGCTGGCCGCAGCTCCTTCCGATGGAGAAGTGATTTACATTCGCTTGGCTCTGAGAAGATTGCTCGTTCCGGCAGACTCTCCGACAGCAAGGCGCCGTCGTTGGGATGGTCTGAGGTTCGCGTCCGACGGCTGGCGTTCCCTGGGGTGTCGGTGGTGGCCACGTGCGGCTGTCACCGTTGCTGTTTGTTTGTTTATTGGTGGTTCTCGACGCACTTTATGCACGATTACGGCTAATGGCAGCGCCCACACTGTGTCACCGGTGCGGGGTCCGACGGAGCCGGAGCAAAGCGCTGCCGCAGTTCCCCACACAGAGCCGGATCAGTTCGGCGGAGCGCCGGCCTCGCCCTCGTCTGCAAGGCCCAAGGCCACCCCGTGCCTGTCGTCACCTCGGGTTGAACGCAGAGTTTTGAAGTACGCGCCGTTCAGTCAGCGGCGTGTACGTTAAAACGAAAAGGACTTCATGTCATTACTGGAAGCAGACATCTTCGTATAATCCAAATCGCCGGCTACCGCGCATCCAACTCCCAACTGGAACTATCCGTTCCCTGACATATCGTCTGCCTACGTTGTCTGGGGGCTCCATGCCACCTGAGCATCGCATGATGACTGCTCTGCTCCGCTACCTGCGCGGCTCACGTCCGTATTGTGCGAGTTGCACTACTCCACCGGCACATGGGATGTGTTGAAGCGATCAAATCGGCGGACCCGGTCCCAACATCCAGGCGGATCCCGCCTGGTAGCGCCGAAAGCACGCTGCGAGGATATGTCCGCTGTCCGCAGAGCCAGTGTCCTCTGTCGGCAGAACCCGTGCCCGCTGTCCGCGGAGCCCATGTCTGCTGTCCGCAGAGCCCGTGTCCGCTGTCCGCAGAACCCGTGCCCGCTGTCGGCAGAACCCGTGCCCGCTGTCCGCGGAGCCCATGTCTGCTGTCCGCAGAGCCCGTGTCCGCTGTCCGCAGGGCCCGTGTCCGCTGTCCGCAGAGCCAGTGTCCAGCGGAGCGCCAAAGTTCGCGAGCCGGAGTGAGATACAGACGGAGCGAGGTGCGGCCGGAGCCGCTGTCGTGCTGCCCTGCTCGGCCCAGGGCTACCCGGCCCCCTCATTCAGGTACATGTGCTTGGGTGCCTGCTTTGCCGTGCACGATCCGCGCGGTCCGGCATTCGAACGACGGGACAGCTGGCCGAACTGGGAAGGAACCGAGTGACGTCTGTCCGCCTTCGTCCTCCTCCAACCCTTCGTCCTGGCAGAGCTGAGCTGAGCTCTCGCTTCCATTCGCACTCCGTCTATCTATCGTCTATCGTCTATCCGTCCTTCCATTCGCCCGCCCTCTTGCATTCATTCGTTCGTCCCGTTCGTTGGTTCGGTCTGTCGGTCGGTCGGTCGGTCGGTCGGTCGGTCGGTCGGTCGGTCGGTCGGTCGGTCGTTCGTTCGTTCGTTCGTTCGTTCGTTCGTTCGTTCGTTCGTTCGTTCGTTCGTTCGTTCGTTCAGCTGTAGGGTGTCGCTTCCGGGCGCCTCTTGTTCCGTAGAGCCGGACTCCAGTGGGCTGCCGCAAGTGTCTGTCGAATCGAGGGCGTACAACATGCGGCACAGACATGGCGGTGGTGTGACCGTGCCTTGTAGGGCACGGGCGGCCCCCGGCTCCTCGGTCCAGGTGGGCAGTTCGTCGGTAACGGTCACGCCCGTGATGGGCGCGATGTACGCGACTGCATGGGTCTTCCGCCATGGTAGTGAGCGACGTCAACGTGGTGGGATCGGTGACCATTGGTGATGATTTGTGGCGTGAATCCACACAGTAGACTAAAGGGCAATAGCGTGGTTGGTATGGCGGCGATGGTCAGATATCGCGAAGATGATAGTCCAGGTGCACAAGTACAAGCACCCAAGACCAAGCTTAGTGATCAATCGTGGTGATGATGATAGTCGAAGAGCGTTGATCGCGCGGTGGTGCGAGTGAATCGTCGTTGATGGTGGTACCGATCATCGGCCAGTCGGTGCTGGCAGCCATGCGGGTGCACTGCCTTAGCCGGCGGTGGTGCCTGCAATTACATGTATGGTTCAGGAGCTGCAGTTAACGGTGGGAGTGGCACCGTGTAGCGGGAAGCACAGCGGGAAGTAGGACATTCTATCCCAACGTTCTGGTGGCTCGTTATGGCTGGCTGTCATTTTGGACTCGGTTCTGTTTAGACACGGTTGTGACGTACAGAGCCCGTGTCGAGCGCCGCGCCCAAGGTTCCTGTCGGCGTCGACGGCGTCAAGTTCGAGTTCCGCGCCGGCGCCGGTGTCTCGCTGTCCTGTGGAGGACAGGGGTACCCTGTCCCAGTGTTCAGGTCAGTAACCCCTGTCAGGGACATGGGGCCTCCGGGGCGGTATCTCTCTGCCCTGAAGAGAACAGGGGTACCCAGTTGTTCAGGTCAGTCACCCCTGCTAAGGACATGGATCCTCCCGGGCGGTAGCTCTGCCATGAAGAGGACAGGGATACCATGTTCCGTTGTTCAGGTTAGTCACCCTTGACAAGGACATGGAGCCTCCAGGACGGTATCTTTCTGCCCTCTCCAGGGCAGAGAGACACCAGGCGTACTTATGCCTGGTGCTTTGTGTCAATCAGCCAGACAGTCGCGCTCTACAGGACGCCGGAGTGCCCAGGCACCTCGGTTTGGGTACAGGTGAAGCTCGCCGGAAACAGGCGGTCCTCCGCCTGCACAGTCCGTTAGTCGTGTGGCGTGTTGTCGACATGCACTCCCACCACGCAGAGCCCATCTCGAGCGTCCTCTACAGCACGGCCTCCGCCTGCACAGTCCGTTAGTCGTGCGGCGTGTTGTCGACTCCCCCGCACCCACGAGCGTCCACACCCCCACAGTCCGTTGTGTCGCTGTTGTCGACTGCCTCCCACCACGCAGAGCCCATCTCGAGCGTCCTCTACAGCACCGGCAGCAGGCGGTCCTCCGCCTGCACAGTCCGTTAGTCGTGTGGCGTGTTGTCGACTGCACTCCCACCACGCAGAGCCCATCTCGAGCGTCCTCTACAGCACCGGCAGCAGGCGGTCCTCCGCCTGCACAGTCCGTTAGTCGTGCGGCGTGTTGTCGACATGCACTCCCACCACGCAGAGCCCATCTCGAGCGTCCTCTACAGCACCGGCAGCAGGCGGTCCTCCGTCTACACAGTCCGTTAGTCGTGACGTGTGGCATGTGTCAATATCCACTCCCATCACGCAGAGCCCGTCTCTAGCGCTCCGCCCAAGGTGCCGGCGGGGGCCAGCGGAGCCACGTTCAAATTTGGCGCCGGTGCCGGCGTCTCGCTCGCCTGCCGAGGTCAAGGCCACCCTGTGCCGACGTTCAGGTCAGTGTGCGCCGGAATAGCCGCCTCCGTGGCCGACCCGCAGAGCCGTTGTCTGGCGCTGCTCCCGTTGTCCTGTCTGGGCTATGTTTCACCCCGGGGCTGGTGCCGACGTCACACTGCCCTGCAGAGGTCAGGCCCACCCGATACCGATATCCAGGTGAGTGCCAGACGTGCGGCACGTGCCCTATCCCAACATTGTAGGTTGTCCCAGCCGGCCGAACGCCGTCGTACTGACTGCCGTGTGCTGGTAACTTCCGGGGTCGCGGTAGCTCAGTCGGTAGGTTGTTATACTCTTGATCCCAAGGTTGTGGGTTTGAATCCCGCAACCGACGGGATTACCGAGCCCGCCCGCGACCAGACCTGCCAATCGAATGGTTCATAAAAGAACCCAAGTATCTGCCTGGTGGTAACTAATGCCTATCGTACTGGCCCCGCACAGTGCCAGTGTCCAGTGCGCCACCGAAGGTGACATTTGGAGTCAACGGAGTGGTATTTGTCGTCCGTTTGGGCGCCGACATCGCGGTGCTCTGTCGAGGCCAGGGCAGCCCGGTGCCCACCTTCAGGTGAGTCTCACCTCCGACCGTCCAGCTACTGCCTGACAGGGACGGTCCCGTCCCCACACTCGGGCGACTCCTCGTAACTGTTGGGGGGGGGCTGTCGTCTGCCCAGCAGACGGGGAGGCTGACATTGATGCTGGTGACTCGTTACACAGAGCCGGTGTCCAGCGGCGCTCCGAAGGGGTGCCTGTCGGAGACTGAGGCTCGATATGTGAGTTATCAGCGGGCGCCGGTGTCTCCATGCCGCGGCGGGGTCAAGCGTACCCGGTCCCCGTGTTCAGCTCAGTCATTCCAATCACGGACGCCGTCCGCTGTCGGCTGCGCCGCACAGTTTCGACCTCGCCGACGTTGATATCGGTGTCGGCCGTTCAAAACTGAAGCTTGCTGTTCCATCTGTTCTCAAACGTGGCACGGGTGTCACGAAGTATCTGTATTTTTGATATATTGAGAGGAAAAAAACGGCGTCAGGTTTGCCGTCAAGTCGGACGAATTTCGTCAGGCACGTCGTCTGACATGCCTCGTGGGTCGCCCTGTATGAGGCCGTGGTCGGACACATCTCTGGTTATTGACGTAGGACACCGTACGACGGCGAGCAGGGTCGTCCTATGGCACTGCCGTGTTGATCAGCACCGCCCGCGAGTAGACAGGGCGACTCCTGTCCCAGTATTCTGTTGGCCACCACCACCGCCGGCGGCGACGACCGGACGAGGCTCTTCCGTCGTAGCATTCGGCCGGCCAGCATCGTCAGCATGGGCGTGCGTCCGACGCGTACGGCAATGCACGTTATCTTTCGCACAAGCGCCGTGTCGGGTGGATGCGTCAGGTGACGATTTCTGTGCCGGGAGATTTGCAGCTCGCCGCCGCACCGTCTCGACATCGTCCCGCGAACAGTCATCCGGTGCCGACGCTCTGGTTGGGTGCTGAACGGATGTCATGGCCAGGTCGGCAACCAGACCAGTCCGTTCCTGACCTGACCTGTAGACCTAGAGACTGTAGATCTGCATACTGTCGGACTGTACCAGAAGACCAGTCCGGCCAGCCAGACCTACCTGCTCATCGTACCTACCCGCCAGGCAGAGTGAGTGAATCAAGCGACCGGTTACGCGGACGCGAAGTGTGAACCTGCCGGAAGACACTCGTGGTATCCGGCCGACAGGGTACTCCTCATCCAAACATCTCGGCTGCTTGCTCGATGGCCGTCGACAGCTGGTGACGAGGCTTGAACCCATGAGTGCATGCGTGCACGATGGTTCGCTGGTGCGAAGCGGGCCTCGCTGCCGAGACTAGTCTGGCGGGATCTGTCCGGTGGACGGGATCCGGATCTGTCTTGTGTCGCATCTGATCCGATGGACCGGGAACTGGCTGACGGTCATCTGCGCGGTGGTCGCCGTCGCCCAGTCGGCTGGCGCGCCGTTTGTACGGAGCCGGTGGCGAGTGCGGGGCCCGGTGTGTCCATGGAGGCACGCGCCGACGCGTTCGATTCAGACGCTGGTTCTGCGGCCACTCTGCCGTGCAGCGTTCAGGGCGTCTGGGTCCCCTCGTCCCGGCGAGTGACGCTCATACGCAGAGTGGAGAGCCGGCCTCGGCTTCATCGTCATGGATGCCTACAAGCATACTAGCAGGGGTACGAGACCTATCCCAACATTAAAAGTGATCGATGTATTTGTAGGTCATGTCGAACTATCTAGCTGTCACCGGATCTGTTCTTGTCCGAAGATATCGACGGTAATTTATTTTGCATGGGAAGGTGTTGGCAGAATGAAAACTAGTTGCATCGTGCATTGTCCGCAAACATATTGTTTTATTTAGTCCGGCGGGGAATAGTTACGCAGCCCTCGACGCATCTCCTGAACCGGTCTTGTTTGCCGGGTGCGTGTGCAGAGCCGGTGTCCAGTGGTCGGCCTAAGATCACGGGCGCGCGAGGGGATCGGTTCGATTACCGCGCTCGCTCTGACGTCACGCTGCCCTGCAAGGGTCAAGGTTACCCGGTGCCCACGTTCAGGTACGTTGTGTGCTCTCTTCACGGTGGCCTGTTGGCGTCCACGTTCGGGTAGGTGTGGCTCGACTAGACGACCGTCGCATTGCGTCCGTCTAAGCCTTCCGAGGCGTTGGTCACGGAATAGTCCGAGACGTCAGCGGGTGTCGGGACTCATTCCCAACACGGAGCACGCTCCTCGCCGCTGCGGCAGTTCGGCGGCGCGTGACGTCGTCGATGACGCCTGGCGCCGCCCGGTGCCGGCGTTCCGGCGTTCTGGTGTAGTCTGACGGCCCGGCGGCGACGGACGGCGGACGGCAACATTCGCGGCGGCTGGCGGTGATCACGCGGTGCAGAGGCGCCCGTGCGAGTCGTTCTCGTGTCGCTTCCCCGCGCCTATCCCAACATCAAGTATGCTCGCACGTGTCGGGTTTGAAGTCGCTGACGCTGCGCGATGGGGGGAGGGGGTGAGGTGGTGGCGGTCAGGGTTGAGTGGTAACCGCGCCTGTGGGTCCCCAGAGCCGGTGGCGAGCGCGGCGCCCAGTGTGCCGACCGAGTCTCGTTCCAACACGTTCAGCTTCCGCGCCGGCGCGCCTGTGGCCGTGCCGTGCCGGGCGCAGGCGTACCCGGTGGCCGTGTTCAGGTGCGTACGTCCGGCTGCCATCGGACGACGGCGTTGACAGGCTGGTCGACGACTTCACCGTAGGCGTGGGCTGCCGGTGTGCGGACAGACACCCCGGCGTGTTGACCGCGCCACGCACGTGATCGCGCCGGTTACGCCTGTCGTGACGACCGGCTTGTGGTCGGCTCGCCGCCGCGGATCGCTGGCCGGCCCGGTGCCGGCATTCAGGTGGCTCTGTCGAGTGGCGTGACGCGCCGGTGTGTGTCACAGCCTGGCCGGCGGTGTGGGTCCGCAGCCTGACCGGCGGTGTGGGTCCGCAGCCTGGCCGGCGGTGTGGGTCCGCAGCCTGACCGGCGCCGTTCGACTGACAGAGACTAGCGGCAGCTCGGCGCCGCGACTGACGGACTCGCAGCGGCGGCTGGAGCTGGTGGACGGCGCCGCCGGCGGCGCGCTGGTGATGACGTGCAGCGCTCAGGCCGACCCGCCGCCGGCACACAGGTACCGTCCTGCCGGTGGCGCCGCCGGCACACGGCTGAAGTATCAGCGGTGGAGTCGTCCCTCTAGGTCAGGGCAGGTCTGGGACGGATAGGCACGTCAGGGTCGGGCGGGGATAAAAATATGGTCATGGCTTCTTGGTAACTTGAGGCTGGAGTCTCAAGTCCGATTGCTGAGATGTTATTTCTTCGGATAGTATCGAGCCTGCACGTTGAAGAGTCCATGTTATTCGGGAACTATCAGTAGCACGACCGCAGCGCTGTGAAGGGATTCGACAACCGGCGTGGCAGGACATCGCGCGGCCCGACCGACCGCTCACCCGTCTCAGCATTCAGGCGCTCCCTGGTGGTGTTCGATGGCCCGCTCGGACTGTATGTCACGTGAATACCCACCACGACGTGACGTGACGTGACGTCGCGTAGAGCCGGTCAGCGGCACGGCGCCGAAGTTCGCGCGCGAGACCAAGCATGAGACGATGACGCGGCGGCGTGGACAGGGACTGCGCGTGCCGTGTAACGCACAGTCGTACCCGATCCCGACGTTCAGGTGAGTCTGTTCCGTAGCGGCGGAATGTGCGGTGTTGCCGTCGGGACCGACGTGTGCACGCAGCCGCACGACAGCAGGGGTGGGCTGTGGTCCTACAGCCTGCCTGGCTCGTGCAGCCTCCTTCCTGTGCAATCCGCATGTGCGCCATATGGTCGGCACAGTCGATGCTCTCCTGAACTCAAATAGCCAACCAAGCAACCTCGCCAGTCCGCGGTGGAGGCTGTGCTAAAAGATCTCAACCACAGGGACGGTATTCATAGGATTTGTTGTCCGCGCAGTCCTGCGACGTCAGCCGTGGTCCTCTGCTGCGGTAGTCTACGACTGGTGCCCCGAAACGACTGACTGAGTGAGTCGGAGTGGGAGGGGTTGTCAGGGAGCCCGTTGCCACTTGTCTGCAGAGCCCACGTCGTCCACGGCGCCGCGAGTCGCCGGAGAGAAGCTGCTGCTGCGTACAGAGAGACAGCACGTGTCCGCGGCATTGGGATGCAATGCTCAGGCTAACCCGGCACCGACATTCAGGTAAGGTCGCTCATACAATCATGCATCGCCACTTGCGCTCTTGGCTTCATTTGTTTCTTCATCCCGATCTAATTCGTCACTCGGAGAGCGCATTTCTACGGATGCCATCGACAAATTCTTATACTCATCAGGAGCTACGTGGGAAGTGATGGTTTCTGTGAAGTGGCGAAAGGAGGTCCTTGTCCGATCTTAGCTCGCCTACCAATAGGGTTCGGACAAGCTCGGACAAGGTGGTTCAACAAGCTCGGACAAGGTGGTTCGATCAAGGTTAGGTTGGAAACAACAGGTTGCTGGCGCATAATCCAGTGTCGTCTGCCGTCGTGGTCCTGATCTCGTGCGGGGCTGACGCCGACTCCTCGCTTGTCTGCGAGGTGTGGATGGCATGGCACAAACGACTTAGCCAAAGTCAGAAGAGCTGCTGCCGAGCACGCGCCATGGGTCTGACGCCAGGAAGAGTTGCCGGCGAAGTCCGTATGCCGTGTCGTGCTGTTATCGCCAGGCTTGACCCGCTCCGTCCACGCCTGGGACCGTCCGCTTGACGGCAGGCTGCCTTGTGTCCAGTCCCAACACCCCGGCTGGGTCGCTGATATGATCCTCCGTCCTGTCCGATGCACGCGCAGAGCCGCTGTCGAGCGCGGCGGTCAGCGTTCCTCTGGACTCGCGCGGAAACATTTATACGTTCCCGGCGCGCGCGTCCGTCACGCTGTCGTGTCGCGGCCAGGGCCACCCGGTGCCGACGTTCAGGTGCGTCCGCTCGCCGACCAGGGACAGGTACGTGTGACGTCAGCGGGTGGGTGTGTGACGTCATCGGCGTGCGTGGGAGAGCCGGTGGCGCCGCGGCGCCGCGCGCCCTGCCAGAGTCCAAGACAGACGCGTTCTCGGCCGACGCGGGCGCGCCGCTGGCGCTGCTGTGCCGTGGCCAAGTGCCGGTGCCGGTGTTCAGGTTTGTCCGAGGAGCGCCGAGAGCCGGCTGGTGAGACTGACCGCAGCGCGCTGGCGGCAGAGCCGAGCGGCGCCGCCGCTCCCCGCCTGGCGGCCACGCAGAGGAACTACGAGTTTGTGGCTGGCTCGGTTAAGGTGGCACTGGTGATGTCGTGTGACGCGCAAGCGCACCCTCCACCGGGGCGCAGGTAACCCACCCCGCGGGGATCGTGAGGAGCGCACAGGCAACCAAACAAAGGTAAACGATGTATAGTCTCCTGGTGGAAAACCAACGGCCAGACCCAGAGCAGCAGGCGCACCACTATGGGCAGAAAAGTCCCTACGTGTTGATTCGGTAAGGTGTTTCGATATATATATATATATATATATATATATATATATATATTCGGGGATATAATCACCAACTAGAATTGTTACAGAAGTAATCACATCATTTGTGAAATGTCAGTTCTATCAACTGGGTAGTGTAGATTTATGGGCTAAGTGCTAAGGTGGTACCTTCCGAGGTTTGGAGGGGTGGGGCCGTCGCCATGGTTCCAGGGTATTCGAGAGGGCTGGGGAGAGTCGTATTCACCCAGTGTTGCAGCTCTGACGAGACCCGTCTACCTACGCTGTTTCCCTGGTTTGCAGGCCGCTCATGGATAGCACGCTCCGTGGGCTGGCCTCTACGCGCTGAGCCACTAGCATGGCCGCGAGGCACCGCAGCTGCTGCCGTCTAGCGGTGAGTGGACAAACTTGCCGTTAGAATACGGCCGCTGCGCGGCGCTCGCGGCGGCCGGCCGGATGCACGCGCGGTGCCTCGCGTCCATGCTGCTGGCAGCTTTTTGGTTATAATTATTTGCGCGGTATCGAGTCAGCTGACTCCTACGTTGTTGTCCAGCTGACGACTTACAATCGAGACCGCCGTCTTTAGCGCTTTGGCTCGGGCCGCTTCTTGGACAGAACGTCTTTTTTGTTGTCCCCGGCATTCCCCTCGAGCTTTGCAAGGTAGCTTCCTACGCTTCCCGCACATCGCATTTCGCTGTGTGTGTGGCGGGAGTTCTCTCTCAAGGCATCGGGCTGTCGAGCCTGGATGAGGTGAGGTCGGTAGTCACGCACCCTGGCTGCAATTCCGGGAACAGTGCGTACAGACGGTGTCTCCCGGGGCGGCACCTCTGGCGGCACGTGCGACCGAGTACGTCTGTCGACACGGTGTGTGATGTTGACGGCTGTCGGCCAGGTGAGCCGGTTCACACGGCCGCGCCGGCCACCACACAGCCACCTGTCACATGTGAGTATAACACGGACTGTACCGTACCGACGGACGTCGGCCGGGAGACGAGCCGCTGGGCTCGGGCTGCGTCAACGCTTACGTCGACGGTACGGTGCTGTGGCTGTGCTGCCAGACACTGCGGAAGGCTGTCTAGGCGCCAAATGTTCTACCATGGTCGATGCGCCCTACAGTGGATGGCTATCGTTACCTACAATCATAATAATGTATTAAGCGCGCCTGATCTATATTTCAGGCACGTTTAGTGGTAAGGTTTCCTTCCTGTTCTAGCTGGACAAGAGTAGCCACATTACCCTCTGTTCATTGTCGTGACTAGCTGGACAAGAGTACTCGCATTACATTCTGTTCATTGTCGTGACATGACACGAATTGCACCCTGTTGTTCAAGATTGTCATTTGACACGCGATAGCCATTTTGAAACTTGTACTTGCTAATGCATGTTTTATCTGCACGAGCGCAAAGGCGTGTTAGATGTAAACGATTGCAGATGCTACACGCCAAAGATCAAATGATCATGTCATATGTACCATGTGTACCGTGTATGGGCCATGAACTGTAACGACTGCGATGAAGCTGCATAGGGTTTTTATGAGTCGACACGCGTAAATTGCGTCGAGTGTGCAGTGCATCACGTGGCGCTGCCACGTGACTCCGCCCACATGTGTCTCCGCCCACACAGCCACCGTCTGCCGACAGATGGTTCAAGTTTGTGGATGGCAGCTCGCGCCGGCGGCCAGTCCAGCTGGACGACCGCGTGCGCCAGGTGGCCGGCACGCTCATTATCCGCGAGGCGCGCGTGTCCGACTCGGGCAAGTACCTGTGCGAGGTGAACAACACGGTGGGCGGCGAGAGCGTGGAGACGGTGCTCACCGTCACAGGTGAGTGGCGCCACTGCTGCGAGTGATACTGCTGACTTCGGGCGGGCCGGGTCTGGCACGGCTCACCTGACCACTCCCCACGGTGTTGGGTGGTGGGGGTTGTCGGCACGGTGTTGGGTGGTGGTGGTGGTGTCGGCACGGTGTTAGGTGGTGGTGGTGTCGGCACGGTGTTGGGTGGTGGTGGTGGTGTCGGCACGGTGTTAGGTGGTGGTGTTGTTGGCACGGTGTTGGGTGATTGTGGTGTTGGCACGGTGTTAGGTGGTGGTGATGTCGGCACGGTGTTGGGTGGTGGTATCGGCATGGCGTTAGGTGGTGGTGTCGGCACGGTGTTAGGTGGTGGCGTTGGCACGGTGTTAGGTGGTGGCGGTGTTGGCACAGTGTTGGGTGGTGATGGTGTTGGCACGGTGTTAGGTGGTGGTGGTGTTGGCACGGTGTTGGGTGGTGGTGTCGGCACGGTGTTGGGTGGTGGTGTCGGCACGGTGTTAGGCGGTGGTAGTGTCGCCACGGTGTTGGGTGGTGGCGGTGTTGGCACAGTGTTGGGTGGTGGTGTCGGCACGGTCTCGCTTTGTCACGCACGTGTGTCTCGGTTTAACGGCGTCATTAAATTACGCCTGCGGAGGTGTAGTGCTGCATTTATCAGCCCGATGGGTAAACAAGTTTCCGGTTGCGTGACATGGCACTGCATTTTTAGCTCACGTGCTAGTTATGCCACTCCTGAAAATGGATGGCCGTGTGGTCAACAGAGGCGGTGTGGTGTCACTCAGTTGTGTTTTCTCGGGGCCACGTGACGCGTAATCGACTGCTGGCGGTTGTTCGAATTGTTTCTACTCGCGAAAGTCGTGACGTCTGAACCGATGCAACCGATGCAACCGGCCGGCAGGGTTGCACGGCTACAAGTAGGCTACAGGCTGCACGTAGAGTGCGGCAAGTCTGCGCGGCTATGTGGCTGCCGAGCGAGCGTTGTCGGCACGCCTGGCGAGCCCACTGTCGCCGTGGCCTGTCGTGTGCTTACCGCCCACCCCAGCTGGTCGTGACCTGTCGTGTGCTCACCGCCCACCCCAGCTGGTCGTGACCTGTCGTGTGCTTACCGCCCACCCCAGCTGGTCGTGACCTGTCGTGTGCTCACCGCCCACCCCAGCTGGTCGTGACCTGTCGTGTGCTCACCGCCCACCCCAGCTGGTCGTGACCTGTCGTGTGTCGTACCTGTCGTGCTTACCGCCCACCCCAGCTGGTCGTGACCTGTCGTGTGCTTACCGCCCACCCCAGCTGGTCGTGACCTGTCGTGTGCTTACCGCCCACCCCAGCTGGTCGTGACCTGTCGTGTGCTTACCGCCCACCCCAGCTGGTCGTGACCTGTCGTGTGCTTACCGCCCACCCCAGCTGGTCGTGACCTGTCGTGTGCTTACCGCCCACCCCAGCTGGTCGTGACCTGTCGTGTGCTTACCGCCCACCCCAGCTGGTCGTGACCTGTCGTGTGCTCACCGCCCACCCCAGCTGGTCGTGACCTGTCGTGTGCTTACCGCCCACCCCAGCTGGTCGTGACCTGTCGTGTGCTCACCGCCCACCCCAGCTGGTCGTGACCTGTCGTGTGCTCACCGCCCACCCCAGCTGGTCGTGACCTGTCGTGTGCTTACCGCCCACCCCAGCTGGTCGTGACCTGTCGTGTGCTTACCGCCCACCCCAGCTGGTCGTGACCTGTCGTGTGCTTACCGCCCACCCCAGCTGGTCGTGACCTGTCGTGTACACGCCGCCCACCCAGCTGGTCGTGGCCTGTCGTGTACACGCCGCCCACCCAGCTGGTCGTGACCTGTCGTGTACACGCCGCCCACCCCAGCTGGTCGTGACCTGTCGTGTGCTCACCGCCCACCCCAGCTGGTCGTGACCTGTCGTGTGCTCACCGCCCACCCAGCTGGTCGTGACCTGTCGTGTACACGCCGCCCACCCCAGCTGGTCGTGACCTGTCGTGTGCTCACCGCACACCCAGCTGGTCGTGACCTGTCGTGTACTCACCGCCCACCCCAGCTGGTCGTGACCTGTCGTGTACACGCCGCCCACCCCAGCTGGTCGTGGCCTGTCGTGTGCTCACCGCCCACCCCAGCTGGTCGTGACCTGTCGTGTACACGCCGCCCACCCCAGCTGGTCGTGGCCTGTCGTGTACACGCCGCCCACCCAGCTGGTCGTGACCTGTCGTGTACACGCCGCCCACCCCAGCTGGTCGTGACCTGTCGTGTGCTCACCGCCCACCCCAGCTGGTCGTGACCTGTCGTGTGCTCACCGCCCACCCCAGCTGGTCGTGACCTGTCGTGTGCTTACCGCCCACCCCAGCTGGTCGTGACCTGTCGTGTGCTCACCGCCCACCCCAGCTGGTCGTGACCTGTCGTGTGCTCACCGCCCACCCCAGCTGGTCGTGACCTGTCGTGTGCTCACCGCCCACCCCAGCTGGTCGCCGTGACCTGTCGTGCACTCATGTGTTCACTTGCCGTCGCAGCGCCGCTGTCGTCCAGCATCACGCCGCCCACTCAGGTGGTCGACTTCGGCAAGCCGGCCCAGTTCACATGCGCCTACAAGGGCAACCCCGTCAAGGACGTCTACTGGATGAAGGACGGCGTCAAGCTCGGTACGGCCGGCGGTGTTTGGCTGTGTTAGCGTGTGCGATTGATGCGCCTCATTCAGCCATGTGTGTCTCACCTCACCTCACCTCACCCCGCCCCACCCCCCCCCCCGCCCCACTCCGCCCACCCTGCCCCACCCCGCCACATCCCACCCCATCCCACCACGCCCGGCCCCTCGGATCGTTTCTTAGGTTGCGGAGTTGTGGCAGTTGCCAGAAGCACATGCATTTGCATATTTGGGTTACCCGCGGTCTAGTAGGATATATAGATAGTCGAACAAACTGCCCAAGAAGCGCTCTTATAAATGCCATGTCATTTTTAGGAGCTCGGAGGTTGTTGGCGATAAGTGATAGGTGACAAACACAAGGATGGTGCAGTTCTCTCATTTGTTGTGCTTTCGATGGCGAACGGAGCCAGTATCAGAACATATTCCGGACTGAGAACTTGTCGAAAATATTTGTGTACAGATTTCTAATAACGATTGATAATATTATAACCAGCACATGTACGGCCACGGCCAACAAGCCGTGGTCACACATGATCGCGGAAATGTGTTCAGATTCAATATTTTCAATTGACGCCAATATTCGGCCGTCCCAAGGAAGAAAAAAGTTTCCGTTTGAGTAAGTGCAATTTTTGTCCCTCCACTGACAGGTTCGGGTCTCAGGTTCAACACTCGCCATTCGGAACATTTCTAAATCACGCGGCCCACCAGCGAAACCATGTGGGCGGCGCCATTAGCCGTGATCGTGCATAAAGTGCATTCGGAGCCACCCAAGAAACTATAAACCACATAGGTGATCAGCACAGCATTTTTTATTTCAATTGCACCTGCATGCACTGCAACTGCCCGTGGGCATACAGTCGTAGGTTGAAATTAATGTACGAAGAGCTTGCGCTGTTTTCCCATGTGACAGCATTGTGGGACCCGGTCACACGTTGCAGTCATCACGGCACTACAATGCTATGTACCACAGATACCCGGGACGTGTGCTTAGACTAAATGTGTGCATGCTAATTTTTACCACAACTTTGTCCGGACCTCCAGCATCCAATCGGCCTGAGAGATTAGTGACGTTAAATAGTGTTAGCAAATCAGTATCAATTTAAGGTTCACTTAGCATGACAATGGTTTAGTAGCGTTATATGTGTGCTCTATCCCGATAAAAAAAACACCTCTCCCCACAAATTAACTACTATCTACCATCAATGCTTGTGGCGTTTCGGGTCAGTTTTATTACATCTAATGCTTTGTCAAGTGAGAAGGAATTACACTAGTTTGTACTGATATTAGTATATGTATGTGATAGAGCTGTCTCATTGTAGTGTGTGTGTCAATTTATCCGCCCTCCAACACTGAGTAGGAGTCTGTTTTCCGCCGGAGAGCTGCTGATCAGTGTGCTGTTGCCCCACAGACTCGCACGAGGAGACGCTGTCCATCAACAGTGTGACCCGCGCCGATAAGGGCATGTACCAGTGTTTCGTCACCAACGACCAGGAGAGCGCACAGGCCACCGCCGAGCTGCGACTGGGCGGCAAATGTTAGTTCGTCGGCTACGGGAGTGGTCGTTGCGGGCGGGAATTGCTCTGGCGGAGGGGCAACGGATGTGAAGGTGTTTCTGCGAGATGGGTTGTGATTATTTATCAGCTAAAGTACGAAAATAAAATAGAATATTTGTTAAATTCACGTTAGTTACAGTAATGGTTGGGCGTATGTATTGGCAGGTGAGAGTTTAAAACTAAACTTGTGGTTTGTTTTTGTGTTTACACATGGAGAAAATTATGGAAAATTGGTAGCTCTTGATTGCATTTATAGGGAGACATCGCAGGAGAACCTGATACCCGGGTTTTATATCCAAGGTGGACAAGTCGTGGTACACGCTGATCACTGACCACACGCGCTCGTGGTATTTTCTCGATTGCGCCTGTGACGTCACTGACTACGACGCCATCTTGTTATGTTAGTTATGCCCGAGTGGCCTGAAGTTCCCGAATGGTGTGCCTGCCCACGTGTACCCAACTCAACTCTCATACGACACCCTTTACTCGCGATGTATCGCAGTCATAGTTGGAACCTTATTAGACTTACCTCCATTATGCTGGGTTTTCACTAATATCACTTAGGGGCGGGGATGGCCGAGTAGTTAAGGTGTTGAGATCTTGGTACCAAAGCACCCGCCTCCGGGTCCGGCACCCGCCTCGCTCGGGATATTTCCAAATCCCGCGGCACACCGGCGAAACAGTGTGGGCGGCGCCATTAGCCGCGATTGTGCATAAAGTGCGTTGTTTATAAGGTTATGTTTCCTGCATACAGATGTGTAGTGCAGGTTTATTCCCGAGTACCAATGTGTGGTGCAGGTGTATTCCTGTGAATAGTCGTTCAGTGCAGATGTATTTCTGTACGGTGCGTAGCAGCACTCCACACCTGAAAGAGAAGGTGGTTAATGTGGTGGTGGTGGTGTTAACGCCGCGTTTGGATGCGCCCAGTCGACCCGCCGGCGCTGACCGAGGTGTTCAGGAAGAGGCAGCTGGGTCCGGGCAAGTCGATCCACCTCAAGTGCGCCGCCACTGGCGACCCACGGCCACAGATCAGCTGGTCAATCGACGAGACCGAGGTCACCAGTCGCGACAGGTGCGTGGCGCCGGCCGGTGTGGTGATGTGGTACCAGCTGGTGTGGTGATGTGGTACCGGCCGGTGTGGTGATGTAGTAATGTGGCTCCGGCTGGTGTGGTGATGTGGTACCAGCTGGTGTGGTGATGTGGTACCGGCCGGTGTGGTGATGTGGTACCAGCTGGTGTGGTGATGTGGTACCGGCCGATGTGGTGATGTGGCTCCGGCTGGTGTGGTGATGTGGTACCAGCTGGTGTGGTGATGTGGTACCGGCCGGTGTGGTGATTTGGTGATGTGGCTCTGGCTGGTGTGGTGATATGGTACCACCTGGTGTTGTGATGTGGTGCCGACTGGTGTGGTGATGTGGTGCCGGCTGGTGTGGTGATGTGGTGCCGGCTGGTGTGGTGATGTGATGTGGTGCTGGCTGGTATGATAGTGTGGTTATGTGGCATGGCACAGGCTGGTGTGGTGATGTGCCGGCAGGTGTGATGTGGTGATGTGGTGCCAACTGGTGTGGTGATGTGATGTGGCTCCGGCTGGTGTGGTGATGTGGCGCCATCTGATGTGGTGATGTGATGTAACGCCGGCTGATGTGGTGATGTGACGCCGGCTGGTGTGGTGATGTGGTTCCCGCTAGTGTGGTGATGTGCCGCCGGCTGGTATGATGGTGTGGTGATGTGGTGACGTGGCCCCGGCTGATGTGGTGATGTGGCGCCGGCTGATGTGGTGATGTGGTGACGTGGCGCCGGCTGATGTGGTGATGTGGCGCCGGCTGATGTGGTGACGTGGCGCCGGCTGATGTGGTGATGTGGCGCCGGCTGGTGTGGTGATGTGCCGCCGGCTGGTATGATGGTGTGGTGATGTGGTGACGTGGCCCCGGCTGATGTGGTGATGTGGCGCCGGCTGGTGTGGTGATGTGCCGTGGTCGCCTGTTGGCCGGCAGGCGGCCGGCCGCCCTCTGTGTGTCCACACTGCTCTGCGCGGCTCAGTGTGACGCGTGCTCGTCGGCCGCCCGATACCGGAGCGTGCACGCCACAGGTGGAGATGGTGCGCCACGAAGTGTTGATGTGTCGCTGTGGCAAATTCTGTCAGCTGACTCTCTGGTTGTTGCAGCTGGGGACATATTTGCATTGGTTCAAAATCAAATTATTGTGTTGTCTTTCGCCAGTCGTTAGCACTCGGATTTATATTAACACTATTCAACCAATCATTAGATGGTGACAGGTCCGCTGTGAGCGCAAAATGACAGGTGGTCGGTGGGCCTTAGAGCATCAATCCGCCACCAGTGCCAGCTGCAGGTGACCAAATGTGCGCTTTAATCACAGCCGCCAGATTTGTGAACAAATCTCGACACCTGTTGGATTTTCGGCGACCCTCAGCCATTCAGCGTATGAGTGGCGACGCCGTGAAGTCGCGCAATACCGGTACCTGTTTGTGATGCACCTTAATATCGCTTTATGTGAATCGTCATGTCAGGTCATTGGTAGCATTTCTAGGCGACTTATTTCGATGTCTTTGATAATTGCGGTGTGCAACGTCATGCATCTCTTCTGTTCTGACTGGTGATGCCTTTACCTGACAACTCACAATTAACACGCATTGCATTCAGCGAGCTTCATGCCGAGTTGGTTTTGTTACAGATTCCAAGTGAACCATTTTGTGAGCTCTTCGGGAGAGGTCGTCTCCTACCTGAACGTCACCAGTATTCTCACCAACGACGGCGGCTTGTTCAAGTGCGAAGCATCCTCCAAGGTGAGACGCACGATATGCTACCATGTACGTGTGTTGTATTTTTGTGCCATCTACAACAGTCCAGATGCATAGTCTAGTCGAAATCAAGAACATGGCGTTCGGCGGTCTGGGCATGTTAAGCAATGCCGCCAGTTGGTGTCCACCTTATTGTCCGGTGGATGTCCGCGTTTCCGTGGCAAACCAACTAGTCGGCGCTCTGCATCTGTCGTGTCCCGGAGTGTGTATGTTGACTGGCACTCCTGCCCGAGTATTGTTCACCCCTGATGGCCGCTGCTGGCCGAGTGTTGTTTCCTGCCGCGTGCTGCTGACCGACACCGTCGCCGCTGCGTCTCCAGGTGGGCTCGATGGCGCACCACGCGCGGATCGAGGTGCGCGGCGTGCCGTACGTGAAGCCGATGAAGAAGATGTCGGTGGTGGCCGGCCAGACGCTGGTCAAGGCCTGCCCGGTGGCCGGCTACCCGATCGGCAGCATCACCTGGGAGATGAGTGAGTGCCGGTGGAGGTGGCGGTCGGATGCGGCCGGCATCCGGTCCGCGCCGGCTTCAGACTGGTGCTGGCTGGCGGCCACTGTTGTCGGACACCCGGAAACGACGATTTTATCATCAGAAGCAGTGTTATCGCTGTGTTAGATGGTGCGTGGGTGACGCTCCAGCAGTTGTTAGGATGCCTAGCACCATTGATCCGTCTGGGTTTCGGTACTTCATCAGGTTCTGTTAGTAGATTATTCAATTATTATGGTGTGAAATCAACTGTTGTGGTTTTGGCCTGTGATTGCTTTGCGTTGGCATTGCCGTCACCTTTCGTATGGTCGCTGAATAGGCGTTGTGGTTTGCGGAACCAAAAGTTCAAATGACAAACTGAGTCGTCTTCGGCCCTGCAGTTACTACGCAATCATTCAGCATAGGGCACAGCATTACTTCAGTCGTCGTCCGGTAAATCTCGTTAACTAACTGATCAATGGTGTCAGCATTTGGCCACTCGTGCTGTTGTCCTATTATTGCAAGCCCCGAACTGTCGCCGTGTGGCCCAGTGTGTGGCGAACGTTTGTGACTTCGAATGCCCTTGGGTGACATGGGAGCGTCGGTTCTCGTTCAGACGGTGGTCTGGTAACCTCCGACCTCCCACAGACGGCCGGGTGCTGCCCAGTAACGCTCGTCAGAAGGTAACGAACAACGGCACCTTGCTGGTGGACAACGTGCAGCGGTCTTCCGACGAGGGCACCTACACCTGCGTGGCACGCAACAAGCACGGATACATGGCGCGTGCCAACCTCGAGGTGGTCGTCATGGGTGAGTACGACGTGTCCTTGTGGCGGGGTGGGGAAGTTGGATGTGGGTCTGACCGCCGGGCAAAGTGTGCTCTAGGCTCATGATGAGATCTGGTTTCTGGGGTTGGCGAAAACAAAATAAGGCTCTTTAAGGTGGTCATGTACTGTACACGCCTTTCTCATTTGTGTGCATCCAACTGGGGCTTTGGCATATCAGGTTGTGTTGGTTCGCAATAGCCCATCATGCAGTACCTGTCAGCTTGCCGCAGCTTGTCAGTCAGCTTGCCTCAATGCCGACGCACAGCCATACTGTGGCCTGGATACGGCGTATATGCTTTATAGTAGGCAAAGTATATTGCAATCTTACATGTAGTTGAGCATCACCCAAGCTGTGTATCAGCTCCCTCATGTATTGGCTGGTCTGTACTTGAAATGATGATGCAACACAAATATTTACGACTTAAGTAATCTGTTTCAACTTCATCGGCGATTTTATGGAATAAAGCAGCGTGAAATGAGTGTGATTACCTATTGTACCGTGTTATGTACTGGTTAAATATAAGAGAAATGTATCAGTAATTAATTGTGCATTGTAAACTGTTAAAACGTTAACTGATCTGGTAACGGATTGGCTATGTGTAGGAATTACCCTTTAACAATATCCATGTCGCAGTTTTGCATCGTCGCATAGGCTGGCGTTGCAGTGAATGCATAGTCTTATCACTGACGTTGACCACCTGAGGTGGAGACGACGTCAGCCCTCTGTCATCACTGTGCGTTGCCATAACAGCCTCTTACAGCACCGTCTGGCGTCACACATCGGCGGGAGCCGCTGCACAGTGTCTGGTCAGTGTGACAGAATTGTGTGTAACCCGCTGCGCTGGCTGTCGGCCAGCTCTGCGGCCAGTGTGGCGGCGGCCGGCGGGTACGTCTGTACCCCGGCGCGTCTGAGCGGCCGCCGCCCGTTACGGCTGTATCCCTGTACCCCAGTACGTCTGACCGGATGCCGCCTGGTACGGCTGTACCCCTGTACCCCGGTGCGGTTGCACCCCGGTACCCTGGCGCGCCTGACCGGATGCCGCCGCAGAGCCGCCGCACATCGTGCCGTTCTCGTTCGACTCGAACCTGCGCGTCGGCGACCTGGTGCACGGCTCGTGCGTGGTGCGCTCTGGCGACTCGCCGCTGCGGCTGCGGTGGTTGCGTGACGGCCGGCCGCTGCCGCGCGCCTCCGACCTGGTCACCCGGCTCACCGGCGACCGGCTCAGCGTGCTGCTGATCGCGCACGTGCGCGCACACCACTTTGGCCGCTACACGTGCGAGGCGAGCAACGCGGCCGGCACCGACCGACACTCCGCCACGCTGGTGGCTCGAGGTAGCGCCACGGCGCACTGCCGCTCATCCGCGGGCGACGCCAGCACGCTGGTCCGGGCTCCGGTGCTAACATCCGCTCACCTCCTCTCACCCGCACACCTGGGCCGGCGCTGACGGGAGCGGCTGCAGTCGCGTCTGCCATGGTGCCGCCTGCGTCTACCACCGCGGCGGCCAGTGCACCGGTCCGACGAGTCTTGGCTGGGATCTCCCGCGTTAGCCGGCCCACGCCGGTACCCCAGTCCGACGGCTGAGCATGTCCCGACACCCCCCCCCCCCGAACTGGCGGCAGCGGCACACTGAACAAGCACGGACGGTGGTCGTGATGGTTGAGCTATCCGACGTGACTTCCTTGAAGCGGACGTTAGCTGAGCCCGCCGGGCCGCCATCACCGTCACCGCAATCAGCTGGCGGTGGCGATAAGGTCGAAGATACTGCTGGTGGTGGCGGTGTGGCCGACACTACTGCTGGCTGTGTCGGTGTGGCGATACTACCTCTGGTGGTGTCGGTGTGGCTGACACTACTGCTGTTGGTGTCGGTGTGGCGACACTACCGCTGGTGGTGGTGTCGGTGTGGCGACACTACTGCTGGTGGTGTCGGTGTGGCGACACTACCGCTGGTGGTGTCGGTGTGGCGATACTACCGCTGGTGGTGTCGGTGTGGCGACACTACCGCTGGTGGTGGTGCCGGTGTGGCGACACTACTGCTGGCTGTGTCGGTGTGGCGACACTACTGCTGGCTGTGTCGGTGTGGCGATACTACCGCTGGTGGTGTCGGTGTGGCTGACACTACTGGTGATGGTGGTGTCGGTGTAGCCGACACTACTGCTGGCTGCGGTGTTGGTGCGGCCGGTCCCAGTGGGTGATGACGTGGCCAGCGTTGATGACCCGGCAGCGCAGCTAGATATCGTGCCATTCCGGTTTCCGCCGGCCGTGCGACTGGGCGAGTCGGTGTGTGTGTGTGAGCTGCGCCGTCAGCGACGACCCGCCCATCGCCGTGCTGGCTGGCACATACCGGCTGATGGCGGCGCCAGCTTGCGCTCCGTCGGCGGCCGAGCGGTGGTGCTGCTGCTGGCGGCGGCCTCATGCCGGCTTCTACACCTGCAACTGGTCTCTGGCTTCTAGACTTTAGGGCTCTGCGCCTGTACGGCCCGCGACGGCGCCGTCAACGCCTGGCGCTCGGCCTGCCTCAGCGTACACGGTCGGTGGCGATGTGCGCCGGCCGGCCGACTGCGTGTCCTCCGGTGCGCTGGTGACGCGTGTGACGTGTGACGGAGCGACCAGAGGTGGCACGCGACACGCGGGTCAGGTCGCGTGCGACTGACCGCGCCATCTCCAGGCTGATCTGGTCCAGCTGTGGCAGCTAACCCGGTACAGCTGGGATCGCGTCGGCAGCTATCGTTGGTGCCCTCTCGTCCGTCCGTGCGGTCCGGCCAGCTGGCGCCACACGACACCGCCTGGATCCCCCCAGCAATGACAGGCTGAGCCAAGCCGGCTGTAGTTCGGCTGCAGCCACCGTCCGAGGGCGACGGCCACAGTGGTGTTGAAGAAAGTCGATCGCGGCCTGCCAACAGCTGATGTTCAAGGTTTGCACCTGCCGCAGGCGAGACTATAGTCGGTTTCAGTATATCACGGCATTTCCGGAAGGGAAATGTTGACAGCTAAGATGTTAGCTATGTAAAAGGTGTGGAAGCGTCACACAGCTAAAATATCAATAAACGTTGCCAATCGTCCTTAAGCAGGCACCAGTCAAATTGAGTGGTTGCTGGACTCAACACAGAATGGTTGAGACTAACGTTTTTTTCTGGCATTTGAACACACTTGTCTGTGATAGCGGGCCTGAAGTTGGCACCGGATCCACCGCGCCGACAACACTACCATCTGGGTGTGTGCGTCCCTGGGTACGTGACCTGGGACGCTTCATCGCTACTTGGCACAGCGATACTTCGCCTCAAGCAGCTCCGCAGGTAGAACGGCCGTGTATTTTACGGAAGACTAGCTTGAACAGCACTAAAGAAAGGAATGCACAGTGCGTTATAGCAACTCAGTGAGAAGCACATACATTGTATTGGTGGGAAGAAATATAGGTGATGCCGTATCTAGGGGCATAAATTATATGCCCCTAGATACGGCATGGCTATGTGCCCACAAATCCGCCCTGGATCGCGGCTGTTTTCTCCCAGAGCCGCCCAAGATCACGGCTGTGTATCCACAGAGCCGCCCTGGATCACAGCTCTCTTCCCACAGAGCTGCCCAAGATCACGGCTGTGTATCCACAGGGCCGCCCGGGATCATGGTCGCGTGCCCACGGCCGCCCGGGATCGCGACCGCGTGCCCCTAGAGCCGCCCTGGGATCGCGGCCGCGTGCCCCTAGAGCCACCCTGAGATCACGGATGTGTGCCAGCAGAGCCGCCCTGGGATCACGGCCGCGTACCCACAGAGCCGCCCGGGATCGCGCCGTTCGGGCTGGTGTCGGCTCCGAGCAGCGGCCAGGACGTCACTCTCATGTGCAACGCGTACAAGGGCGATCCGCCGCTGGGTCTGACGTGGAGCGTGGACGGCCGGGCGGTGTCGAACAGTAACGGCGTGCGCACCGTGTCGGCCGGGGCGCGCACCAGTCTGCTCACCATCGAGGCGGTGGGCGCTCGGCACAGCGGCCAGTACACGTGCACGGCCGTCAACGCGGCCGGACGGGCGTCCCACTCTACCCGGCTGACGGTCAAGGGTCAGTTGGCCGGGTCGCGGCGTCTCCATCCCCGGTGCGGTTCGAGTCGGAGGTTGGCGCCTGGTTTCCCGCCCTCTCTGCCGTCCTAGCTGCTCTCCTCGGTTTCCAGCTGCGGTTTTGTTGCCAGTGCTTGATATACGTTGTTATGGGTCTTCATCCGTTTAGTTCCTTCTCTGACCGCCTCTCGGTTTCAGTGTTTTCCTCATGCGTTGATGGGACGCCAGCTCACCTAGAATGCTGATTTTCCTTCTCTCCTCTAGTCAGTCAACATTTCCATCGTCCTCCGCTTCATTCATGCCCAGATCCCATCCTGCTGCTCCAGGTTTTCGCACCGCTCGATGACAGATTGCTGTTTATCGACAGCCATGCTATTTATCTATAAAGCCGTTATATCTCATCAATCCAAGTAAAATGCCGATCCAGATTCTCCCGGTGCCTTCCACACCGGACCCGCTCAGTCACAGACACAACAGTATCTGGGACGTCTGACGTGTGACCTGCGCGGTGCGCGTGCTGTCGCTGCGGCCTACCCTGCCGCTGACCCGGCCAGTGTCGCGCACGCAGTCGTTCCGGAGATAGTGCCGTTCGGGATGGAGACGCCGCTGAGCGTCGGCCAGGACGCGGCGCTCACCTGCAGCGTCTTCAAGGGCGACGCGCCGGTGGCGATCGCGTGGACGTTCGGCGGCCGGCCCGTCTCCGGCGAGCTGGGCGTGTTGGTGGTGCCGGCCGGCTCCAGAACCAGCGTGCTCACCATCGAGTCGGTGGGCGCCCCGCACAGCGGACGCTACACGTGCACGGCGACCAACGCGGTGGGGCAGGCGACACACTCGGCTCGGCTGGTCGTCAAGGGTCAGTCGGCTGGTGGCTCGCTGGTGGATGGCCGCAAGTGTCTGGGGGGTGGGACGAAGGCGCGCCGTCGCCACCCCGACCTGTTCCGTGACCATCCTGACCTGTCCTCCGAACCTCTCCTTTGACCGCGGTCGCGTCTCCGCCGCGCGCGTGGCGGCGGTCCGAACGGCAGCAGTTCTGATCGGCGCCGGTGACGAGACCGGCAGAGTCGGCCGAGATAGTGCCGTTCAACATGGAGGCGCCGCTGAGCGCGGGCCGGGACGCGGTGCTCATCTGCAGCGTCTACAAGGGTGACACGCCCATCGCGATAGCGTGGACGCTGGATGGCGTTGCCGTGGCTGACGTGGCCGGCGTGCACGTGCTGTCAGCGGGTGCGCGCACCAGTCTGCTCACCATCGAGTCGGTGGCCGCCGCGCACACTGCCCAGTACACGTGCACGGCAACAAGTGCTGTCTAGCAGGCGTCTCACTCGGCCCGACTTATCGTCAAGGGTTAGTCAAACGCCCAGCATGCAGTCTTATGAACCTATTTCTGCACAACAGAAATCATCAACCGGTGTCCTGCGATCCATTTGGTGGGGAATGGTGCACATGGTCGTTGGCCATGTCTCACGGCCGACGCGTGTATGTGTCGCAGTCGGGCCGGAAATAGTGCCGTTCTCCATGGACGCTCCGCTCAGCGCTGGCGAGGACGCGGCGCTCGGGTGCAGCGTCAAGAAGGGAGACACGCCCATGACGATAGTGTGGACCTTCAACGGCGAGCCGATGACCGGCGAGATGGGCGTGCGCGTGTTGTCGGCCGGTCCGCGCAACAGCTTCCTCACCGCGCAGGCAGTGGGCGCGGCGCACAGCGGCCGCTACACGTGCACCGCCACAAACGCGGCCGGCCGCGCGTCGCACTCGGCTCACATCACCGTCAAGGGTTGGTGCGCCACTCGGCGGCTGCGGCTCCTCCAGCTCATGAGACGCTGAGATCCTTGGTCCTTGGATTGTCCGACGTGCCGCGTGCGTGCTCGTCGGGCTTGGTCCTCACGCCGTCCAGTCCCACATCGCGCTCCAGTTCGTCACCGCGCTCCAGTACGTCGCCGCGTCGCAGTTCTCGTCCGCGTTCGTGCTTGCCGCCCAGTGCGACAGCGTGCTCGGTGTGCTGTCGAGCGGCGGCGACGCTGACCGGCGGCCGCCGATGGCCGACAGAGGCTCCGGAGATAGTGCCGTTCGGTGTGGAGGCGCCGCTGAGCGCCGGCCAGGACGCGGCGCTCGCCTGCACCGTCTCCAGCGGCGATACGCCGATGACGCTGGTGTGGACCTTCAACGGCACGCCCGTCACCGTCGGAATGGGAGTGCGCGTGTTGCGGGCCGGCGCCCGCACCAAGTTCCTCTCGATCGAGTCGGTAACGGCGGCGCACAGCGGCATCTACACGTGCACTGCCACGAACCTGGTTGGGCAGGCGGCGCACTCTGCCCAGCTTACTGTTAAGGGTTAGTCGTGTTTACTAGCGGTATGGATCTTCGCTAGACAGTCCCTGTCTACGCGAATGGAAATATCCCGAAATCTTCCTGGACCTTCCTTCCATCCGAAATCTTCCTGGAGCCTCCAATTGCAGCCCAACGTGCTCAATTCCAACTCACTGGGCGCTATATGACAAATGAAATCGATACGCCCACAATCTCAAAAACTAACTAGCCAACCTTCTTGAGCCCTGTCAGTCTTGCTTCCTATATTATCACGAAGCGTGCCGAAATCAGATGCGCTACGCCGATTGTTCACCATTCAATATGCATTGGCACCGCCCGCCAGTGGATGCGTGGGACGCGGTGCTGTTCGCTCCCCTCGCGGCCCGTCGCTCCATCGGCGTCCGTCTGCCGACATTTCGCAGGAGTTGGGCGGCCAGACATTCGAGTTGCCTACTGTGTGATATAGCGGACCACTCTGCGGTTCTAGCCGAATGGCCAGGTGGGCGCACCTCGTGTCCGCGCCAAGGTCCACTCGTTTGGCCGAAGTGATCGTGTACCTCAGTCTGCCACCAACGGACGCCTGGCCGTCGCTGGAACACCCTGGCGCCCGGGAGGGACATGCTATGGTATTTGTTTTGCCGCTCCGGAATTCAGAACCGACATCAAGACGTCGAGCCTGGCGAGAGCAACAGGTCGTCCCCGTTTCCCATCGCTGGCGTAGCCAGCCGAGTCTGAACGTGACTTCAGACGGACTTCCGGCTCCGTTTCGTGCGACAGTCGCGCCGATCAATAAAGGCGCCGCAGATCGCGCCATTCGGCGCGGAGGTGTCGGTCGGCGCCGGTCGGTACGCGGCCCTCATGTGCAACGTGTGCGTGGGGTACGTGCCGCTGACGATGGCGTGGCGTCTGAAGGGCAGGGGCATGGCCGGTCTGCCGGGCTTGCGCGTAATCCCGGCCGATGCACGTGATCGCGGCCGATACACCTGCACGGCGTCCAGCACGGTGGGGCAGGCGGCGCCCACCACCCGGCCCAGCGTCAGGGTTTCGTCTCCAAAGCACATGCCAGCGGGTGTGTGTCCCTGATATCAAGCCGTGTCGGGTCCTTGTGTGCGCGCCACTTCGCAGCTCACCGAGAACGTCCCGACTTCCCGCCGCTGAGACCTCCAGTGCTGCGCGTGCGGCAGGTGGTTCACGCCCACGAACCGTGGTGCGTGAGCCGGACTCAGTGCGTCGTCGAGTGTTCAGTCCAGTAGTTACCCGGGGTTCTGAGAACGCTGGTGACGAATGCCCCGGCCCGTTGCGCTTCACAGTGCCGCCGGAGATATTTCCGTTCCCGACACTGGACGCTCTCACTGCGGGTGACGACGCTAGTATCACCTGCTACGTCAACAAAGGCGACACGCCCATGACGATCTCTTGGACCTTCCACGGCAAGGATTTGCCAATGGACCGCCAGTTCACTACGCAGGCAGCGGGCAAGCGGACCAGCATTCTGGTGATCCCGTCCGTCTCTCACGGCCACTCGGGCACCTATACGTGCAGGGCCAGCAATGCGGCCGGCCACGCCCAGCAGTCCACCAAGCTGACCGTCAATGGTCAGTCGAACATTGGGCGACCCCTCATCAGCCCGGATCCTGGACAATCTTCCCTCTCACGGGATCCCTGCCCCGGCCTCTAGTCACGATGTCATTGATTTTGTGTTCATGTACTTCGTCTACTTAAAATCGTAGGTTATCGTAGGCCTTGGATATTAATTCCTTCTGAAGCTTTGACACTTCGGGTTTATGCATCGACCATGGCCAGTGCATCGACTGCGTTGGTCATATAGCAAAGTTTTAACACTTCCATTCCAATTTTTGCCAGGAAGGCGCGAAAAGAAACGTTGGATAATGTCTCAACATATTCAGGCACAGGATCAACTTCGCCGCCCTATCTCATTTCTGCCCTTCCTCGGCTCTTCCTGATCACCAGATCCCGCCAGACTTACCTAATTATTTAAGACGCGTTCATCACCCAGCGAACTTCAGAGGCTGCATTCCGCCTTGCAGTGCCGCCGGAGATATTTCCGTTCCCAACACTGGACGCTCTCACTGCTGGTGACGACGCCAGTCTGCAGTGCTACGTCAACAAAGGCGACACGCCCATGACGATCTCTTGGACCTTCCACGGCAAGGATTTGCCGATGGACCGCCAGTTCACTACGCAGGCAGCGGGCAAGCGGACCAGCATTCTGGTGATCCCGTCCGTCTCTCACGGCCACTCGGGCACCTATACGTGCAGGGCCAGCAATGCGGCCGGCCACGCCCAGCAGTCCACCAAGCTGACCGTCAAGGGTCAGTCGAACATTGGGCGACCCCTCATCAGCCTGAGTCCCGGGGAATGGTCCTTCTACAGCAGTCCTGCCCCTGTTACTAGCCACTACTGAATGCTTACTTCTTGTATGACTTTTGGTTGTAATCGGGGAGGTTATCTATGTTGGTTATCAGTTCATCCAGAGGCTGGTGTATTAGTGTGACAGCTTCAACACGGGTGATACCGAAAGGAGCATCAGTTGATGTTAAGACTCGGAACGGATAACACGTTTTGGCAGTTTCTGACCCACCCATTGTCCTTCCCTATCTCGTGTTGCATCGGTTACCCATACTCGGCATGGACCCATCGCTTATGCCACCACAAATTAGCCACCGGTTTGCGACTACGCGACACTCCATCCCATATTATCGCCAAAGATATTGCCGTTCTTTGCGCTGGGGCGCTCTCGCTGCTGGCCTTGGCGCCAGCCTTCAGTGTTACGTCGACAAGGTGTCAAGCCCTCGGCGATCGTCTGGACATCGGCGGCAAGGTCGTCCTCGGGAGCCGCCAGTTCACAGTGTTGAGCGCTCGGACCAATGTTGTATTCATCAAGTCGGTCTGGAGTAGCCCCCTGGCACGTGCTGAGCAATGGACCGACCTCACGACCGGCCTCATCGGCAGGGGTCAGTGGAAGGGACGAATTGGCTGGTATCCAGCCCACTTCTTACTCCAGCCCACCAATCGCACCAGTCTTCGCCTGTCACATCACGTTTGGTAGCGCGGTACAGACATTGCAGTTGATGCGTCTTGAAGTCCAAACAGCCAACGAACGGTCCGTTTGGAGCAATGGCTCTTTAGTTTTAACAACACAATCTCGATACTCCAATAATGACAATGTACTTGTGTTGGCAGACCCTCACCCAATGCATGCTTCCACATATGAATACACCTTGCAAATGCAGTAATGTGCAACCTGTTATTTCAGTTCCCCCGGCGATTTCCCCATTCAACACGCTGGACGCCCTGAGCGCCGGGGACGACGTCTCTCTGCAATGCTATGCCTTCAAAGGCGACACTCCCATGAAAATCGCCTGGACATTCCATGGCAAAGACTTCTCGATGGTGCGGAAGTTCACCACTCTGGCAGCGGGCGACCGAACTAGCATTCTGCTCATCAAGTCGGTGTCGCACGGCCACTCTGGCACTTACACGTGCAGAGTGGAGAACGCCGCCGGTGTCGGCGTGCGGTCCACCGTGCTTGTCGTCAAGGGTCAGTCGTCTGCTGGTGCATTGACTCGGCGCGGCATCCTTGGTCCCTGCCCTCTCTCCTCATCGCCTAGTAACGTCAGTTGGCTTTAGCACGCTACCTTGAGTTGTTACATAATGTCTAAGCAATGCATGACATTGAATTTATCACGTAACTTTATTTCCGGAATCTTTAAAAATTCTAAGGAATGAGCCGGGAGGGCGAAAAAAATTGTGCGGCGATTCCACAGTTCTGCTAGCACCAATATAAGAAGGCCCCTGGGCGAGCGAAGGCAAGATGCTAGTTATGCGACTCCAGGGCCGCAGGCACAAGAACTTGGATCACAGAGGGAAGCGAAGCTGCGAACGTACCGTGACCGGTCTTTCCGGGTAGTTCCTGGGAGCATACCGGCATAGTGTCCAGTTTCGCCTGAAGTAGTTTTGCCGGAAGTCCAGCTATTTCATAAATATTTACATCGGATTTGAACACAGCGCATCTAAATACGGGATGAGCGCGCCATATCTGGCAGATAAGCCTGAATTTCGAAAACGGTTCGTTCAGTGTCGGCATGGGCACGTTGAAAACCAATCATCTCCAGTGTAGATCCGTTGCAGTGCTGTCGAGATCTGGCTTCTCTGACGATATTTTGCATGTGTCACGGCCGAAGGAACGTTCCCGAGCTGTCGCGGAGTGGCAGCGGCCGCACGATGTGTCACGTGCCTGCCTGTCTGCTAGCTCCTCCGCTCAATGTGCGCCGCGCACCCGTTCCGCGCAGCATCTCCTATGCCACCACCACTGGCCGGTCGGCCCCGGCGCGCAGGTCGTAACTGCGCGACTTGACCGCGCAGCCGGCTGATGGCGGGATAATAGCCTGTGGTCGACGTTGGCTGCTCCGGCATCGGCGCGGTTCCTACGAGAGACCTTCCCTTTTAACAAATATAGCGCGTGCTTCTAAAGAATGTCGTGAAAGCTGCTACACAAATCAATTAAATGACGTATGATTCTGAGTGAAGGAATTTATACCTGAAACGCTATAGCATGAATGTCATCAACGTTTCAAAAGCGAAGCGGTTAGGCCGGACTGAACCAGATCTCTCCGACGGTTTTTATAAAATGATCAAGTGATCAAATAATGATCAAGTGGGAAAAGCAGGCGGGTACAACATTCTCTGAATCGGACATTCAGTGCAGGTCCTACAGCTTTCGCGAAACTGATGCGCGCTCTTCGGAGAGTAGTTCAGTTTTTGTTGTTGTAAAATGAAGAGCTGGATGCGCATCGGTTTGGTATTTCGGGACCAGTACGAGGATACGGTGGTGCTACTCCAGCTACTTCGCAGTTCCGAGGTGGGTAATTGTCCTGTCCTTTCTCAAGAATTTCCCGTTCTTGGCCACCTATGGATCTGATCGTCTCGTGGTGCCCGGTCGTCACAGCAACGCTCCGTTTCAGTGCGTCCGGAGATTTTGCCGATCCCGACCGCGGGAGCTCTTAGCGCCGGCGATGACGTGTCCCTCACGTGCAACGTCTTCAAGGGTGACACGCCCATCGGCATCTCGTGGACGTTCCACGGTCGGGACCTGCCCATGGATCGCGGGTTCACCACCCTCCCTGCAGGAGATCGAACCAGCATTATGTTGATCAAAGACGTGTCGCATGGCCACTCTGGAACGTACACTTGTCTGGCCCGGAACGCAGCCGGCGAAGCGTCCGTCGCAACTGATCTTACCGTCAGGGGTCAGTTTTTTAAAGGATGTAACTTCGTGTTGTCCTTTTCCTTAAAATCCTCAGATATAATGTGCATGGGTCCTTTCTCCTTTCAGCAAGCCTCCCTCGCCGCCACAAATTCGTTCCATTAATGGTACCAAATTTCCGTTTGCTGACGTTCTGTGCGAAGACAATTGGCGTTTCCGTTTCCGCGGCATGGCTTCCTTCCAGGAGGGGTCTTTGCAAGACATTACTACAGCAGAAGCATACCAGGTATGGTTGCGCCGACTGCAAGTTGTTGGCTTGGAAAGGCGGACGTCTGCTGTACTAAAGAGCCATTTTGTGTTGTTAGAATCCCTCGTCGGTTTATTTTCCCAAGCGTGTATTACAGATTTACTGCTCCCGCCGTAACATGAGGTTTCTTCTATGGAAATTTCAGTTCCGCCGGAGATATTACCGTTCCCGGCGCCGGATGCCCTGAGAACAGGTGATGAGGTCTCACTCAATTGCAACGCCTACAAGGGTGACACGCCTATGACGATCTCGTGGACCTTCCATGGCCAGGATGTGGCCATGGAGCGCAAGTTCACCACGCAGGCGTTTGGCGCGCGAACTAGGATGTTGCTCATCGAGTCAGTGGCCCATGGTCACTCTGGGACGTACACGTGCAGAGCTAAGAACGCGGCCGGAGAGACGTCCTACTCCACTTCCCTGGTAGTCAAGGGTCAGTGAACATGGTCACCCGGCTGTGAACCTCTACGTGTCTCCTTTTCCTCCCCTGACCTCCTGTTGGCCCAGCCTCGTGTTGTATTCTAGGCCTGGTCTGTGGCTTTTTAGATTGCAAGTCGCGGACCAGAATGCGGCAGTATGTCATACACATTTTCCTGCCATATCTCCAAAAGCGCTTGTCGATGCGTGCTAGCTTCCAGATATCCAACTAAATCCATTTCAGGGTCACTGGTTTCAGTCACAGATATGGAACGTTATGCTCAGGCCGATGAATGCAGCGTCCCTCTGGCCTTTAGTTATCCATCGTTTGTAAGCACAGCACATAGCCGCGCTGTTCCGGGTACTTCTCGATTCTGCTGCCTCTGGTTCTTCTGCGGATATGTTCGGCGATCGGTTTCTCCAGGCTGCAAGTTTTCGTCAGCCCGGAACCCCTGCTACAGGGAGCGTGCATTGATACATGTGCATGATGCACTGTCGCAGCGGTGCAATGTTTCAGATCCACCGGTGATATTCCCGTTTCCGACGCCGGATGCGCTCACAACCGGCGACGAGGTGTCCTTGCCATGTAATGCCTACAAGGGTGACACACCCATGAGCATCACCTGGACCTTCCATGGCGAGGATCTTCCCGTGGACCACCAGTTGTCCACGCAGGCTGTTGGCGAGAGGACAAGCATACTGCTCATCAAATCTGTCACTTATGGACACTCTGGCACTTATACGTGCAGGGCTAAGAACGTGGCCGGCGAAGCGTTCTACTCCACCTCTCTGGCTGTGAAGGGTCAGTCCGTTCTTCGTTGCCGACGCTCTATGTAAAACCTGTATGCCGGATTTCCTTCGAGCTATCCATCTTCTCCTCCTCCATACGTTCTTGGCGATCGGTAGCGATTTACGTGCGGTTGGCGATTGGTTTGTGGCTCGGGAGTGCATGAGCCAGTTCATCGGAGGGAAGTTCTGCCATGTTCGTATTCATCATGTGTGGTAAGTATCTTTTGTGTATAAGGGGATATTTAATAAGTACCTCCGTGTCCCATGTGGTTATCTGTGCGTGCTCATTCGCGGATAGGCACAGCTACGACGTCCATGCGTGCATTGCAGTTCCGCCCGAGATATTTCCGTTCGCGACTCTGGACGCGCTCAGCGCAGGCGACGACGCCACCCTGCAGTGCTACGTGTTTAAAGGAGACACGCCGATGACGATCTCTTGGACCTTTCACGGGCACGCCGTGGCCATGGACCGCAAGATCACCACGCAGGCGTTCGGCGACCGCACCAGCATGCTGCTGATCAAGTCTGTGTCGCACGGCCACTCGGGCACGTACACATGCAGGGCGAAGAACGCTGCCGGCCTGGTGCAGACGTCGACGACTCTTGTGGTCAAGGGTCAGTCCGGCCGGCCTGGTGCATGCCCGCCCGAAATCCTGCATGCCGTACGGCGCAGAAGATGGACATTGGAGGATTTTGGTCGATCACAATCCTGGCTGTTTCCGTTGCTTCCTTTCCTCTAATGATGGCTTAGCTTTCGGTTTGTCAGTGCTGGAAAACTGCTTTAAATAAGCGGTTTGTGAGAAGCAGACGACAGCGTTGGTACTCGTCTGCGCACTTTGTCATATATGCAGGTCAATCGAAGTTATTCGATGGGATAGTCTTCAGCATTACGGTGTAATATGCGTCGTCTATCGGCAAGCTAGTACCTCACCAGCGGTATTATAGTGTTGATATGCCGCTTGTTATCGCACAAACAAGAGTCCAAGACCACAGAAAGAAGTTGACATCCGATGGCCGGTTCCAACGAAGTCGGTGGGCGGAGTACATGCATCCAGCTTTTCCAACTATAATTTAGGTATTTCAGGGAAACTCGGAGAGCACTTCTGAACGGCCGTTGGTTGTTGCCTGTCCGCGTCGTCGTCCTCATCTCTGTTATTTACTGATATAATATATTCGGCATTGGACCTTGTCATCCACCGTGGCGGCGTCAGGATGCGCTCCGTTTCGCTTTGATGAGGGCAGCTGCCGTGTTTCAGTGGCTCCCGAGATCCTGCCGATCCCGACGGCCGACGCGGTCAGCGACGGCGACGACGTCTCACTCAACTGCAACGTCTATAAGGGCGACACGCCGCTGTCCATCGTGTGGACGTTCCACGGCACGGACGTGTCCGCCGATCGCAGGTTCACCGTTCTGCCGGCCGGACAGCGAACCAGCATTCTCCTGATCCAGGCAGCTTCTCACGCTCACTCTGGAACTTATACCTGTTTGGCCAGGAACGCAGCCGGCGTGAGGGCACTCTCCGTTGAGCTGCTAGTCAAGGGTTGGTCGACGAACTACGATGGCCTGCAGTTGCTCCCTGGTCCTGCACAGTAATTCCTAGCATCCTGAAGTAATTCTGAGCAGCCTTCGTTTCAGTGTATGCTCTTTGTTTTATTTTGTGTTTGCCGTTCTACCCCTGACAGTGTCCTAAAATTACTTCACCATTAACTGTGTGGATGAAGAAAGAAGTTGCTTGGGAATAGTGAAAGATTGGAAGAAAATAAACGATCGCCACTTAAGGATTAAAAAAAGCGGAATGCCTTTCACTTCAGTCATATGCATTTCACATTTTTTAGCAGTCGTGTGTATAATGACTGCCCACACATGTAACAAAATGGTAAAAACCTAAGACAAGGATGAAATAGCACAATTCCATTAACTGTGAATTTCCAGGCCACATGGTCAATTATTTTACACTGACCCCTGAAGCAACGGTCCCAGAATCACAGGTTGCAGCTACTTCATATTGTCAACTCTCATATTGCGTCATATTGT
Organism: Imbricaverruca yamaguchii; assembly: GCA_034440575.1. Lineage (NCBI taxonomy): Eukaryota > Metazoa > Arthropoda > Thecostraca > Neoverrucidae > Imbricaverruca > Imbricaverruca yamaguchii. The sequence goes on along the minus strand of JAOTOL010001423.1, from coordinate 723,960 downwards.
GCATTTTGTCACCTCTCGCACTCTTACTGTGAGTAAATAGATGGCTCGGGAATATAGCTACCTGAATTGCATCACCAGATTGACTCGGACTACTTTCCTCCCCGCGAGTCGGTATTTTATGATGAATGGTAAGTGCAGTTCTGGTTCTCACCAGTTTTTTTTTCTCGCATACTTGTGTTCTCGGCGTACAATTTATCATCTCGCCATTGACTGTTCTAGTTCCGCCGGAGATATTTCGGTTTCCGACACCGGACGCTCTCAGTTCCGGTGACGAGGTGTCGCTGCCCTGCAACGCCTACAAGGGCGACACGCCCATGACCATATCCTGGACGTTCCACGGCGAAGACGTGTCCATGGACCGCGAGTTTACCACGCTGTCCGCTGGCGCCCGCACCAACATCCTCATGATCCGTTCGGTGGAGCATGGGCATTCCGGCACGTACACGTGCATTGCCAGGAATGCGGCGGGCGAAACGACCTACTCCACATCGCTGGTTGTCAAGGGTCAGTCGCTATGATCATCGCCAGCCCTGCATTATATCATCGCTCGTCCTTGCTGTGTCCGTCCATGGCCTCCCTTTGTCCTCGTTGGCAGATTGTTTCTTTTAGTTTGCCTTTTCTATGCCGTCTCCTCGTTTGGTCTGCCGCTCTGACGTCGAACCACAACCGCCGCCATCTGGTCGCTCTTTCAGTGCCGCCGCACATCCAGCGGCCGCCGCCGCTCGACTCCATCTCGGTTGGTGATGACGTCACGCTGCAGTGTTACGTCATCCGCGGCGACACTCCGCTGACGCTGCGCTGGACGGTGGCCGGGGCGGCGGCCGGCGGCCTGCCGGGCGTGCTGGTGACGCCGGTGGGCGGCCGCACCGCCACGCTGACCATACAGGCGGCCGCTGCTCGCCATGGTGGCCTCTACCGGTGCACAGCCGAGAACGCGGCCGGCAGCGCCGTGCTGGACGTGCCGCTCACTGTGCGCGGTTAGTGCCCGGCCGGGACTGGGCGTGGCGTCCGGCCGTGCCGCTCCAATCCGCACTTCCTGCAGTTAGTTGAAATTTAGACAATTGTGAGATTACTCTAGGCTTGCCTTGTGCAAATCCTCACGATTTGTACGGGTTTGCCGATGATATTTTCGCTAGCCAGGGCTTCTGATTGGCGTAGCTGGCTGGAAGAGCATATCCAGCGCAATTCCATCACCTTTTTTTTGGGGGGGGGGGGGAGAAACTTCATCCTCCGATATTTTTTACCGGTTTGTTTTCCTTCCTCATCCATTGATCAGTATATTATCTGCAATTTGTTTTTCTTCAAGTAATAAGCAAAGTTGTGTTGTTATGGATTGGAGTTTTAGGGCTCGTCGACATCTGGAGTCATTTTGCGCCCAAAAGTTATGTTGTTAATCGTGATGGAAGAAGTTCAGGTGACTTTATTCTGCTTATAGTTTTATTTGAAATAGTTATAATACGCTATGCAGCAAGACATTCGTGGCATAGCGGCCAAGACGTTTGATAGGCGGTCCTGGTATGTGTCGTCGCTGTTAGTCCTGACCGATACTTTTCCGGCGCCGGTCTGTTGTTCTCTCACTGGGATGCCAGTCGCTGGGTGTGGACAGCTTCAGTCTCGTCGGAGAGACATCTAGGCACCCTGCAACCTCCAGTCTGGGAGCGTCCGTGGACGTCGCGCCTCTGCGCCGGAACAAGGTCCTCGGTCGCGCTGGATGTGGCGTAATGCCTGTGGTCGGTCCGTTTCCAGTGCCGCCCGAACTGGCCGTTTACGGCGTGGAGGAAGCACTCAACGCCGGCGACGACATTTCGCTCACGTGCAACGTCTTCAAGGGCGATACGCCGATCACCATCTCGTGGACGTTCCACGGCCGAGACCTTCCCATGAGCCGCAAGCTCACCACACAAACCGTGGGCAGGCGGACCAGCATCCTGGTCATCCTGGACGTGTCGCATGGACACTCGGGGACCTATACCTGCCTAGCTCGAAATGAGGCTGGCGAAGCCGCCACTGCCATCCCGCTGGTGGTGAAGGGTTAGTAGAATGCGCCGACCTCCCACGTTTGATCCTGCCCGTCAAGCGTCTGGGTTTTCCTACCTGTTCACTGCCTTCAAAGCCTCCAGGATGTCCCTTTGCTCCGGAAAATCGGAGTCTCCTTCATGGCCAGAATAGTGTTTTTGTCTAGTAATGTATTTCGCGCGTTTTCAGTGCCACCCGAAATGGCTATCTACGGATCAGAGGAAGCCCTAAATGATGGCGATGACGTGACCCTCACGTGCAACGTCTTCAAGGGTGACACGCCCATCGGCATCTCTTGGACGTTCCACGGTCTGGACCTGCCCATGGATCGCGAGTTCACCACCCTCCCTGCAGGAGATCGAACCAGCATTCTGTTGATCAAAGACGTGTCGCATGGCCACTCAGGAACGTACACTTGTCTGGCCCGGAACGCAGCCGGCGAAGCGTCCGTCGCCACGTCGCTGGTTGTGAAGGGTTAGTCGAATGTACTCAACACGAACACAGATTGTGTTTTACACGGTGCTCCTCCCGCCGCCGACACCTTGTCCGAAAGCCGCCTTCCTTGGCAACCCTGGCTGGCGCCGGCCTGCTCGACGTGGTCCCTCCGCCGGGTGGTCTGACGCGGCCGCCTGCCCGGTCCGCCCCCAGTGCCGCCCGAGGTGACGCTCTATGGAACCGACGAGTCCGTCAACTTGGGCGAGGACGTGTCGTTCACGTGCCACGTGAAGGGCGACCTGCCGTTGGTGATAACGTGGACGCTGCACGGTCGGCCGGTGTCGGCCGCTCAGGGCATCGACACGCTGCTGGCTGGCCCCAGGACCAGTCTGCTGACCATCCGCTCGACCGCGCACCGCCACAGTGGCAGCTACGCCTGCATGGCGACCAATGCGGCCGGCCAGCACCGCGCCACCGGCCAACTGGAGGTCAAGGGTCAGTCGCCCGCGCGCCCCGCACCCCGGTGGCGCGGTTTGCCCGCCGATTCCGACGCTGACATCCTGCCCGCCGCCTCATGTCTGGAAAGTGAGCGCTGTACGTCGAGAGGTCGATCTTCTCCGGTCGTATCGACGCCGTGCGTTGGACGAGTGCCGTGGTCGCTGCCGGGCGTGTCGGATCACGGTGGGCCCGCCGCGTGATCCTGGCGCCCGGGCGACGATCTCGCCGGACATGCCACGGTGGGGGTGGCCGCACGCCGGCCACCTCCCTCCCTGGTGCGTATGTGTTGAGACCGGCGCGCGGTGTCACCCGTCGCCACGGCTGCGTCCCGTCATGAGCGTGTTTGGCTGCCAGGAGAGTCGCCTCGCGAGACTGCGCGACAACGCTGCAGGGACTGCGGGGACAGTGATCAGGCGCCAGTGATGTGTAGGAGTGGTATGGCGCACCGCTCGACCGGCTCCAGTCGGGTGTGATGCGATACAGAGACGCCCTTGTCGATCGGACGGACACGCCCTGCTCTCGTCGCATAATAATCGCGCCAACTCCGTCGGTGGGACTTTTGACTCTTGGCTATGAGGTCGCTGTTTGGAATCGCACAACTGGCGGGATTACCGAGTCCGCCAACGACCAACCGGCGTGAGGAGTTGGCGATACGAAATGTGGTCTAACTGAGAGTGCGTCAAAAGGATCCATTGCTCTTTTTCTCTCATCTCGCCACTCGTCGCAAGTGAGGCCTCTCGCCTTGCGTACTCATGGTGAGGGTGAGCGGGGTAATCAGCGTTGGTGTCTGGTCATAGAGAAAGGAATGTGTCCCTACCCACTAGTAATTGTTGCGGACGCTAAATAGCCATGTAATCGACTTTCCCGAAGAACCAATATTCAGTTAATGCTTGGCAGGAGCGATGTATTTTGGTTGTGTTGGTTACTTGGTCACCTCTTAACTCGATTGGTGAAAGTCAAGACACTGATCGGTGTGGTGATGGAATGGTATTTTGAATGTTTTTTTTTCCGTAAGTTTCGCTCTTTCAGTTGTTTCAATATCAAGGCGATATTTTGATTTAATAATTGTCATCTCTGGGATACGGTGATACTTCTTTTTCGTTGTGATTATAGCCGTGGCCTTGGTAATTATAGCACAGCAACAACAACAGAACAAAAATGATGAAACCGGGAAAAACTTGGAAGTAATCGCGTATCACGAACGTTTATTTATGGTTAAAATTGTTGGTTATTTTGCTGCCGTGATGTGTGGGTTGATTGCCATTTTATGTTATTTGTGCCAGTCTTATTCCGTTGGCTAGCTCGATATTCCATTGCTCGCAGTCATTCTGCTGCTTTGGCGATCGTCCTGTTTCTTTGGCCTACTGAGATCGGACCGCTTCGCCCATGACCCAGCCACCACGTCGAGCGGCTCACTGGCATCGCAGCGTGGCTCGGCTTCCTGGCGGCCCCGGTGTGGTGGCGTGCCGTCACTGGCTCAGGTGTGATCACGCCTGCGGCGGGGATCACACCTGAGACTGCGCGGCCGTTGTGGCTGCGGCAGCGCCGTGCCCCGGCCGCCGCAGGTGCAGTGTTTCGTTCTCGGTCCTTGTCGCTGACGTGGAGTCGCGACGGCTGGCGGCCGGGCCGGGCGCCCCGTCACGCCGGCGGGAGCCGTGCGTGCGCCGCCGGCGCCGCTGTGTGGTGCGTAACGCAGCCCGTGTCGGCTCGGTCCGGACCGGTCTGCGTGTCGGCTCGGTCCGGACCGGTCTGCGTGTCGGCTCGGTCCGGACCGGTCTGCGTGTCGGCTCGGTCCGGACCGGTCTGCGTGTCGGCTCGGTCCGGACCGGTCTGCGTGTCGGCTCGGTCCGGACCGGTCTGCGTGTCGGCTCGGTCCGGACCGGCCTGCGTGTCGGCTCGGTCCGGACCGGTCTGCGTGTCGGCTCGGTCCGGACCGGTCTGCGTGTCGGCTCGGTCCGGACCGGTCTGCGTGTCGGCTCGGTCTGGGCCGGTCTGCGTGTCGGCTCGGTCCGGACCGGTCCGACTGACTCAGACTTCCAGTCGAGGTCCAACCACGTCTCCGGTCCGTCCTTGTCCTTATAATCTGTCTGGGTCTAACTTGGTGCTGACATCTGGCCAGGGTCCACCTTAGGCCCCGATATATGGCCAGAGTTCACCTGAAGCCGCGACACGCGACTAGGGTCCACCGCTATCTCTGACGCCCGGCTGGGGTCCCCCTTGGGTTCTGGTATATGGTCAGAGTCCACCTGAGGCCCCGACACATGGTCAGCGTCCATCTTGGACCACGATGTATGGCCAGAGTCCACCTGAAGCCGCGACACACGGCCAGGGTCCATCCCAGACCCGGACACCTGGTCACAAGAGTCCTCTGGCCGGACGCCGTCGAGTCCGATTGATCTGCCCGCTCGCGGTCCCCACTGCCCACGGTCGGTCTCCACCGTCCCCTCCCCACACGCACATATGCGATAGGTCCCACTCCGTCGGTGCCTGTCGCGGCAGGTGGGGCTGCCGCGCTGACGTCCTGATGGTCGGTCGGCTTTCTCTCTGGCTAGGTGGTCTTGCTTCGTCTTCTCGGCGATCACTGCCTGTCGCTTGGCTGGCATGATCAGAGAACCCAGGGTGTCGTGCGGGTGGTGCATGCTTGAAATGGGCATCGGATGAAATTAGCCCCATGCATTCCACTCTTCAGCAATTGGGACTAGAGGCATTCCGTTTCTTCAAATTGTCACTGAGATATGGCTAGGCTTTCATGGTTTTTGGTTGTTTTCGTTGCGCAATTTTTGTTTGGTCGTCATATCTTAGGCGGGTTTTCGCATATTCTGTTTGATTTTAGATAAGTTTGTCAATGGAGGCGAACCTGTCCTTATTCCTGTCCAAAGCTACCGCCACCACTACCCTGTCTCTCCCAAATATAAGGTGTAACGAAGCATGCTGCATGCACCATGACTCGTCGTTTGTTTCTCCCACCGTTGCACATGCTAACCAACTAGACTACAACGTGTCAGAATCATGATTGTATTTGAATGGACGTGGGATAAGCAAACGAGCGTACAGCGCTTGCGATAGTATCTGACAACCTGTCTTTAATCTCATCTGTTTGGATCTTGAAATGCTTTCGTGGATCCCAGATCAATTTATTAGCTTGTTGAATAGGTGGTTGTCAAGTGACACGCTATCGCCAGCGCCATGTTTTCTTGCTCTCAGCATCTGCTGTTGTTTGTTTTCAACGTATTGACATGTTTTGCGTCATTTTACATCGGTTGATGAATGTCTGAAAGTATTTGAACGTAACCAATATGCAAGCCACATTGTCGACTCAAGTCTTCTCGATAGTGATTGCGTCCATGTTGTGGCACGATTGCTAGTTATGAAATCGCTTTGTTTTGAACATTAAGCCTAGCCGTTCAATTTCCTGCCAGTTGCTTTGTCCGCTGTACGCATTGGCATTCAAGTGTATTAAGGTAGCCTGGCCGACCTGACCTGGGTTGTTCGATCGTCAGTTCCCCCGCGATGGATCATCGAGCCCACCGACAAGGAGTTCGCCTTGGGCAGCAACGCCGAGATCCAGTGCAAGGCGGACGGCTTCCCCAAGCCGCAGATGGCCTGGAAGAAGGCAGCCGGTGGGTAGATGGTCGGCCGTCGGTGCCTCTGAGCGATCTGAGCAGCCGCTGGTGACGGGTGACGGTGCAGCTGACACCTGCCACGTTCACCTGGTAACTGTTATGTGTGTGTCGCGGTCAGACTTAGTCGCAGGACTGCAATGTAACCTGAAGGGCGTGACGCCATGTGTCTGTCGTTGTCAGGCTCCCAGCCGCAGGACTACAGTGTGACTTGCTAGGCGTGACGTCATGTGGCTGTCGTTGTCAAGCTCCCAGCCGCAGGACTAGTGTGACTTGCTAAGCGTGACGTTATGTGTCTGTCGTTGTCAGGCTCCCAGCCGCAGGACTATAGTGTGACTTGCTAGGCGTGACGTCATTGTGTCTGTCGTTGTCAGGCTCCCAGCCGCAGGACTATATGACTTGCTAGTTGTCATGCTTCAGGCTCCCAGCCGCAGGACTACAGTGTGACTTGCTAAGCGTGACGTCATGTGCTGTCGTTGTCAGGCTCCCAGCCGCAGGACTATAGTGTGACTTGCTAGGCGTGACGTCATGTGCTGTCGCGGTCAGGCTCCCAGCCGCAGGACTACAGTGTGACTTGCTAGGCGTGACGTCATGTGGCTGTCGTTGTCAAGCTCCCAGCCGCAGGACTAGTGTGACTTGCTAAGCGTGACGCCATGTGTCTGTCGTCAGGCTCCCAGCCCCAGGATTACAGTGTGACTTGCTAGGCGTGACGTCATGTGTCTGTCGTGGTCAGGCTCCCAGCCGCAGGACTGTGACTCGCTGGGCGTGACGTCATGTGTCTGTCGTGGTCAGGCTCCCAGCCGCAGGACTACCGGGAGCTGGGCCAGTCGGAGAGCAACATCCAGGTGCGCGACGACGGCACGCTGGTCATCAACAGCATTCAGAAGCGTGACGAGGGCTACTACTTGTGCGAGGCCAACAACCGGATCGGACCCTCGCTCTCGGCCGTCATCTACGTTAATGTCCAGGGTGAGTTGTGCGCGGCTGGTTATGCCCGCGACGTGACTTCGTTCGGAACATCTATATGTCTAATTTTCGTCGCACCATGCTTTCTTGAGAAATCCCCCCTCAGTTTTCCTGCTGACTGGCGAAGCGATGCTACTTGACGATGAAATCACCTTGTGTGGGCGGCGCCATTAGCCGTGAATGTGCATAAAGTGTGTCGTGAACCAACAAATAAACAAACAACAACAATGTAATCACCTTTTTAGTTTTCCATACGGATGCAAATTGGTTTATTTACCTGGCTTATTTTGTAGCGATGATTAATCCCAGGAATTGCAAAAGATAGAATGTGTTGTGGCTGTGAAAGAAGACTAGAGCTGCGTACCAATGCATTAAACGTTTGCCCCTTAGATAATTCCTAATAGTTTCAGATACCTTTAAGAAGTAATGTATATGTATATCAAAAGCGTAACTTCCCATCCCAAGCCTCCCCCTTACCCTAAAATGATTCGGAAATTTTGTTCTGTAAATCAAGAAACTTTGGATACAGATCCTATGCGGGCCTACGGTGGAAATTGTTTTGAAGTTGTCTTTAAGCGGTTCATAGTTTTTCTGTAAATGAAAAATGCACTTACCAATTTTTGCGTTTTTCATTGTTATCGAACAACTGCTTATGTAACCGACTGCTATGTTCACTGCTTATGCAAAGCTTGGTTTTTTTGCCATCATTATGCATTTTACCCTGCTTCAATGCGCATCAAATGATACCTACGTCTCCTCCCTTTGAAGCCCAGTACAATGTTGGTCGCGTGACCTTAATGTAGTAGTACCTACTAGCTTCCTTGCACTGCATGGTTGGCTTGGTATGCCAGTGCGTAAGCAGGTCGGCTCAGTGTGCATCAATGAACGTCCAAGTCAGTGTGCATCACTTTATCGGTTCAAAGCTTCGTAAGCCATGCACACTGAAGCCGTTCACCGAAAGCCGTAAGCCGCTTTCTGTGAACAGTCGGGCTTTGTGTGATTGATTGTGCTATTTAAGACATGCTGATCCCGTTACGTTGTCGCCACACCGGTCTTCCTTAGAGGTGGCGTCAGTCTGTCTGCGGCTTGTTGGCGTGCAGCTGGCGGCAGGTGAGGCCGGCACGCGCGCACCCACCACCTGACCGGGCTCTGTGTGTGCAGCGCCGCCGCACTTCGAGATCAAGGTGCGCAACCAGACGGCGCGGCTGAGCGACTCGGCGGTGCTGGTGTGCGAGGCCAAGGGCGAGCGGCCCATCAACATCCGGTGGAGTCGCGACGGCGTGCCACTCAGCTCGCGTGACCCGTCGCCGCGCTACACGATCCGCCAGCAGAGGAGCGACAGCGGCGCCACGTCCGACCTCAGCCTGCAGGAGACGCGCCGTAGCGACTCGGCTACATACACATGCGTGGCGTCCAACGCGTTCGGCACCGACAACACCACCATCACGCTCATCGTGCAGGGTGGGTGGCCGCCCAGAGCGCCCGACAGGGACTAGGGGGCTGGAAGAGAATCAGAGACTCGCCTGGCTCGGGTTCTGTGTGTACAGATGTACAGACTAGGGGGCGAAAGGAAGATCAGAATCCATATCGAACATCTTCCCCGTCCCCAAAAATGTTTCCGGTTGTATTCAAATGGTGAGACATGTAGGTAAGTTGACGTGACACGTCCACACGATGTATGGATGTAAGGTGCGTGCCCTTGTAGTTCACAATTTAGATTAATTATCTAAAGGCTGACGTACCAAAGTGGCGAAGCCAGAGCTGAACGTACATGGAGAAGTTGCTTGAAGCCATACTGGAAGTTCGTGAGAAGGAGAGTGGATATAGCACGAATAAGTGGGTTTTGTGCGAAGCCTAAAAAGGCGAAGCATGAAGTTGCACAGCCTTCCAGTCTTACGTCCCCGAAGTGAGGCCTCCTCACTTTTGCCGGTACCGACAGTGGCGGCGAGCGCGTGTGTTTGCACTGGAGTAGCGGGCAACGAAATGCGCCGTCCCGTACTGTTGAGCCGAGTCGCGCTGTGGTGTTGGCGCTGCCGCTCTGCCTACTCAATGTGCCGAGTCTCGCTGTGGTGTTGGCGCTGCCGCTCTGCCTACTCAATGAGCCTGGTCGCGCTGTGGTGTTGGCGCTGCCGCTCTGCCTACTCAATGAGCCGGGTCGCGCTGTGGTGTTGGCGCTGCCGCTCTGCCTATTCAGTGCACGGCCGAGCGGTCAAATGTCGCAGCACCTGCTCTGCAGCGGTGTCGCTCGGCGGTTCCGTCCTGCCATTGTGTGTGTCCGGTTGCAGAGAAGCCGGAGACGCCGTTCGCGATCAAGGTGCAGAACAAGTCTGGTCGCACTGTCGATCTCTCCTGGACGGCGCCGTACAACGGCAACTCGGAGATCACACGCTTCATCATCGAATACAAGCTGGCCCAGGGTGAATACAAGCCTCCCCGGCCGGGCGGTAGTGGACGCTCCTCCCACCAGCCGAGACATCACTGCGTCGAATGCTACGGACTCGTCTACTCTTGTGGCTAGCGTGTACCGATTGCCGCCACGCAGACCCTTGCCCGAACTTCATGGTAGAATGAAGACATCACTTTGGTTTACATTTCCACGTATTGTACTGAGATGCTATAGGTAAAAATTCGGTGATCGTTCAGTAGGTAAGATAGATCGATATATCGACGGCCCACTACGACGTAATCCATCCATTCCAAAAATGGACACATGCCGTAGTGTGAAAAATAGACGCGTGCCGTAGTGTGAAAAAAATAGTGTAATGTAAAAAAAGAAGATATGGGCGTTGCATAACCGATAGCAGTTGATGCGCCCCTAAGCCCAATTAATCAACCAACCAATCGCTATGCAGATACTCGTTGGATGGCCGTGGACCGTAGTAGACTGCAATTCCAGCGAATGCTAGCAGCCAGCCTCTTATAGTGGCGCTGACCCAAAGGATGGTTGGTTATTGGTTTTTACGACACATCGACCGTCGAGTCATGCAGCGTCGCCAATCTCTCACGCCGATTGGTCGCTGGCGAAAAGTAGCGAGAAGTGAGACTCGAACCCACAACCTTTCGATTGTGAGACGAGCAACTTACCCCTAGGCTACCCGTCCCCGTTACCCAAAGGATGGACAACGCCGCGGTGTGTTGCGTGTCTATTCAAGGATTTTTCCAGGCGTTGTTTTTTTAATGTTCTTGCGGTATGTTGTGTTGTTGGTAGAACGGTGAGATAATGTACGTTTTACTTTTAGTATTCAGCGAGCTGGTTGTGTGAGTTCGCAAGCTTTAGTTGCTGCCGTCTGGCTTCAATCACGGGATTTATCTAGTTACCAGTGTTATAGCTATTAAATGTTTAAAGTGCTATGATTATCGTATTTCTCTCAACCATGCTGAGTGGGTATTCCACCAAACTATTCAGCTTTTCAAATAAAACATTTCCAAAGAGATCAGATTTTGTATAATAAACTGGTACACTTTTGGACGGTAGTGATGTCATTGTCAAAAACTGAAACATTTGCGCTATGCGAATTGTTTGATGGTTGCACCACCAGTGAGACTCCGATGAGTATTACTGCAGCGTTAATATGACTGCCAAGCAATGTTGTCAGTCTGTTCAATGGACATATTAACCGTGTAACCGAGAACTAAAATGTACGTTTCCTCGTCGACAGATGAGTGGGACGAGGTAATGGAGAGAGTGTTGATTTCCGGCACGGCCCAGGTCGTGTCCGTGCTGGGCCTCCGGCCCGCCACCACCTACCAGATGCGCATCATCGCTGAAAACGAGGTCGGTGACGGCACATCCATTCGGGCGTCGCGAGCTGGCCGAGTCTGATATGACCATGAATATACTTCATTGTGCTACTGGATTCGGAGCATAGGGTCCCAGCGATGAACATAAGAATGAGATGTGGTTTTCTCGTGTGCGTCTAACTGTAAAGACAGCTGTCAAACTGATCGGGACGATGACGAGACAGGCTAGATGAGTGATAGGCTGTGTGGAATGGGCATGGTGACCGGATTCTGACCACCGCCCGCCTGTAGTGGGTGGTGTCGCAGGTGTCGCAGGTACGAGAACAGTCGTTCACGCACCATAGCGTTATCACTTTCCGGCTTCAAGGTTCTTGGTGGTGTAGCGAAAGAACGATTTGGAACGATGTGAATCAGAAATCGTAAGAACTCCATAGACGTGCATAAGTAAGCGCTAAATTAGGGGAGCTGTCTTGTCTTTGCTCAACGTTCACCGATTTATTCAATTCGTTTGACGCCGTTAGGTCGTCACCACGAGCAGGCTTAAGTGGGTGTTACGCTCGTCAAATCGCTCGCAGCCGACCGGAATTGAGCAACCTCGGGAGACATACGGTGGGAAAAGGGACGCAATGCAGCATAGCAGTCCACCAAATGTCAAGAACGTGTCGACAGTTTTCGTGACTTGCAACTCCTTCGCATACCGTGCGCAACGCTCCCATCGACAAATCAACTCAATCTCAACATCAGTCCACAGATACCAGTGCAATTTTACATCAGGAAGCTGAAGCAAGATAACTTCCTCAGCGTATGCTTCCAGTGCGGTAGTGACATCTCCTCGCCAAGGGAGAATGTCTGAAATGTCTGTGGCGGCAATAATCGTGATGCAATCGTGATGTTTCCGACGGCCGGCTAAGTCGGACGCCTCCGAGGTGGAAGCAACCGATACACACTCCAGGCGATGGGAGCGGTCGACCCCGCTGCGGTGGCTGACGCGGTACTGCACTGCCGGCAGGTGGGCCAGTCTGACCCGTCCGAGGTGGTGACGATCGTGACGTCCGAGGAGGCGCCGGCCGGGCCGCCCACGGACGTGGTGGTGTCGCCGCTGGACCACGGCCTGCTGGTCACCTGGAACCCGCCCGAGGCGCACCTGCTCAACGGAGAGGTCACGGTGGGTGGTGTTGCGGCGTCCCCGGCGCGACTGGTGAATCGTCGTTTGGTAGGTTGATCTGGAGATGGTCTCGCGGTGTTCTGTCGTGTTCGCGGTGTAACCGTGTCGAGAGCTCGTGATACATGGCGGTGTGGTCAGTGCTCTGTGGTGCCGTCGGCGCCGTGTGCAGATGGAAAGATGGGACGTGATGCCCGTGGCATTGAGGTGCACCTGCCCCCACAAAGGTTTTCATCACGATCAGACGACCTCGTGTGGTGTGGTCCGCACCTGGTTGATGCTGCCCTCCTTGCCATTCTGCCGCGAACGGCGCTGTCTTGTTACCTCAGACTTGTGAGGTGACGAGAGCTTCCGGGAGCTGGAACTTCTGTCTGTTGTCGCGCTGGCGCGCCTTCGGTCAGACGTCGGTCAGCAGCTGCTCGGAAGTGGCCGGTCGGTGGGCGCCGCCGCGGCCATGCTGTGGTGCGCCTGTTGCGCGGCACAGCCGACGGTCAGGCCGTGCCCCCTGACGCGCTCGTGTCGCCGGCAGGGCTACTACGTGGGCCACCGGCTGGCCGACAGCAAAGCCAGCTTCAGCTTCCAGACGTTCGAGTTCACTGGCGAGAAGAGCCGCAAACATGAGATCCGCATCAGCAAACTGGAGTGAGTGCTGACACGGGCCGAACTTGTGGCGAGCTGTCCAGACGGGCAGTGAGCTCCTCTGGGCGGTGAGGATGGCTCTCCGCTAATGGCTGGGCCGTCGCCTTCAACATAGTTCATGAGCACAACTCGTGTGGCCTGGATACAAGCATTTGCATGTATGCCATAGACGAATTGGTCCGTGCCTGTTTGTTTGTCGTGTTCAATGTAGCGGCTGTGGTCTGGTTGGTTTGTCGTCCGCGGCACGCTGGTGAGAGTAGTGAGCTCGACGGCGACGCCGGGCAGCGTCAGGTGCGTGACCTGCCCTGGTGTCTGGTGATGTCACCATCACTGTCGGGAGTTGCTGATGTAGTAATTGGCACCAGTTTCAAAACAATGCCCGGACAGGTGGGGCTTATCGCGACCCGCGGTGTGACAGAGTAGAACGTAAGCACAGCAAAGATGGTGTACTGCACACAGCGAAAAAATTGATAAAGGTAGGCTTTATCAGACTGATACAGATAGGAGACAGGCGTCCCCTTCCCCATGTGTGTGGAGCCACGCAATGCATGTGCACGTACCTGGCCAAGCTGGACGCCCTGCGTGCTCGCCTCACGCCTTCATCGTCGCAGCGGTTACGGTCGCTTCTGTGCGGCCGGCTGACGGAACGCTGGTGCGGCAGGGAGTTCCGCGAGTACGCGGTGGAGGTGCAGGCGTACAACAGCCAGGGCTCTGGCCCGCACTCCGAGCAGGTGCTCCAGTTCACGGCCGAGGGCGCGCCGTCCGAGCCGCCGCAGGACATCACCTGTCGCACGCTCACCTCCGACTCGGTGCGCGTCAGCTGGACGCCGCCGCCGGCCGGCACCACCAACGGCATCGTCACCGGCTACAAGGTCATGTACGGCCCCAGCGAGACCTGGTACGGTGAGTGGCAGCCGCGGTGGCCCGAGAGCAGTGGCGGCTGTAGACAGGTGGGACGGGTCAGTGGCAGCCGGCGGCGGCGAGAGAGGGAGGTGGTGGAAGGGTGGCGGCAGTTGTGGCGGTGGGTGGGTGTGGCAGCTTGTGGGTGCTCAGTTGCCGACCGTCAGTGGCGGCGATGAGACAAGTTGCGGTGTGGTCGCCTAGCAGTAGGGAGGGGTAGTATATCAGATACCATGAGATACTGGCACATCTTGCTTCAAAAGAGGACGTGCTATCCGGCGGTGGGATCACCTAGCAGTAGGGAAGTGGTAATGCCACAGGTACTGAGAGGAGTTGACACACCTCGCTCCAGGAGAGGGGCGTGCCAGCTAGCGCAAGTTGACGGGGGTGTCGGCCGGCGTATCAAGTATCCGTTGTAATTCATGAGCGAGGGATGGTGCACGTAGCACTGTGACAACGACCAGGAACGTGCTGAAATGCAGGCATTAACTTGAATTTGAGTACGGCTACTCAGTAGTACGGCTACTATAGTTGATGTGCGGACGGCTTGTCTGCATATTCACTGGCGTATTAGCGCCTCCGTCTCTGATTCGCACATATGTAAGGATAACGGGACGGAGACGTGACCTGGCGTGACCTGCGGTGGTCTTCGGCAGATGACAGCACGATCGATCTGGTCAAGTCAGCCTCGACTGAGTCGCTTCTGACGGGCCTGAAGAAGTTCACCGAGTACAACATCACCGTGCTGGCGCACACGGGCGGCGGCGACGGGCCACGCAGCCGCTCCGCCATCTGCAAAACTGAGGAGGACGGTAGGTGGCTCTCTGTCGATGACACGGAGTATTAGTGAGCGCAAAATGGCCACGGTAGTCGACGCGCCCTGAAACACAAATAACCCACTGACGGATTGTCAGTACGGCTGCGGGTTTGCCGCGGATGGCCGTTGTTATTGGTTGCTGCTTTTGAGGGCATTTTGTCGCCGGCTGGTGTTGTTCCGTTCAGCTCAGCGGGTTTACTCGAAACCTTCGCGTCGTCGCCATGTAACTCGGCGTCCTTTTGACCGTTGTCATGTTTTTGCAGTCTGCGAGTTTGGTTTACCTGGGGCCTTATGTCTGCCATATCCACCGAATATACTATCGACGTCTTGTTGGTGAATTGTTTTCTGTTTGCACTGAGTATTACCGTTCACCTTCGCATTTCGGAAGTCAGTTGTCGTAAAATGGACGTTGTATAGCAACGGCTGGAATGATTAACTCATGGACACTAGATAACTTCGTAGTCGGCGCTCCCTTAAGCCCAAATAATCAATCTAAGTCAGTTCGAAGCCCTGAGGTTTATCTGCGACAATTTATAAATCGTCCAATGTATCGCTTTGAACTTCAGCATTCCTACGGACTGTATGAGCGCATCTTGCCTCAAGCACGGAGATGCAGTGTGTTACGATAACAGGGCAAGAGCAAGTCAGTCAGGTCACGACCCCACCCTTCATACAGTTTTTAAAGATACATTGAATCATTCATCGCAACAGACCGTGCATGAGCCAGTCGGAAGTTAAATTTGGGTGCATCGTGAAGTGCGCAAATATAATTGTAAAATAAATCGTATCGGCTCATGTGCCTAGGTCAAGCGAAGTTTTTTTGCAAGGAGATGTGTTTGTGCACAATTATTTAGCTACTCGATAGTGCTGAATGATGTTGCTTCTTAGTCTTCGAGCACATTTTTTTTGTTTATTGAAAAACGTATTTGTTCTAAAAATTATCACATAGAAAGTGTTTGCGCTTGTGTCACTCATCTTCCCTCGAGCACAATGTTCAGGGGGCACAAACCCATGTTCGGGGGACACAATACAAAAGTTCGTTAGCTTAACAATTCATCAGATATTTCCGGTTACTTTACCTTGAGTTTATCCATGACTGACCCACGTACGTGTCGTGGTATTAGTCTTCAGATTGCACATGGTCGGTATTCAAACACGAAATATCCTTGTTTGTATTTCCAAAGGTGCAAAGCTGCAGGCTACAACAGACCGCGTGGCTAACTTTATCACGACATTTATATATTTGATCTCAGTTGGAAGGTCAACCGAAAGAGGTGTGCCCATAAACGTGTCCAGTGACTCTGGCAGTTGAAGAAAGGAGCTACGTCATACCGTTTACCGCAACTCTATCTGGCTTGGAACGAAGGCATGCTCGAGTTCGTGTTGTGGCTTTGGATTCCACCAAAGTTCCGCCAGCCCCGAGATGCCGTCTGGTGATGACAGGATCACTCCACGTCTCGGGAGCTACGCTGCGACTCCCCAGCCGTTTCCAGACACAGCCTCTCTTTTGCTCGGTCCGCGCACGGCGATCCTCGTCCTCCACCAGCCTTTAACATCAGGTGTGTTCTGGTATGAAGCTGGCTGGTCTGCTCACCTTTTTTTTTAATTTAGTGACTGTGTGGTAGTCCAGCCGTCGTGTACCTTGGCTATTTCTATTATAATTATGTGCTGCTTCATCATTGTACATCTGATCTTTAATAAGCTGACCTCTCTGTTCCGTCTGCATTCCATTTTGCTCGCATGATCTTACCTGGATGGATTTGTGGTTCGTAATCCTGGATGTGGAGAAGAAAATTGTTGAGGTGATAGATTATGCAGATATGTTTCTCCCAACCTGTGACATTGGGATCCCATCTTCCATTTTCCAGTTCCATCTTCACATTGAGCACATCACAGAGCAGTTCACTGTGAAACAACACCATTCAACCTCCAAATGAAAAAAAAATGAGGTGATGGTATTTTTGTAGAGGATAATGTAAATACCGATAAAAAATCCAGGAACAGCCTACCAACCCTGGACTCTGCTCCCCGTCGGTACTTGCTTTCCGCTCCGTATAAGAGTGCTGGCCTGTTGCTCCGTGCCCTCTGGCGTGGGCCCTTGCCCTCCGCTCCAGTATGGCATTGACGTACTGTGTCGCCCTTGACCCCTCTCCCTGTAAGAGCCTGTTCCGCAGTCGTGCCGCACCGACAGGCGCCAATTGACACTGTAGTCGACGCGCCCAAATACCCAAATAATCAGTCGTCCGTGCCGTGCGACGTCGCTGTGCCCTGCTGGCCCGTCGTGCTGCGACCTCGGCGCGCCCCGTGACGCCTGGTGTCCGGGGACAGTGCCGCAGCCGCCGGCCGACATCAAGGCGCTGCCGATGTCGCCGGACAGCATCCTGGTCAGCTGGCGGGAGCCGACCGAGCCCAACGGCGTCATCAAACGCTACACCGTCTACTTCAAGGAGGAGGGCAGCCGCGAGGTGAGTGCTCACTGCCACTGCTTGTCTGATGTCACACATGTTGAGGTGTGGTGGCTGAAAGGAGACACATTGTGGCTTTGTGTTGCGTGTGGTTCGAGTCGTGTACGGTTCCGAATTGGAATAGATAGTTTTGTGCTAGTTTCAGTTCAGTGTATAAAATAAATAAAAGGATGGGCATTCCTGGTATGCTACCAAAAAAAAAAACGTTAGTCCGAATGAAGAGTGCATTTCTTCTGATTTGAAATAGAAATGACAGACGCGAGGAAGGAAATGATTGTCGCCGAGAAGTCAACTGGATATTAGTTCACCTTACAAGTCAGTATGTGCTCCCTTCTCAAGCGTTTCCTAAGCACTGAGGAATTCATGCCGCTGATGTGTTCGTTGCGCCTTTCGCATTTTATAAGCACTTCTCCCAGTGTATTCAGTTTGTCTGTCGACCGCCGAAGCTGCTCCGGAGCTTAACACGAAGTTACAGCTCTTCTCCCCCCCCCCCTTGGAGAGTCAACTGTTACGTGAAATGGCCGTCGTCTTCGGGGCATGGCCTGCAGCGGTTCGGGTCAGGTCATTGTCGCCATACCCCCACGCCGGCATACTTGTTTCTGTGGTCTGGTCCCTCAGTTTCCCTTCTCGTGATAGTGGTGATATCTGGAGTGCCACTACAAATATCTCTCTACAAGTCTCACTTTTGTTTAACTTCTGAGCAACACGATTGACCATCTCCACCTCACCCCTTCCTCCCTGCTTTGGGTGACGTCTCCAGTTGCGATGGGCGCAACATGACCCTAGATATCGACGCACCCCTAAACTCCAATCCACCACCTCCAGTTGTACCGTTGACCTCCGGGGCGACACTACCGATGGCGCCCTCTCCCGCGACGTGCTGATCTGACACGGTACCTGATGTAACTGACGTAGCACCACCTGGACTTCCGCAGCCGCAGATGCACCGCGTCACGCCGTTCCAGCTGTCCTACCACGCAAACGGCCTCAAGAAGACGCAGAAGTACCAGTTCTGGGTGAAGGCCGAGACCAGCATGGGCGAGAGCGAGGCGTCTAGTATGGTCACCGTCACTCCGCGTAACCAGGGTGGGTTGCGCAACCATGTGGGGACGACTTGGCCGCAGTGGTGCAGTTCGCGCATGTGAAAATGGGCGGAACATACACGTATTGTATGCCAGATTCACTTCTTCCTCAAGAAGCATGGGCGTCATGCTTCTAAATGTGGAGTTTAGACAGTCATGCATAATATTGTATTTATATAAGATAACGAGATAACGACAGTAGGGAGAGCAGGTGAACAAAGAGAAAGATAGAAGCACGATGTATACCTGGATGTTCTTCCATGGTAATATATCCAGCTAATATTGAAAAGGAAGCTGTACTAAAAATAACCGCGGGCTTTATATATATATATATATATATATATATATATATATATATATATATATATATATATATATATATATATATATATATATAAAATATAAAGAAAGAGTAGTTACCTTTGCATCATCACATTGTCAAACAGACCCATTCGACCAGATTAGGTAAGGGGAGATGATATTAATGATTCCATGGAGGATATTATTCTGGAGACAGAAGTGCAGGCAGGTCTGGTTTTCCAGTCGTGATGTGGGTACAGCCCGACGGCTGCACAAGTCTTCTACGTGGTGTGTGACGATCATACCGTTTCAGTTCCGGCTCGCATCGCGTCGTTCGACGAGAAGCACGTGGTCAACTTCCGGCAGGACGCCAAGCTGCCGTGCCAGGCGGTGGGCTTTCCGCAGCCCACCATCACCTGGCAGGTGGACGGCCAGCCGTTCCAGCAGAACGAGCGCATGCGCGTCCTGCCCGAGGTGGGTGCCGCTGGTGGTGTGACGTGCCGTGTCTATTGGGGTGCCGGTGGTGGTGCGACATGCTGCGGTGGGAGTGCGGGTGGTGGTGTGACGTGTAGTGTTGTGTAGGGTGGTCGTGGGGTGCGGGTGATGGTGTGACCTGTCGTGTGTATTGGTAGGGGGTGGCTGGTGGTGGTGTGGAGGGTGATTGTGGGGGTGCGGGGGTGGTGGTATGACGTGTCGTAGCGTGCTGGTGCTGGTGTGACATGCTGCGGTGGGCGTTGCGAGTGATGGTGTGACGTGTAGTGTTGTGGGGGTTGTCTTGGCCGTGCGACGTTCCGTGGACTAGTGGTGGTAGTAGTTGGTGTCAGTCGACATCACCACCTGGCAGCGGGCTGAACATGAACACAACGCACATACAGTAAACGGTCGTGGTGTCTTGTTCCTTGCGTACGGTTTGGATTGGCTGTTTTTCTCGTTGCTGTTGTCCTATTCTTGACAATTTCGCCTGCAGGATGAACAGCTTGCTCCCTTACACCTGTGGTAGTGCATTGTCTACTGTACTTGCTAGTACGCTTGCCATTACAATGCCCACTCTCTTGGCACTGTAATACTCACTATACTTGCCACTACACTCGCCACGACAGTACCCATTACACTTGCTATTACCCTCGCCACGACAGTACCCACTACACTTGTTATTACCCTCGCCACTGCAATACCCACTACACTTCTGGGCGCAAAGTGACCCTTGATGTCGACGCGCCCCTAAACTCCAATCCACCACCACCACCACCCACTACACTTTCCACCACAATTGCCACTACACTTACCACTTCACTTATCAATGCACTTAGCACTGCAATCTGATTCTACCTTGGCATCAAACAACCCCGTTATCATCAGCAATTCTCACTGACGAATGCTCCATGACCAATGCTCGCTGACAAAAAGAATATCTTTTTATGATAACATGCCTAACCAACCCCCATGTCAGCAACTCCCCCTCGCCCACGCTGCGAACATCGCCGGCAGCGCGTAAGTTTCGCTCCAAACCAAATAATGATGGGCGCTAAATGACCTTGTAGTCGGCGCGCCCTTAAGCCCAAATAATCAATCAAAAGCCAAATAATGAGGACAAAGCTCTCCCAATGTTAACGAATTTGCTCGGTGGCAGAGGGTATTACCCAGTGGCATCGAACCACCTCGGCTGGCAGCAGCACACTACTACCGCACCACGCCTTCACCACTGACACTTCGCCCTCACCATGTTTGCCACGCCCTCACCATTGGTGCCACGCCCTCACCATTGACACTACATTCGCACAATTGACACCATACCCTCACCATTGGTGCCACGCCCTCACCATTGACACTCCGCCCTCACCATCGATACCACGACCCCACCATTGACACCACATCCTCACAATTGACACCATGCCCTCACCATTGGTGCAACGCCCTCACTATTGATACCACA
Source organism: Imbricaverruca yamaguchii (assembly GCA_034440575.1). NCBI lineage: Eukaryota > Metazoa > Arthropoda > Thecostraca > Neoverrucidae > Imbricaverruca > Imbricaverruca yamaguchii. The sequence continues at coordinate 703,386 of JAOTOL010001423.1, read as the reverse complement.
CCCTCGCCATTAATTCAACGCCCTCACTATTGACACCACACCCTCACCATTGACCACCATTGACACTCGTCCTCACCATTGACGCCCAGGCGCCACTGTCGACCGCTGGTGACCCTCGCTCTGTGGACGGTCGATGCGCCCTAGAACCGAACTAACAACAGTTGTGTGGACGTCAGGGGGCGCTGCAGATCCGTAATGTCGAGCGCAGCGACCGAGGCGAATACTCGTGCATCGCCAAAAACAACTTCGGCCAGGACACCGTCACGCAGCGGCTCATCGTCCAAGGTGCGGCGCTGGAATGCCGTAGATGTGTTCACGGTTCCGTTGGAGTGCCGTAGAGGTGTTGGCGGTTCCTTTCTATGCGCTCCGAGCGTAATAGTCGGCCAACCGATGTGCTGCAACCGTGAGCTGGCATTGGTCTCTATCCACCGGAGGAGAGTCGACCGGTATGGGCGCCGAATGACCCTGCAGTCGGCGCGCCCTTAAACCCAAATAATCAATCAACCAATGGAGAGTCAGCGGGCGAAGCATGTTCTGTACAGCGTCCTCCTCTGATTGAGGCTGCATGGCCACTGCAGTCGATGCTCCCCTAAATCCCCCTCTGATCGAGGCTCCTTGATTTATTGATTGATTGATAGATTGATTGTTTGGGATTCGGGGCGCATCAACTGCTAGTGGTTATGCGGCGTCCATGAGGCTGCTAGAGAGGTCAGGGGCTTAGTCCTATGCGAAGTAGTTCTGTGTTGTGTTTTTGAACACCCAGCGGCCGGCCGTCTGCCTCCCTTCTGCGCCCACAGCGGCCGGCCGTCTGTCTCCCTTCTGCGCCCACAGCGGCCGGCCGTCTGCCTCCCTTCTGCGCCCACAGCGGCCGGCCGTCTGTCTCCCTTCTGCGCCCACAGCGGCCGGCCGTCTGCCTCCCTTCTGCGCCCACAGCGGCCGGCCGTCTGTCTCCCTTCTGCGCCGGCCGTCTGTCTCCCTTCTGCGCCCACAGCGGCCGGCCGTCTGTCTCCCTTCTGCGCCCACAGCGGCCGGCCGTCTGTCTCCCTTCTGCGCCCACAGCGGCCGGCCGTCTGTCTCCCTTCTGCGCCCACAGCGGCCGGCCGTCTGTCTCCCTTCTGCGCCCACAGCGGCCGGCCGTCTGTCTCCCTTCTGCGCCCACAGCGGCCGGCCGTCTGTCTCCCTTCTGCGCCCACAGCGGCCGGCCGTCTGTCTCCCTTCTGCGCCCACAGCGGCCGGCCGTCTGTCTCCCTTCTGCGCCCACAGCGGCCGGCCGTCTGTCTCCCTGCTGCGCCCACAGCGGCCGGCCGTCTGTCTCCCTGCTGCGCCCACAGCGGCCGGCCGTCCCGCTGACGGTGACCCCGCTCTCGATGGCCGATCGGTGACCCGCAATGGCACCGATGAGCCGCGATGGCTGACCCGTGCCGTTTGGCCAACTGATCCACAGCGCCGCCATACCCGCCCGAAGTGTTGCTGATTGGCTCGACCAACAACTCAATCGAAGTACGTCTGAAGCCGCGTGACGACGAGTCGGTGCCCCTGTACGGCTTCACACTTCACTTCAAGCCCGCCTTCGAGGAGTGGGAGACCAAGCAGGTCTCCAAGAAGGTAACTTGTGCGGTGACTGCGTCTCTGACAGTCGCGTCTTATCCGGTTACGACAGTTACGTCAGGTCACGTCTTGGGTGCAGTCCCCGAGAATAAGTTTGACTTCATGTATATCCTTTGGTGTGGGAGCCCAGGCTGTGTAGGGTCACCTTCGGCTCAGTCCCCGAGAGTGAGTCTGCCTCCGTGCCTGTCCCCGGGTGTGGAGAGTCCAGGCTGTGTATGGTCACCTTCGGCTCAGTCCCCGAGAGTGAGTCTGCCTCCGTGCCTGTCCCCGGGTGTGGAGAGTCCAGGCTGTGTATGGTCACCTTTTTGGGCTCAGTCCCCGGGAGTGAGTCTGCCTCCGTGCATGTCCTCGGGTGTGGAGAGCCCAGGCTGTGTTATGTCCCATGTGGCGGTGGCGGATGTCCCACAGGAAGGAGACCAACTGTCGAAGGGTTATCGGCGGTACACTACGATGCACAGTGGGCACTATTCTGACTCACGTCTGAGTAGTGCCCACTGATGTCCAAGCAAGCTCAGTCCTACGCAAATATTATAACGCTAACCCGGTCCCAATGTGAATGGGACCGAGTTACCCGTCTCTTGTGAGTGTGATGGTTCGTGCAAGTTGCCTCCAAACCATAGAATAGAATAGGAATAGTCGTATACATGGGCCAAAATGACACTAGATGTCGACGCGCCCTAAACCCAATCCACCACCAATAGTCGTATACGTGTTCATCCATTCCCTACCTACCTGTGAACGATGCGATTTAGTGGTTTCATCCCCTGCCGTGTCGTCGATTTGTTTAGAGTCGCTTGTCTGTCGGTGGTGATGCTGTAGCATCTGGCGAGTGTGGACTTGCGCTGTGCTCCTCATGTTACGCCTGAAAGCATGCTATGTGCCCCTTGGCGTGCAGCTGATTCCCTATGTTGCGTTCAGGCTCGCTCCTACACGCTGGACAACCTGTGGTGTGGCTCCAAGTACCAGATCTATGCCACCGCCTTCAACGGGTGAGTGGGCGGCTGTCGCCAGTTGAGTCGACGGTCGGTTCGGCCACCGATGGTGTAGGTCCGTGCTCCGGGCCTCTTGAGCGGCAGTGGCCACGTTCTGTTCGGGCGGCGTCGGTATCCGTGGATGTCGCAAGACGGGTGGTTTGTCGGGATTCATTTTGACATGTGTGTGCTATATGGACTGTTTCCGGAGAGTAGTGCCGAAAAGGCTCTGCGGGGAGGCCACCGGGTCATCACATCCCTGTCTGTAGCCCGAGCTGGTGGTAATCAGTCGGCTAATCACTCGGGGAGGCGCCATGGTCATGAACACTGTCTGACTGAGCCAGCCCCGCCACCGACACTGACACTGACGCTGTCTGACTCAGCCAGCCTCGCCATTGACACTGACACTGTCTGACTCGATCAGTCACACCAGCCCCGCCACTGACACTGACACTGTCTGACTCAGCCAGTTACGCCAGCCCCGCCACCGATACTGACACTGACACTGTCTGACTCAGCCAGTTACGCCAGACCCGCCACTGACACTGACACTGTCTAACTCAACCAGTTACGCCAGCCCCGCCACCGACACTGACACTGACACTGACACCGTCTGACTCAACCAGTTACGCCAGCCCCGCCACCGACCCTGACACTGACACTGTCTGACTCAGCCAGTTACGCCAGCCCCGCCACCGACACTGACACTGACACTGTCTGACTCAACCAGCCCCGTCATTGACACTGACATTGTCTGACTCAGTCTGCCCCACCACTGGCACTGACACTGTCTGACTCAGATCAATCGCACCAGATCCGCCACCGACACTGACATGTCTGACTCAGTCACACCAGCCCTGCCACCGACACCGACACTGACACTGACACTGATACTGTCTGGCTCAGCCAGTCACACCATCTCTGTCACCGACACTAACCCTGACACTGTCTGACACAGCCAGACACACCAGCCCTGCCACTGACACTGACACTGACACCATCTGACAGCCAGTAGCACCAGCCCCGCCACCGACACTGACACTGTCTGACACAGCCAGACACACCAGCCCTGCCACTGACACTGACACTGACACTGTCTGACACAGCCAGACACACCAGCCCTGCCACTGACACTGACGCTGACACTGTCTGACAGCCAGTAGCACCAGCCCCGCCGCCGACGCTGACATGGCTGGCGTGTGCGCAGAGTGGGGCCGGGAGAGCAGTCGGCCATCCTGACCACCCGCACCAAGGGCCAGGCGCCCACCAGTCCCGCCGCCACCCGCTTCCTGCGAGTGATGGCGCGAAGCATCGAGCTGCACCTCAACGCCTGGCAGGACGGCGGCTGCCCCATCCTCTACTTCGTCGTCGAGCACAAGGAGCGGTCAGTGACTGCGCCGGACACTTTCCGGCTGCGAGGTGCCCCGATGGTGGCGCACAACCTGGAGGTTGTGCATTCCTGGTCGATGTTCATGTGACCAGAGGACGTGTTAAGCTTCTGAGCGAGTATGTGTGCGTGCAAGGTTGCATCTAATCCGCTCCTCTCATCTCATCTCATCTAATCCGTTTTTTTGTCGCCTGCCAATATACTGTGCTCCCGACGTCTAGATGAATTACCCTGTTCTTCCTTCCTGGTTCCTGTTCTCCATCATACCGGCAGACGTTCCCTTTCCTTGTGTTTATAGGTCATTACGCGAATTTATGTCACCTCATCCTAGGTCTAGAGTGTGTATGTTATACTTTTTTCTCAGCTACTTGACCGCACTTTGTTTCTCCGGGATTGTGCTCGGCGGGACGCATTTCACGTCTATTGTCATCACTTTAGCAGCTCTAGCTTTATTACTTTCGCGGTTTCAAGCATAATAGTTGAATAAGTATTGGGATAACTCTTGAACCAACATAAGCCAACCAATTTGAACCAAGCCACTTGTGTCTGTCCCCACTCTCTTTTCGTCCATCACCCTCATCCTCGAAAAGGGTGGTTGATATTGAACTGCCGATTGTCTTCGGCTTGGTGAGTGCAGGATCAACTTTTTTCCTAATCCATCACGCTCCTTAGTTCACCAGCTCGTCTGCAGGTTTCCGAACGAGGGTGGCGCAGCGGTAACGCTGGCGCCGTTTCGGTCGCCACCGTTCTGGACCACTTCCTCTAAAACATGTCCTCACTGGCATCTGGTAGTCGATTCTGAATCTGAGTGCAAAACAACTCTGTATCCTCTGGGCTTTTCGGAGTCAATTGAATGACTGCTGCTGTTTCTGCTGCCCTCTGCGACAAGACGCTGCGATGAATGCTTCCATGTGTCCACTCGCCATTGCCGTGTCTGAAGTGCCAGACAATCGACCGATCCGCAACTGGCTGTGATGGTGCGCAAAGTGCGGCGTAAACTACGCTCGACTGATCCCGGATCGCCGCCTGTCCGCCAGCTCCGAGACAGAGTGGACCACCGTCTCAAACGCGCTGAAGCCGCAGGGCAGCTTCACGGCGCTCGATCTGGAGCCCGAGACGTGGTACGACCTCCGCGTCACGGCACACAACAATGCCGGCTCGACGCCCGCCAAGTACACGTTCGCCACCCTCAACAAGGACGGAGGTAACCGCTAGCTGGCGTCGTCTGCCAGCTGACGCCCGGTCGTGGCCGGCTTGTTTCGTTCGTCACTATATTTTGTTTGAGGATAAGTGTACGGTGTTTTATGAGTGTAATGGTCGTTTTGTATTATCTCTGTTTTTTTTTAGGAATGCAGTGAAGCTAAACTTTGAATGTTTCATATCGCGCAAAATGAAAGCATTGCAGAAAATTTGATATTCCCATGAATATTGTACCCCATGTCCTTGGTTGGCACTACAGTTTTCAGACAGTGGCAGTGTTGTCAGCCAAGTATTCCAATTCGACTAGCAATCAGTGGTTTTGCGGCGTGTTGGCTATGAATACATGTGCTGAGTTTTAACTGGTTAGTAGGTCTTGGCCTGGTCGGTCGGAAACCACAACCTGTTGGAGGTCATGCGAGGCAAGCTGGTTTGCTTAGTTTCCGACTTGATTATTCGAATAATCGACCGGTGCAATACAATTTTTGTCACCCAAAAATAAAAATAAATCTTTAAAATTGAGTTTTCAAGTTGCCTTTACTTTTCCTTTTCTAATAGGTAGAGCGGACAAAAAATGTAATTCAAAGTCAACTTTCCCCAATAAAAAATGCTTACTTTATTCAGAATTTTCTATTTTAACCCTAAAGGGCAAATGTGCAAAACTAATAAGTAATCAAAGACGGTGGGAAAAATGAAAAATTCCACTGATTCGTTTTATTACATGCCTAAAGATAAGCAAACGCTGGAAGTTTCATTCGAATATCTTTTTGAGTTAAGGCGTGACGACTGGTTGGCTTTTTTGGAGGTGACCTCACTTGACCTTGACTAACTCGTTGATCCTAGATGACCTTACTTCAAAATTTTGGCACATGCCAAATTGATGTTGGAAAAGGTATATACCAAATTTCGGGGTCATAATTTTCCGCGGACTTTCAGTCCGCGGAAAACCTTCCGGGGGTCGTCAACGACACCCCTCCCCACCCCCCGGTACGGCGTGGGTTCATTTTGAATGACGCATTCTTATGAATAGCGATCGACTTCATTGCGGGATGAATGTCATGAATAGGTCGTCAGTCTTCCTGTATTTTTCCGCTTGTACTTAGTGTTGTTTGTCCGCAGGCATATGTATGTATAGTTTGTCTGCCGACATCTGTCTGTATTGTTTGTTCTGTAGGTATATTGGGCGCACAGACCAAGTAGTGATGCGCCCTAAGCCCAATAACTAACTGTTCTGTAGGTATCTGTCGGTGTTGTTTGTGGGCATCTATCTATGCTGTTTGGAGTGGGGCGCCCGAGGAGTCGACACATACTTTGTGGCATTCAAAACACATCACAAAAGACCACTCCTGGTCCCACTCATGGTGATCAGACCACTCGCCCATTCGGCGCCGAGAGAAGCAATACTAACTCGGGTAGCTGTGGAGGCCAAGTCTCCAACACACGAGGCAGAGAAAGTGTTGCAGACATCTGATTTTATATACGGTGTAAGAAAGGGTCATCGGAGGATCGGCGAGAGCATAAAAATAAAAGTAGAACCACACCAAACTAAGAACACATCGCATAAAATAATGAATTGCTATGACTTGAGGGACGCGCAAGAGGACGAGATCGTTGACGGGTTGTGCAAATTCGGAGTCACCGGTGCGAAAAAGATTGAGGTCAGGAAAGGTGCAGAGATGATTACGACAAACATCGTGTTAACTTTTAACACAACAGACTTACCATCTAAGATACCAATGGGTTACCTGCGTATCAAGGTAAGAGTGTGCCTTCCCAACCCGATGCGTTGTTTTAAACGCCAAAGGTCAGGCCACACAAGCTCGTTCTGCAGGAACCATCCAGCATGTGTCAGGTGTGCTAGAGGAAGAAGAGCGCGCTGCGTCTCCGTCACCGGCCTCTGAGGTCGTGGCGCCACCTTCTCCGGATATAGCTCCGGAGAAGTGGCAACTAGTCCAGCAAACCAAGAGGTCCGCCAGGCCCTCTGATAACCACCTGTAACCCTTATCCACCACCTCCACCGATCCCACACCAGCCCAGCCCACCCCTATGCCATCCATGTCAACTCTCACCGCCACCAACGAGTTCAGGGGAGTCTGGCGTGACCTCTCGATGAGTCCCGGTGGTCGCTCCTCCGGCTACCCGACCACGTCTCTCGGTTTACGTCCGCAGTGGGGCACCCGATATCGGTGCGTCTGGTCGGGCAGCACGAACCAGACGCCACGATCAGACGCATGGACCAGGGAGCCGTTGCCGAGCGCCAGAGTTGGTGGGCAGCCTTTCAGGGCGACACCTCCACCGTCCCTAATTACCAGAGCCAGTCCCCAATGTACCCCAGAAACTGGAAGGGTCATGGGACCTCCTCCCACTCCACCCCATGGGGGCAAGAGAGCTGCACCCTGGCCTTCTCCAGGGCGTGAGCGAGCTTCCCACGGACACCATCGCCGCCCTGTGGGGAACGCCCCAGATCTCGTCCGAGGGCGTCCGTCGACACTTCCACCTTTATAGTTTACTGGCAATGCATTTTAGCAGCTCCTTTTGTTTTAGATTCGCCCACCTGCGATATTGTTTGTGATATTTGCCACACATTCTAACCTGGTTTAAATAGTTCAACTGCGGTCCATTTTACAATGGAATTGTAGGGGGCTGAGAACCAGCACAGAAGATCTTCATATGCTCTTAAATCGCCACCGCCCGACGGCCGTCTGTTTGCAGGGAACAAAGGTGACGCCGTGTTGTGCGTGTGTCGCATGTGCCGAGCGCGGGCCGTGGTTTATGGCACCACGGACGCGCGACCCACTTCCGACTGTTCGCTCTGGCAGGGCCCAGTGGCGTCAGGGCAAGGCCAGAGGCAGCAGCGTGTGTAGTCGAGCCGTGGACAATATAGAGACCGTGATAGACCAGTGTATCACAAGACTGAGGACTGAGCGTGCACCACCACACGCCGGACTACATTTATAGACTAAAATGTTATTCGATCTTCCGAATGGGCATGCTCTCAGACACCATTGCGCATCGCGGAGTACTGCTGGCTGTCCACCATAGTGTGGCGGCACAGAGATTAGTGCTGCACGCCAAGCTGCAGGCCGTTACAGTAAGAGTGAAGTTTTAACCGCCGTCCAATGTCTATCTGCTCACTCTATTTACCACTCGGAGCTGGGTTCCCGTCTAATGAACTACGACGCCTCATGTCAGAGTTTCCTCGCCGGTATTAACCCGTCCCGTCTCGGGGGGTCCTTCAACCACCCCCTCTGGTTTTTCGCGGATAGTGAACGAACGGCGCCCGGCAGCAAGCCAAAATTTCGCATACTTTTTCCCCACATCAATTTGGCATGTTTTTTTCTTCAAAATTTAGAAGTCAGGTCATATAGTGTCAACGAGTTAGTCAAGGTCAAGTGAGGTCACCTTCAAAAAAGTTCAGCCAGTCGTCACGCTTTAACGGATACAGATATTGTAATGAAACTTTCACCGTTTGCTTATCTTTAGGGATGCAACAAAGCGTACGAGAGGAATTTGCCATTTGATCCGTTCTTGACTACATGCAAATTTTGCATATGTGCCTATTGCAGTTCAAATTGAAGATCCTAGCTTAAGTAAGCATTTTTGATAAGGACAATTTGACTTCCAACAACGTTTCTCGGTCTGCTCTAGCCATTAGTAAATGAAAATTAAAGAGAATTTGAAAACTCAAAATGTTGAAATTTAAAAAGAAGAATGTATTTTTTGGGGGGCGGGGGGACAAACAAATTGTATGGCCGTGGTCGATTTCGCTGTCCCTTTCTGATTCCAAATAAGTTTGTTTTTTCTCAACTATCCCACAAAATAAACTCCCCAGAGCCAAAAAACATAATGTCAGTCGTGAAAAGTGAAAATCTAGCCCTCATAGTGACGTCACTTTTGGGGATGGATCTGGATCCTACTCGAGCGCTTTCCGATGACACCTCTTTCGTTTTCGTGCCACGCTTAGGTTGGATTTTAGAGGGGGTTACTATTCGCCCATCACCGAACCGGCGTGTGAAGATCTGACATGAGAGACGGCGCGGGTTAAAGTTAGGTGATTTTAACGCTCAGCATACGGCATGGGGATGCGAAAATGTCAGTGGAACCCCTAAGTGTCCTAACCCCGAAAGTGTCGGCCACCTCTATGTCGGTGGAAGCACTCAGCAACCTTCTCGTGCAAACCGCCACTGACTACATCCCTCGCACACCTGGCACTCCCCGTCGTGCGCCCGTTCCGTGGTGGTCAGAGGATTGTGGGCGGGCTGGTCGGGCTAGAAAACCCGCCTACAAAGCCTTTGACAGAAATAGTAGCACCGCCAATGTCATTGCCTTCTGGTAGGCGCGAGCCAATGCTCGACGCACTATCCGGGAGGCTAAACGTGTCTCATGAAGGGACTACGTAAGCAAGTTGAATCGCTACACCCGTCTCACAGGTCTGGTCGAGACTTAGCGTATCGCCGGCCAGTTCAACTCTACCCCTTTGCCAGTACTGCGAGTCGCCAGCCGAGACATCACCCTGCCGGTGGACGTGGCCAATGAGATGGCTCGAACAATATCGAGCCGATGTCGGTACCCTGTTGACGATTTGTTCACACGCCACGAAGCCAAGTGCGAGAATCAGACACTGAACTTTTCCACTTCTGAGCGTGCAAGTTATAACGAGCCATTCACTATGATTTAACTGCGTTCTGCCATTGCGACTCTTCGGAGCGTGTCTGAAGGTCTGGATCAGATACAAAATGATATGCTGAAACATCTTTAATTGTGCACACTTGATGCCATGCTGGCAACGGTGAACTGGCTGTGGGAGAAAGGGGATTTCCTACCCACTTGGCGTGAGGCCATTATGATGCCAGTCTTAAAACCTGAAAAAAAGACTGCGTAGACCCGGCGAACTACCTACCAGTATCACTGACATCATCACTCTGCAAGGTAATGGAGAAGATGGTAAACGTGCGTTTGACCTGGTTTTATAACTACACGGCATTTTAGGTAGCGCACAGCGTGTTTTAGAAGAAACCCGCAGCACCGTTGGCCACATTTTAACTCTTGACACTGTGGTACGTGCAGCGTTCCAGCAAAATCGACACATTGGTGCAGTATTTTTCGACATTCACGGAGCATATAATACCACCTGCGCTACGGCATCATGATGAAAGTCCTCCAGTGACAACCAGTGCACCGTCGATGCCACGACAGCTGCAGTTGACGGTATCAAGCCTGGAGAGGTGGAGCTCCAAGAACTGGTTTCGGTTATCTGCATTAAAAAAAACGTTCGGGTACATTTTTGCCGACGTCGTCGGTTGGTTATTGTTTTTACGACACATTGACCGTTGAGTCATGTAGCGTCGCCAATCTCTCACGCCGATTGGTCGCGGGCGAAGAGTAGCGCCAGGTGAGACTCGAACCCACAAACTTTCGATTGTGAGACGAGCAACTTACCCCCTAGACTACTAGTCGCCGTTTGCCGACGTCGTCAAAGCTGCCCAAACCCTGCCCTGCATCTATATGGCTCCCCGTTTTTGTATGGCACAAAATGCCCGTTTTAGGAGTTATTTTTGACACTCGTCTTAGCCACAAGGATCACTTCAAAACACTTCAGGAGAAGTGCTTTATATCACTAAACCTACTGAAGGTGGTCTCGCGCACGTCCTACGAAAGAGACAGGAAAACTATGTTCCTGCTGTATCGTTCCACCATGCATTCAAAACTACTAGACTACGCGTGTTTTATATACGACAGCGCATGTTCAACAAACAAACGACCACTAGATGTGATGCACCATTTGGCGATCCGCATTGTGACCGGCGCACTTCGCCTTCTGTGAGCCTGCTGGCTGAAGCCCATGAGTTACCACTCTCGATCCGCCGCAAAATGCTTGGGATGCGCCACGCGTACAAACTGCGTCAATTCCCGGGACATCCGCTTATGCCCAGGGGTTCTCACATCGGTTGATAGCAGCATTCGGTCAAGCTCGCATTACGCGTGGAGCCCACTTCTGCGTGTATCTGTTTGTTTATTGGTTGGTTCACGACACACTTTATGCACATTCACGGCTAATGGCGCCGCCCACACTGTTTCGCCGGTGGGCCGCGGGATTGGGAAATGTCCTGAGTGGCGCTAGAGTCGAACCCGGGACCTTTGGTGCCCATAGCCCGCCCCTTTCTGCGTAAGAATGCGCAAACTTTTCGAAGGCAGCGAGATTAGATTGAGAGGAATAATGCGACTCGGTTTTCCACATACACCGCCTTGGCAGGCGACTCATCCAACTATAGATATGCCACTATCCGCGGTGAAGAAGGCACATGCAACGGAACACGATCGTCGGTCGCACGCTCTAGAGCACATAGCCTCCTTTGACGGATGCGTCCCGATATATACAGACTGGTCGAATACTGATACTGGTGTTGGCAGTGCGTTTATCAAGGCGCTCAGTTTTGTAGAAATATGTCGTGGTACCTCGCATGTTATTTTTACTGATTCACTCAGCAGTCTTGGGGCGCTACTGCAGTTCAACCCATCTGACCCGATTGTACAGGATGTCCTGCGACGTCTCACATCACTGGCTTAAGCTGGGAAAGCTGTTACCCTCTGTTGGATTCCGAGCCACGTCGGCATTGTGGGTAATGAGACAGCTGATGCTGCCGCGGAACGTTCCACCTAAGCCCCATGCCGGCGGTCTATGCCGCTCCACGTGAGGGAATACCACTGTTTACTCACTTTTGTTTTGGAAAAATGGCAGAATCACTGGAACAGTTTGCTGGATAACAAGCTACGGACTATCAAGTCATGCCGTGGAGAGTGGGCTTCGTCCTATCGCAGGACGAGGCGAGACGAGGTCGTGCTTTGCCGCCTTCGGCTTGGGCACATCCACCCAACACACCGCCATCTGCTCTGTGGAGAGAATAGGTCAAACTGCCATCGATATCACGCACCACTGTCGGTGCGTCACGTGTTTATTTCGTGTCCTCTGCTCGCCGATGATCACAAACGACTTTGTGGAGTCTCGTGGCCGCTGTCGCTCCGTGATCTCCCGGGTGAGAACTCGCGCGCGGTAACTTCTGAACAGCTTCCTTTAGGATGTCGACTTTAAAGCGATATACACGCCTCACCGACATGCAATACTAGAAGATCGGAATGACCTGCCTGTATTCTGCAGGTTCGTGTACTACTGTTCGACCGATTAACGCCATTGATATCAGCTAACATTGTTATGGGCGCAGTATGGCCATCGCAGTCGATGCGCTCCTAAGCCCAAATAACCAAGCAACCAGCTGTGTTTGTCTGTGAGCATCTGTCTGTGTTGTTTGTCTGCGGGCATGCGTTTGTATGATGCCGGTACTCGATGCCTCTGCAGAATGTCGTCGCCTGAGCCAGCTGTGTATGTCGGGGTTGGTACTCCAGTGCGGCCAGCCTTGCCGACGGCGGTCACGAGTGATGTCAATCTGCCCATCGGGTACCCGGATGTCAAATTGGGTATAAAGTCTTGGATTTGCTAATCCCCAGAATTATCTGGTCCAAGTTCAATGTTACGAAATACAAATCCGTCCCGGCTCCGGCATCGCATAGCTTGACTGACATGATCAGCAGACCCTCTCTCCTCGCTCTGATTGGCATCACTAGTGGGCTCCCGCCCGGGCCCGATTGGCGCCACCAGTGGGCTCCTGCCCGGCCCCGACTGGCATCACCAGTGGGCTCCCGCCCGGGCCCGATTGGCGCCACCAGTGGGCTCCTGCCCGGCCCCGACTGGCATCACCAGTGGGCTCCCGGCCGGGCCCGATTGGCGCCACCAGTGGGCTCCTGCCCGGCCCCGACTGGCATCACCAGTGGGCTCCCGCCCGGGCCCGATTGGCGCCACCAGTGGGCTCCTGCCCAGCCCCGACTGGCATCACCAGTGGGCTCCCGCCCGGGCCCGATTGGCGCCACCAGTGAGCTCCTGCCCGGCCCCGACTGGCATCACCAGTGGGCTCCCGCCCGGGCCCGATTGGCGCCACCAGTGGGCTCCTGCCCGGCCCCGACTGGCATCACCAGTGGGCTCCCGCCCGGGCCCGATTGGCGCCACCAGTGGGCTCCTGCCCGGCCCCGACTGGCATCACCAGTGGGCTCCCGCCCGGGCCCGATTGGCATCACCCGTGACGGCCGGCCGGTTGCAGGTACGGTGGCGCCGCCGCAGGGCGCCGACGACACGGTGCGCTCCGGTGGCGTCGCATTCTTCGACAACCCGAACGTGACGTTCCCGATATCGGTGGCGGCCGCCGTCGTGGTGCTGGGCGTGGTGGCCGTCTACTGCCTGCGGCACCGCGCCGCGCCGTCGTCCGGCAAGGGTGAGTGTCGGCCGCTGACGCGCCGACGCGTCCCCCGGCAGGCACCGTCGGCCCGCCGGTGGTCAGCCGGCCGGCGCCCGGCTCCTGGTGGGACAGCCTGCCCTCGTGGATGCCAGACCTCAACGTGTTGGTGCCCACCGCGTGCGGCATGGTCGTCCTGCTGGTCGGCCTGTGCGTGCTGTGCGCCTACTTCAGCTCGCGCAACCGCGCCGGCGCCGAGCGCTTCAAAGGTAGCGCCGCGGCCGCAGCAGCGGCGCCGAGTCGGGCGCGAGGGGTCGCGGCGGGACGCGTCTGCAGCCGGGCCAGATCCGTGCTGGCCGACAGTGTGTGTTGCGGATGGCGGTACCAGTTTTCGATCAGCGAGATGTGCGGAATTTGTACGTTTGGGCAGTCTTGACGTCAGCGGCCCTCAAGTAGTTTTGATGTGTTTCAGTTGTTCGGGTCAGTGTTTCATCACGTCTGTCCGATCACGTCTGTCCGATCACTTATCTGGTTCACCGTTCCAGCGATTGGGTACGGCTTGTTTACGTGTGATACATCGCGACACAGTCGATATGTGAGTTTGCTCTGAGTCTAGGGGCATCTGGATAGAGTGCATTGATTATGGAGCGTGCATAGTGTGGCGCCGTGCGCCAGTTGTGTGAGCGGAGACCCCCGTCAGCTGTCAGTGGCCTGCCGGTAGACGATGTCCAGTACGTGCAGCCGCCGCCGCACCAGAACCGAGGTTACAATGAGGAGCTGGGCTACATCGCGCCGCCCAACCGCAAACTGCCGCCCATCCCCGGCTCCAACTACAGCACGCTCGGCAGTCAGGTCAAGCGGATGCCCGGCAGTAAGTGGTGCGGCGGCAGGTGCATGCTGCGGCACGAGCGTCTCGAGTGTTGGGCAGGTCTGCTCTCAGTGGTGGCGTTCTCGGTGTTCTCGTGTTCGCCTGTGATCGCCTGGCTGAGCTGCGCGCACACCTGTGCTCCTCGTCTTGCTTCTTGCAATGTCGTGGCGCTTTCTTTTCCGTCCGCGAATTGCGGCGACGTTCAACCTGGCCGGCTGCCGTTGCGATAGGAGACCAGCTCGACGCTGATGATTTGGCTGTCGCGACCTACCGTCAGACTTGTAGGTCAACGTAAAATGTATCTGGCCTGGTCCATTCGTCTCCGGCAGAGTAAAGCTCCCATGATTATTTTTGCAACGCAATCCGGTTGCTTTCCCTGACGTAGGTGAACATGGCCTGGGAGCTGTAGTCATTGTACACTGTACGGTATTCGCCCGGCGGCCGTAGCCGTTTCTAGTCATGTACACCGGTTTGCCCATCGGCATCTCGCATGTGAATATCGCTTCTGATTTGTGTGCGCCGTTTTGCGCGCGCGACTGCATTTTGTGGGCGTGTGAGTGCGTGAGCGTGGACGGACGAACGCGCGGCCAACGCCGCCCTAGCTGACTGTAGGCCCTCGCCTCTCGCACGCCACCTCCCCTCGCTCGCCGCGGCGCGCCGGTCCGTGTCGTGTGCTCGTGTGCGCCACGCCGGCGCCGCACGTCCGTAGCTGCGTGGCACGCCGGGCCGCCGCCGAGCCGCAGACACACCCAGTGAGCGAGCCGTGTCTGTGTGTGTTGTGGCAGGCGCGGCGGCAGTCTACGGCCCCGCCAACCCGCGCCACCAGTATGAGGAGCTTAGCCAGCAGCAGTACGCGGCGACGTACGGCCGGCCGCCGCTGCCGCCGCACGGCGGCGCCACCAGTCCCAGCGCCTACTACAGCGGTAAGCGGGGCGCCGCGCGGCCGCCGCCCGCCCCAGCATGACGCGGCCGGGGCCGGCGCCGGCCCGCTCCGGCCCGCTCCGGCCCGCTCTGGCCGCCGCCCGCGCAGGCCGATGTGAAGCGGAGACGGGTGACTGCGGCTGGCGCTGTCCGCTCGTGGAGCCGCCGGTCGGGCCGTCCCGCTCCGAGGTGGCCGCAAGTCGCGTCCGGCTGGCACGTTGAAATTGCGCCGTTTGGTGGGGACGGGCGTTCTGTTCTGGCTGGGTTTTTCTGTTCTGTTTCGCCGTTCTGTCCTGCCGGCTGTTGATGACATCACGACTAAGGTTCGAAGAAAGAGAAGTGTTATGGCTAGTTGGTCATATTGTAGGCATAGGCCGCTTACGCCATTCACTCACAGCTAAGTGGAGTATCAACGTAATTGTTACAATTAGTCGTTGATGTTTCTAGAAGTAATCCTGCAAGCACGGCAATGTCAAAGTAGATCACAGGTAAACTGCGACCATTTTGGATTGCACGAAGTCGGCATTCAAGGTAATTTGACGGCTTTTTATTCAAAGCTCATCTGCATTGTTCAATGTTCTGGCTTTCTGTGCTTTGGTGCGTCGCTATGCTTAGCTTTTTCTATCGGTTTTTTACGTGCATGCTTTCAGTGACATCAAAACTTATTCAGATCGCACTAAGAAGAGGAACTAACGTATCGCCGTCAGTCTGAAGCTTGATGAGATAAACCTGTATTAATTGTTCGGAAAGGCGTGCTCCAATTGTTCAATGTTTCACTCATAGATGTACACCAATGACTCTCCTTTCAAAACATTGTTCGAACATATACGTATGCATATATATATATATATATATGTGTGTGTGTGTGTAATATATTTAATGCAACGAGACAATCGTCTTCGCGTTCGATGTGCCTGCTTTCTCCGGCTTCCAGTTATCAACAACACTAAGTTGGGGTTCGTATCACTCAAGGCTTTACGAGGCGATTTGGCCCGCCTGTCAGCCGACCCCGCCGTGACCAGGTCAGCACGGGCCGGTTTTCAGTGCGATCGTGACACGCCGTGACGCATGTGACTGACTGCCGTTCCGCCAGTGGTCGGACCCAACGGCGAGGAGGAGATCGCTCCGTACGCCACGTTCCACCTGCTCGGCTTCCGCGAGGAGATGGACCCCGAGCAGCCAGCCGGCTTCCAGACCATGGGCGCTCGCCCGCCGCAGCAGGGACGTCCGCCCGTACAGCAGCAGCAGCAGGGACCGCGCACCCTGGTGAGAGATTGCCTGGCCGGCCGCCAGTACTCCGCTGACCGTCTGAAGCGGGCGACTGGCTTCTCGGGTTGGGTGTGTTGTCAACAAGGGCTTCGCGCATTATGTGTCGCACCATGGTTATTGGATCAGCCAAAGAAGCGAGAAGCCTTATTGGGACACTTAGTTTAATTCCACAAATTCGTGTATTAGTCGGGCATAACGACGACTAATCTGAAATGACCTGGCCTCTCTTCCTCTCTTTAGTCATCCTCTCTTATGTTTCTGTCTCGGTCTATATATTATTGTGTTTGACTGGCCTCATCTGTGTCCGTGTTGGACAACACTGTCTGCAGCCATATCTGTCTGTCCGTCTCGATGTCGGCTGGCCGGCCGGCCGTATATCCATCTCGGTGTTGGTCGGCCGTGTATCTGTCTCAGTGTCGTCCGGCTGTGTTTGTGTGTGTATCTCGGTGTTGGTCGGCCGTGTGTCTGTATCGGTGTCGGCCGGCCGTGTCTATGCGCGTGTGTATCTCGATGTCGGCCGGCCGTGTCTGTCCCTGCGCCGATCGGAGACCGCTCCTCACGGCCGTCCCCGCCGCGCCCGCAGCCCCGCAGCACCCGCTACAGCCAGCCGGTGAACCAGTTCCCGCCGCCGACACACCAGCAGCGCGCCTCGCTGGGCGGCGCCGCCTCCATGTTCTCGCCCACCTACGACGACCCGGCTGGCTGCGAGGATGAGGCCAACTACAACAGCAGCCAGTACAGCGGCGGCGGCCCGTACGCCGCCCTGGACGACACCTCCAGCCGCACGGGCACCGCTCAGAGGCGTGGCGGTAAGTGGCGGACGAGCGCGCCGCTCCGGGTCGGGTCCGACTGGGAGATGAGGCGCCGGCGCCGGTGCCGTCTGCCCGGCTCCAATCAGGTATCTGCCACCACAGCCTGGTTATATACCAGTATAAGGCGCGCCTATAACGTCGCTGGGCGAACGAGGGCCATCATATCGAATGCCACGTATGTGCGTCATGGGCGCGTTGTGTTCATCTGTATGCAGCCACTCGCCCTGAAGCACGTATCCAGGCAACCAAAATTATCTCAGATGCGATACCTATGTCATATTGCATTACTTTGGCAGAAGTACAACAATGTCAGCCCCCTCAGACTGAACTTTGAGACCCCAGGATGCAAACCAGACAGACGTTCCCCCCGGTGCGGATGGCAAGCGCCGTCTGCGGTGCAAGGTCATGATAAGTTGCCGTCACGCGGGATTGTTGTAGGGAATGTTAAACAAAATTGAATTTACTTTGGGGAAATATGCTGAAGTTAGTAAACCTTCAAGCGAAGAACTGGACGATTCTGGGCAACACCATTAGTGCCTGGCGTACCGTTTACATCTACAAGCGTTAGTTTGTTATTTGGGCTTTAGGGTGCTTTGACCAGAATTGATCACTCGCACTTCCAAACATTCAAATGTTCAAAATTTCTAGCGTGGGCACATACACCGCGGCTCTCGTTTGAACAGCCACTAAGAGTACTTCATCAAAAATATTAAGATGAAAATAAGTCGAATTCAAATTAGAAGATTTCATCTGACTCGAGTGCGAGTGAATCAATTGGAATGCGAAGCGCTGAAGCAAAAAGTGTGCATGCGGTTTCAGAAGTACGATGGTCAAACTGGTCCCTCAGATGAAATTGTGTACCATAAGCGCGGGAATAGACTGAAAACGCCCTCGTTCGTACCAATGTATTTCATTTAAGCCTTCCATCCATATGCAAGCCAATGTTTACATATATATGACGCGATGTATTGAGTCGAATTACTCTCTAACTAGTTGTGATTGCTTCCGATGGTGATGCACGCTGCCTGCTGCTCGACTGAATCTGTTTGAGAATGTGTGTGAAGGCACGTGAAGAAGGAAAAACGCTGTACATATGCTTACAGCGTTGACTGAGCTGCGGCAACTCGCGCCCCCGCAAGTTACCGGCAGTCAGTTTGTTCTTCTCTTGTACCTTAGACGTTTGGCCTCGCCAGCCACTGCGATCTGGAGTTGTGGTCAAAGTTTGTGCTTCAGTTGGTTGTTGTCGCCGACCGTTGCTGTAGTGGGCCTCCAAAGCCGGCCATTGAGTTGTAAATAAGCGTTGAGCATTTTGCTTCTCAGATGTAGGCGCGAATGTAAGGTTTACATTTGTTGTCTGCATGCGAGCCCCGTCTGCTCAGCTCACTATGCACGACTGCCGTCCATCCGCCTAGTCTCGTGCATACATGTGTACTGCATCGTCGGTGTCGGGACGGAACCGTCCGTCCGTGTCTTGTGCACCCTCGGTACACGCATAGCTGGCCGATCACCGCCGGAGATCGGCCGGTGGGCGGGTGCGCCGTCGTCTGACGCCCGGTGCGCCGGCACCGCCGCCACAGAGGCGGCCGGCTGGACGGAGCGCGGCACGCTGCCGCCGCCGCCACCGTCGCTGCTGGACCAGGAGCAGCCGCCGCCGTCGCTGCCCGACCAGGACGAGCCGCTGCCGCCGCCGCCGCCGCCGCGCACCTCGCTCGACGACTCCAACACCTCTCAGCAGACGGACACCTCGGCCGCCGAGTGCGACCGCGACCACGCCATCCTCGCAGGTACCGTGGCCCGCCCGCCCGCCCGCCCGCCCGCCCGCCCGCCCGCCCGCCCGCCAGTCCGCATGCCGTGTACCCTCTGGCGGCTGCTCCAGGAGCGGGCTGCACACGCCGCATGGCACGACCCGCCGGGCGCCGTCGTGACGTATCGGCTCGCTGCCGATGGCTCGAGTACTGTGAGTGGTCGCCTCCAGTGTGGCTCGCTGTGACCTGTGCGCTGTGGTGTGGGGTGGCCGGTGGTGACTGCGGCGGCGTGTTTGGCCGCGCGGCGCTCGTGCCAGGCGCCGCCGTACTGGCAGCCGTGCCGGCTGTGACCGCCTGTGCATGCCGGTGGCTGACGTGCGGCCGGCCTCGTCTGTTACAGACAGTCCGCAGTTCGGCAGAGATGGCAGACCCGCCGACGAGACGCGCAAGCTGCTGGACAGGTGAGTGGCGGTGCCGTACTGTGGTCGGGTCGGCGGGAGTGAGGGCTCAGAGTGCCTGTTAGGTCAGCAGGACAGCTGTCACTAAGTGTCGGTGTGTCTGAGTGGCACAGTGTGACGCGTGGCGAGCGTCAGCCGGTTGTGTCTTGAATTGGGCAGTAAACGCGTTCTGCGTTCGATCTGTTTGACTGTTCGGTGTTTAGGAACAAAAGAAGCGTAGGTAGTCGAGGTGTTTCGCCTTTTTTATGTGCGATGTCTGAGGTGCTGCTTGATTTGGTTGAGTAACATCGCACGGCTTGTGAAATGCATTGGGCATCGGGTGGTACTAGACACAGAACGTTGGTGTTGAGAATCAGGCTGATGTACTAGCATGTCCAGTTTGTGGCTTGCGTAATTACGCCGAGACGGTGAACTTATTTAGCTTCCCGCTTGCTCATGCGCTTTGTTGTCCTCTCACCCCGATCCACAAATAATGAATATGGAGCATATCACTCACGACTGTGGTCGCACATGCGACTAATTATACCACCGTTTCGAACATCTCGCGGTGAGCTACGATGCTCCATTGTCGTGTTAGCGCCCTATCGTCGTTTGTATTCGGTGTGCCATAAGCCCCAGCTATGAACCAATCATCAGCTACCCTAACTGCGTCCTGTGCCGCGCTTCCGTAGCGACAAGGAGTCGTAAGTGGCGAACGCCGCTGGCCGCCTCACGTTAGTATTATCTGGTATTATACTATGTGGCGTCGTGAACCGTGTCTCCACCCGCACGAGCCGTGCCCTCTGGCGGATCTAGCCGTCGTCCCAGGTTGTGATGCCGAACCTGATGCCAGTTACCTTTTAGCGCCCATGGCGCCGATCGGTCTCTAGTGGTTGTTTTGTGGTCCATGACATGCCTTCTTACCTACCTTGAACACTGCCGGTCACTTTCTCTTAGTGCTTCTGCCCTCGACTGGACGAATTCGACTATAATTGGCAGTAACGGCGCACTGTAGTTGGGGGTATGGTCCCCGCTGGTCGGCTGTCGGTACGGAAATGTGCCGGCCTGCCCTCAATGTCGGTGCCGAGGTGGACCAACCGGTATGTTCGTCGGACACCATGGACCGGCCGGTGGAAGCTTGCGCGTCTCATCCCTAGCGACACGGGTTTGGCCCGTCGGGTTGCCCCTGACGATCCTCTGGCGTCGGAGAGACTGATTCATTGCGGCAGGGTCGCGGTGTGCTGCTACTCTGAACTGCAGTGCCGGTGATCCGTTGTGCGTGCACCTCGTAAGTGCAGAAACAACAGCCCGTTCTTCCGAAGATTTCCTCCCTTTAGTAGGACACTTTCAAAAGACTAATAAAAGACTGGTAATCTCTGTTTTCCAACATCAAGGAAAGGCAAGTCTTGTATTATAATGTTCGACACCACCTACCTGCTCTGCTTTGCGGACCTGAGCAGAACCTGTCAATACTTGGCAACACAACCTGATAATCACCAAATTGTGTTTGCATGTTGTCCAGTTGCAAAAGTGTCCATGTCTGGCGAGTTTTGGAAGAGCAATGCCATGGTTCTTTTAAATAACTTCGCGATCCAAACGTTCCTTGGTGCACAAGAGAAAGTTTAGTTCTCGAAAAAGCTATTAAAATAGGGATTAATTTGTACTGTACTGGTAATCAAACACAAATTATCTCATCGTATCGATCAGCCTGCTGGCAAATCTAATGTCAATCTAGAAATTAGTCAAATTTATCCTGATCGAGGTATTTGCTAGGAGCGTCCTGAAACGTTTCCTGAACATGGTTAATTTCATAGTGCGTGCACTTTCATTGCTGCATGTAAATCTATTTTTATACTGGATGTTTGTCTATTTGTCTCACTTCACATGACTCGACAATTACTGATCACTTTGTTGGTTATATGAATGCTACTGCCAAGCAGTTATTCGGTGTGATTTAGAGTGCATGTGTCTATGGACAACAAAACTAAAATACCGTGGTAGCTATCTGCCAATGCCATTGTTGTGTGATTGGTTCTTCCATTTCACCTCAACATTTGTCTGTGTCATACTGGAAGTGTTCCTCTATCTGTGCAAGCTACGACCGACTCTAAAGCACTCCAGTCTTGCATCTGCCGACGATTTTAGAGACAGTTATTGTGGAGCTTTGTGCCTTCTGTGTAGCTCCTAGTGTGCTGGTGGTATAAGCATAGCATTCACAAAGTGCATGACCTGCTTCTCACCATACGAGTTATGGAGAATGTCCTTACCAAGGACCTTCTCACCTTTCGTGGTCTTGGCAGAGACAGACTAGGTGCATAGACGATAACTGTAGCTCCTTGATTGGTGCATGCAGTCACCGACACTGGGAGGCAGTTGCCTAGCTACAAGGCCCGCGTGGTCTTCATCAGTCGACTCCGTCCATTCGGTCCGACGTGAGCGACAGCGATCCTGGTGTCAATGTGAACACGAAGTGTCGCCAATGTGGACATCCGTGAGCTTGTTTACAGGGCAGGTTTCACACTTAAGGTGGTAAAGTCGTAATGCTAAGTTTGCAGATCGGTGTCTCACCGCATTGCAACTGTTCCACCCCACCCGCTCTCTTCTGAGCTGGGCGCTGTATAGCCATGGCAATTGATGCGCCTCAAAGCCATTGTAGCCAGCTGACCAGTCGTGTGGAGCGTGTGGTGTGGGCGCCGTGTGACCGTGTGGAGACATTGTTCTCCGCGCACCGTGGTGTCTGATAATTCGTCCACGCCCGATATCACGGGGATACCTACCCTGGCACAATGAAGCAGTACTCTGATTCCGCCCGCGATCATTGCAGTGCATCGTCTTTCAATCGGCCACTTCCGATTCACTCTTGAAGCCGTCACACTCTTCCTAAGTTCATGTTTGAATATTGGTTCATTGTAAACCTAACAGGAAGAAATAATATTGTCCTTCCACTCCCACATACTTATAGTCTAGTTTCTTGCATCCACCATCGTGAACTGATAGTGGCACTGCAGGCCATTCCGGTACCAGGTAGGGCCGCAGCGGGGATTTGTTTAACCTTTGCAGGACCGGCCGGCAAATCCACCCCTGCCGTGTCAGGCAGGGGACTCTCGAAAGACCCCCCCCCCCTCCCTCTCCCCCACTATCCTATCTATGTATGCTGGGGTGAAATGCAGAACACCGTTTGAAAGCTCTCTGGTCTTGGAAAGCCCGAAGCATACCTTATATTAACATTTTTACTGGTAGGGCACCAGATATCGTATTAGGTAAATATGCGAGCCCCGACTGTCCCAATAAATGATAACAATATGTAACAATGTAAAGAGCTCGTAATTGTTCGCGTTATTTGTCCAGAATTAGCGTACATGGATGCATTCATATTGATCATAGTGAAAATAGTCTAGACCGGATAGGTCAGGTCAGGTCAGGTCATAGTCAAGCTTGACATCCAGCTTCGGGAGTGCATGTGAGAGACAAGGAAATGTCTCTGGCAAGTCATACCACCTAGAACTCATATCCAATCTCATTTCTCCGTTTTTGGTGGTGTTGGGGACGCTAGATGCCATAGAAACTCAATCAAGTGACATGACCTTTTTTTCTATCTTAATCTGGAAAATAATGATATATATATATATATATATATATATATATATATATATATATATAATATATATATATATATATATATATATATATATATGGAAGGACCAGAGACGTGTGTGTGTGTATATATGTATATATATATATATACACACACACACACACACACACACACACACACACACACACACACACACACACACACACACACACACACACACACACACACACACACACACACGTCTCTGGTCCTTCCAACAGAATCATTAATGCAAAATATGTGCGTCTAATCCACAGAATATTCTAAGTTCAGGTCAATTCACGCCGCATGGTGAGGTCAAATTAGTTCGAGCTTGAATATGCCTGGAGCATCACTTATGAAGTATAAAATTGTGTTCGAAGTACTGATATGCTACTGACACATCTTCGCACACTATCCAGCTGCTGACCTCGCGACCGAGCCTCAGATAACGCTAGGACATTGCGAAAATTGGTAAATCGATCTGTTCAGCCTTCTCCTCAGTGTGTGCTGCTTGGGATGTAATGTCAGAGCTCAAATGAGGTCAAATGAAATCGGTTTGCACGACGACAGGTATCAGGTCATCGTTTGTCATCCAATGCCGTGCGACATAGGCTCCGCTGAATCCGAATTCGGATACCGCTTGGCGAGTAACAGCAACATTATGTATAGAATGACATTGTGTAGAATATACATGATTCGTAACCTGGCCTCATGTTAAATTAATAAATTAATACATAATGTTTTAATAAATTAATACATAATGTTTATTTCATGCTCTTTGGCACTTTCGGCGTGATAAAGTACTCCAAAATTGAATTTTACCCACCGATTACGATGAATGTACTCACAAATTGACCTAAGGTCAGTAACCGTGATCTTAAACATTGATCCGAATCATTACCATTTCCAGATAGGACTTTTTCGACTTCATGAGAGGACAGCTTGCTCTAAGTTTGATGTGTATATGTTGCAATTACTCCGAGTGGCGTTTTTTTTTTTACATTTTAGAACATGCCCTTTGCCCTTTCCTAGCTCAATGACCTTTGATGACGTGGACCTGAGACGTTTACAAAATATGCAAAACATGTATAATAAGCAACTGAAAGTGGTGTCTGCGTCTAACCATTCGGCTGCTATCGTGGGAAAAAGCTGTGGGGGCCCTCAAGGAACTCCTTGGGCCTGGTCCCCTAGTCCTGGTGCCCTCGGGCCCAATGAGGATTAGGAGGCGACCCAAAAGTCCGATTTCCACGGAACCCCGCTATCGGCCCTGGTTTGGCGTGGTGCAAATCAAAATCAAAATTTCTTGTCTGATCCAGTGCAGGTTTTTTTAGTCCTCCGGACCCGTGCCCGCTCCCCTGGCTGCGCCTCTAGCACCTGACATTGTCCCGTCATCCAGCTTCTGGACGACAGTTTACACTAGTGGCGTCCAGCATTGAACTCTTAGTTTTTCACATCTTCCTCAACGTTTAAACCATTTATTTCAGGTCTCCAGAATATTTTTTTTGTTTAAGGCGCGGTAACCAAACGACCGTTTTCGTCGAAGGATGACTTGGGATATCGGATCCACGAGCATGTCTAATTGAAGATGTGCTGGGTCAAAGATTACGTTTTTATCCTGGCCTGTTAAGATGAGCGGCAATTTAAATGTATGGCGCTTGTTTTGACCGCACTGTATTCCTTGTTATATTCGTGTTCTCTCCTAAAAATGATAGTTCGGACACCCATGACTGCCTCTGCCCCCACCCCCGCAACTCTACTTTCCCTGGCTACTGATCGTATGTCCTGTTAATCCTTTGGACACGTCTTGGTACAATGAGCTCCGATGCGCCGTGTTCTTCAGTTTCCCATGCAGTATCCCGGTCCTGTATCTGGTCAACTGACGAGATCTCGTGACCACACATGAGCGATGACTGCCGACCCCTGACCATCCCCCCCCAATTGCCGGTCAGCTGACAATGTCGTGTTCCGGCAGGAGTGAGACCCGTCGGCCGCTGCCCCCCCCCCCCCCCTTTTTGCCGGTCAACTGACAATGTCGTGACCCGACAGGAGTGAGGCCCGCCGACCGCTGCCACCTTGCCACCAGAACGGCCTGGTGCCGTACGACACGGTCAACGTGTGAGCGCCGCCCCCGCCGCCCCCGCCCCCACCCCCGCCCCCGCTCCGCTCCGCCGCCGGCGAGTGTTCGGCCGCCCCGGCGCCACACTGTGCCATGTCCAGGCCGGGACCGTGCGGTCTCGGCAGCCCGGACCGCTTGCGCCGCGCCCGCCGCGCGCGCCGCTCACTTGGACGCGCCGCTTGATGTTGGCTTGTCGCCGTGTGTGTATCTAAGTCAGTGTAGCGTGCTAGTGCCGGCGGTGATGGACAGGAGGCCGCCGGTCGCACACCCCGCGGCCGGCGTTAGCAGTAGTCCCGTGTTTTGTATATCTCCATTCGGTGTCAGACCGTGCGCAGCGGCAACGGTGGCGTCACGCGCCGGTTGCCATGGCGACCCCGCGCGAGCGTCGGCTTTCTTTTTTTACGAGCGAACCCCGTTGTGATACTTTGGTTTAGTTGAGGTGGTGCGCCGGCTGCGGCCGCCGGGGACCGGTGTGCAGACGGGTTGGGTGGGAGGACGTGTATGCGCTCGCGTTTGGCTCGATCGGGGTTACCTAGTCGTTTACTGGCCCGTGGTGTGTCGTCGGCGCTTGCCGCAAGTCCGCCTCCGCTCAGGTACAGCACGTGCGTGGGTGGCTGGTGGTGACTGGTGTTTTGTTGTCCCCTCTGGCTTACAAAGTGGGCGGTGGGGCCAGGAGCCTGGGTAGCCACGTTGCGACAATGTTGTCGCGAGCCGGTTATGTACTTAAATTTAATCCCTTCCAGTTTCTTCCATGCTACTGCTCAAAAGTTCGCTTTCGAGGATCGCTGAAGACCAGTGGTGTATGGCAAGGGTTGGTATTTCTCCGTGTAAGGCTTAGGTCGAGATTTCTTAGAATGTCGGCATTTTAGTATGCTGGATATGGAATGCGCTTCGGTGAAACAGTTTTTAACTCGCACATATGCGTGTGTTTATGCATGTGTGTGCTATCATTTGTAGTCTGTGCGCCATGGTTTTGTTCAGTACTAACTGAGCCGAAATAGTCGGCAACTCGTCGCGCATAGTGTTCGATCGTAACGAGCCATTGATAATCTCATGTATTGCCTCTAACGTCCTACACTATTCTCGCGATTGAGTTGTAGTTGTGATGTGCCAAGTTTATTTCCCGCACTGCATGTGACGAACACCTAGCTCTTGTGTATGACTTTAATGTGCGAGACCGGTATTCGATCTGTCGACTCTTCATTGGGGAAGTGACATTGTAACCGCTCTATTGTTAGCTGCCCTCGTTCCGACGAACGAGCTTCTATGCTTCAATAAATATTGTCCTCTGGCGTTGAGCGTGTTCGGAAAAGTGCATCCAGGGCGACCGCAAGCAGACAGGAGTTTCGAGTACTCTCATGTTCTTCCGCATTAGCCTGTTAGAATGGCACCGCAAAGCACTGGGGCGGCAGCCACAGGTGCCGTCACATCCGGAAACGGCACGCACTCACGCCCACGCGCCGGTCACGTTCACACTCACGCGCCACTCACGCCAACAACTCCAACAACTCAGCAGCTCCGGGGCAAGTCGGGAGACGTGGGATGGCTGCCAGCCCCGCTCGTCTTGACGTACACTCCCGCCTTGCGGACGGGAGGAGGGGGTTGGGCCGGCGATGGTGCCAAACGCCGTCGGGGTCGGCCCGATCCCGAACTAACTGGTGGCTTCCTGTCGTCACCCGATGCACGAACTCGTCTCGCCGACGCTCCTCGCAGTCGCTCGTCGCACACGCCGATATAATCATTTCATAGGAACAAGCGAATTATGTGTACAGTTAAATCACAATGAGCAAATGCATGGCACGCTATGAATGATTCCAGGGAGTTAGTTACAAATGGTTTCACTGTTGGTGGACTTGATCGAGCGGCGCCGGCCTGGTCAAGGTAGGTCAGGGTCAGGGTCAGGACGTCCCGACCCCACCTTGTCTATTGCCCACAGTCGCAGCCAGCGATGACCACAAGGAGACTGTACATGACCCCGCCGCAACCCGCCGTCCTCGGAAGGGGTTGAGGGACTCGCTTCGGCTCCTGCTGACGTATGGCATACATCGCGGAGCCGACAGGCAGCGCCGGGAGGGGGATTTTCGTCAGACCTGCGGACTTCGGCTTTGGCGAGTGATCCGAGTAATGAAGCCCAGAACACATGCGGCTGCACGGTCCGACAGATTGTGGCGCGACGGTTGTCCCGCCGAGGTGTAGAGCGCCTGTGTTGTATGCGTGAGAGAGAGAAAGCGGAGAGACCAAGAGCATCCCACAATGCTATTTCTGGGTGGGAAACCCTCTTGAGCAACGTTCCGTCGCAAGGAGAAGCCCGTGGAACAGCGTCGAAGGGCATTCGAAGAGGAATGCAAACGACAGGATCAGAGTGAAAAGGAGAGAAAGAGGGCCAGGGGCCAGGAGACGACAGGGTGGAAAGGGGTGGTGGCTGACGGGCCGGCGCCAGTCGGGTCACCGATACCGATCTGCGAGTGACCGCGTGCCGACCGGTTTTTCCGGCGGTAGTCGTCACAGAAAGTGGTCCAGGGCAGCCGCGCGGTGACTGCGACCCGCCGGCCTAGCCTCTGACACACACCACACCATTAAATACAACGCGGCTACCCTTAGCATGACTAGTGGCCGTCGAATCCGCGAGCGGCCGATCGCCGGAGCGTGGGCCGACGCGCTCCGGGCTACGTGGGCGGGCCCAAGCCGAACGACTCGACTTGGCGCCGCAGAGTGTGTGCACACAGACCGGCCGCCGTCACTGGGGTAGCGGTACGGGCGCCGACGCCTCCGGCTTTGTAGGGCGGGACACAGCCGAGAGCGGGAGCGCGCCGCGCGATCGTTCGCTCGCGCGCTACACGAAACTGTGCCGGCGCAGGTCCTGCAAGTACTGCCGGTAGAGCGAGAAGGCGCGGTTCGCATGCCGCCACCTGAGACACCGGCTGTCCGCGTCGGCGCCGCCGGCCGGGCGGCGGCAGTCGGACGCTCGCACGTGCTGCACCGGCGGCGGCGTGCCGCGTCGAGTCTGCGAGGTGGCGCCACCGGCGGGCGCGCGCTCCGTCGTCGCCGGCGGCGCCAGCCGCGTCGCGACCGCCTCGCGGCCACCCGCACTGTGTGCGCCATCACCTCCGCTGTCAGCGCCGGCCGCCACGTGTTCCGAGTCCAGCGTCAGCGTGCGCTCGGCCTTCCACGCGCCGGCGTCGTCGCCGTCGCCGCCGCCGCCGCCGCCGGGCCGGACTGGCGGCGGCGCGGCCGTCGGCGCGCCGCTCTCGTCCGCCGCGTAGCTGTGCGTCGTCGGCCGCGGCGGCACCACCGACGACCGCTTGGTGCGCAGCATGCCGCACGTGCGGCGCCGCCAGTCCTGGCCGTCCTGCCGGCCGCCGGCGCAGCGCGCCGCGAACGCGGCCACCCGCTGCCGGTCGAGCCGGCGCGCCTCAGCCACCACGGCCGCTGGCTGGCTGCCACCTGGCGACGGCAGCTGGAAGCGCAGTCGTAGCCGCGGCGGCCGTGGCTGGCAGGCGCGCGGCCGGCCGCGCTGGCGCCGGCTCTGCTCGCGCCACAGCGCGCTGGCCTCGTGCACGCGCGCCGACGGCAGCTTGGAGCGCGTCGGTGCGCTGTCCTTGGCCTGCTCGCGGCGCGCGGCAGCGGCCAGCCTGCGATTCGCCACCGCGCGCTCTCTTCTCGCGGCCAGACGCTCCGCCACTGCGCCGTTGAGCGCTCGCCTCTTGACGGGACCCGCTCGGCTGCCGACAGAGCGTACTCTCCTGCCGATGAGGCGTCTCCTACCGGCGAGGCGTGGTGTCCTGCTGGCGAGACGTGTCCTCCTGCCGGCGGGGCGGGTCCTTCTGCGGTCGGGGCGGGTCCTCTTGCCGGCGGGGCGTGTCTTGCCCGGCGGGCGCCGCCTACGGCCGCCCGGGCGCGCTCTCCGGCCGGGAGTCGGCCGGTCGGGCCGCCGGTGGCGCTGCCGCCTTTCTCGACACCGCCGTCTGGCCCGGTGCCGACGCCGATGAATCGACGGTCGCAGCGTGTCCATGCCGACCACGCCGTCACGTGAGACGGACAGGTGCAGGCTACGGTCGCGCCGCCGCGGCTCGTCCAACGAGATGGTGTAGAAGGAGCGCATCTTGCTCTTGGTGTTGATCGCTTCGAAGCGGCACTTGCTCTTCCGGAAGTATTTCTGCAACAACGCGCAGATAGTGGGTGTTTGGGCGTGTTGTCGATACTACATATTTGCAGCTGTAGTACCACCAGTGGTACCAGTATCACCACCAGATCAATGTTTAAGTATCGTAGCGTCAGAGCGATGCAATAAGAAATCGCTAATACCATTCAGTCCTGCCTAAGTAAGTAGTAATACGTCCCAACCAAAAGACAGCACGATCTATTGTGATGCGCATTCGTTGAGTTCGTTAATGTTATCGCTTGAGTTTCCATTTAATTCTTACAGAACAGTACTACTTTCAGGCACCTCTACGTTTGCAGTAGCATATACAAGGGGTGTCGTTGCATGTGCTCTTCAGTGGGTTATTTGCATTAAAGGTCTGACCCGCCCCATGCTTTCTATATATGGAAAAGAACAAATTGAAGGCTTAATATAAGTTTTGCTAAATACGTTCATCTATGTCTTATTGTCATCACCTACTTGCTTGCCGTAGAATAGCACAATTATGAGATCCTTCCCAGTCATTACCTTCCTTCATCCACTTCATGCACTGTTCTACCCCATTCCATGCGTGCCCTTGGACATACTACATCATTTGTGAAATATTGAGTACTCAGTATGCTCTACTCCACCATCCACAAACACATACCCACTGCTCAATCGATATACTCAACATGCTCTATCGATATCTGTAATCGACATGCTCAGTCGATCCACATATTCTAGTTGTAGAAATCTGGGGTGGATTCAAGAATTTCCGTGGCACACTTCAGGTCTTCGCCACTGCGGACGTTCCTGAAGGGGAGCCTTCGGCTGAAAGGTCGTTGAGCGGGGTGCACTGGAGCATGCTGGGAGGGGGCGCCTTTCGCTGAAAAAAAATCCGTTGAGTGGGAAGGAATGTACTCGAGCCCTCTCTGAGGGTGATGTTTTCCTGGAAAGAGGGACACCATTCTCCCATGGAGCACATTCCCCAGTGCAGTCCTCGCCCTCTGTATCCCCCCTGGTGGCCACTAAGTGTTCAAACAGAGGTGGACACGTACCAGGGAGAACACCTTCCGTCTCTGGCTGAGGCAGAGGTAGCGGCCGGTGGCCACTCCCCGAATGGTGATCGCCCGACGGATCACCTTGCCGCGGATCGTCTTTCTCGTAGTGATATTCATCACGGCTGAAACAGAAATAGTGTGCATTGATCATGTGGTCAAGTGTATATTGGTCATGTGATCCATATCACGCTGTAGAGTGGCCAACATTTGCAAGGTGCAGACTTCCTGTTATCGTACGCCTTGTGCTGTATGGCGATCAATATTTGTAAGGTGTAGCATTCCTTCTAGTTACGTCTGTTGTATATATCTGTATTCACTGCATGCCATATCCGAACAACGTGTGATGCCACTTGTGCATGTACATGGCCGTGCACGCACGTCCGTACATGGCCGCAGGCGTGGGACTATACACATGTGGGTTTCGATCTGACTGGCTCTCTTCTAGTGTATCTGATGTTTGGTGACTGTTGATGCGGCCGACCGTACTTCCTTATGCTCCGACTCCCTTTGTTCAATTGAGCAATGTGCTGAGGTCACCCAGCTGGTCAGCGACAACTATTTTCATAGCCACGCTAGCGTTAACCGACGGCCGTAGGCTTGTGAGCCGAGGGATGAGACCGGCAACAGCCCCCTCCCAAACTTTGGGCGAGTTTAACATTGACCCTATGCACGTTGCATGGAAAGAATCAGCTTCAAAATGACTGTTGACCCATCTCTAAGCTTTGGGATGATTCCTACGCCTCCGACCAAGGTTCACTTCCACTTGTCTCTGCACCTCATCACGGAAGCAAGTCTACAAAGCGTCATTTGGTCCTTTGAATGTGAACCTCACAATCAGCAGTCCTGTGGGTAGCCAGATTTGATATGAGGACGTGTCAGAGGAGCGCATTATGCCAAGTGTTGGTCAAGTGGCTCGTTCCATTCAAGGCCTATCAAATTAACGTGTAAAACATAAGTTGTAAGTGATACGGGAGGAGGTGCCAACTGGGCCTCATGACTACTCGAGGCCAACTGGCTCTACCCTCTGCCTACGGAGACTAACTTTCCGGTATGACCACACCTGGCTACGGAGGTCAACTGACCTTTATGACCAACCCCTGGCTATGGAGGTGAACTGATCCTTAGGACCACTCTCAGGCTACGGAGACCAACTGACCGTTATGACCACCTCAGGACACGGAGGCCACTCAGCATTATGACCAGCCCCTGGCTACGAAGGACAACTAACCCTTATGACCACTCTTTGGCTACGGAGACCAATTGACCCTTATGACTACCCCCTGGCCAAGGAGGACAACTGACCCTTATGACCACCCCCTAGCTATGGAGGTAAGCTGACCCTTATGACCACCCCCTGACTACGGAGGTCAGCTTACCCTGATGACCAACCCCTGGCTACGGAGGTCAACCGACTGTTAGCCTACCCCTGGCTGCGCTCCTGAGCTCTCTGTATGTGAGCTCAGTGCGGGCGTTTTCCTGCCAGCGACAATGACGAACAGCGCCTCTGCAGACACAGGAGCTCGAGTGGCTCCTGTGGAGCGGGTGTCGCCTTTCCCAGGGGCGGCGCGGTCGACGAGTGGTAGGCGCGTGACGCGTGGACGGCCGCCGCGGCCACACACAGCGCAGTCGGCGCACTCAGTCTGACGCGTTATCGGCGTCGTCGGACATGCCGCTTTTTCCGGACGTGCGCCTGCCGTGCACGCGCCGCGACAGCCAGGCTCGCGGCACCGCCGCGGGCACCGCCGCGACAGTCAGGCCGCAGGCGCCGAAGTCGGCCGTCGCGGCGACACTAGCGCCGCCGACGGCAACCGGGGCGTGTGCGTTATCGCCGGTGTCGTCTGCGGGTCGGTAGGGGCACGAAAACAGGCTCTGACGACGTCTCGAATCAGCGTCTGCGGTCGGCCAGATGAGTGAGACGAAGCGTGTTGGGGGAGGACTCGCCCCCTTTCCCCATCTGCAGACCTTCACTGTGAGCGCACCGCTTCCCCTATGGGTTCCCCTCTGATAGTCAGAGCCCATCGCTCGGTCGGAAAAGGTCCGTTTCCGCTCCGCTGACGGAAAGCTCCGCACTCGTTCCGCCGCCAGGAGGCTCCGTTTCTGTTCATTCGGCAGGAAGTTCCGCTTCCGTTCCTCTGACTCAGCGCTCCGTTAATGTTCTGCCGAGGATGCCCCCCGTTTCTGCTCCTGCGACCGTCCGATGGGACGCGGCGAGCCGCGGTCTCTCCCCGGACGGAGCCGCTCGGAGCCACAACGTGGCCGAGTCGTGGGCACTGGCCATTGCTGTCAGGTGCATACATTAGATGGTCGGGATGTGGGTTGTCGGGTGGCCGTTCGGACAGTCAGCGCATAGTTTAGGCACCACAGCCGCGCGCCGATGGACAGAGCACGCCCCTCCCCCCCCTCCGCCAGCTGACTTGGGTCACTCGAGCTGGGGCGACGGCAGGACAGAGGGCACTCCAGGTCAGCTGACTGGGAGTCACTCGAGTTCGGACGACGATAGGGCAGAGAGAGAGCTCCCCACCAGCTGACTGGGTTCACTCAAGCTCGGACGACAATAGGGCAGAGAGAGAGAGAGAGAGCTCCCCACCAGCTGACTGGGGTCACTCGAGCTCGGACGACGATAGGGCAGAGAGAGAGCTCCCCACCAGCTGACTGGGGTCACTCGAGCTCGGACGACGATAGGGCAGAGAGAGAGCTCCCCACCAGCTGACTGGGGTCACTCGAGCTCGGACGACGATAGGGCAGAGAGAGAGAGCTCCCCACCAGCTGACTGGGGTCACTCGAGCTCGGACGACGATAGGGCAGAGAGAGAGCTCCCCACCAGCTGACTGGGTTCACTCAAGCTCGGACGACAATAGGGCAGAGAGAGAGAGAGAGAGAGCTCCCCACCAGCTGACTGGGGTCACTCGAGCTCGGACGACGATAGGGCAGAGAGAGAGAGCTCCCCACCAGCTGACTGGGGTCACTCGAGCTCGGACGACGATAGGGCAGAGAGAGAGAGCTCCCCACCAGCTGACTGGGGTCACTCGAGCTCGGACGACGATAGGGCAGAGAGAGAAGCTCCCCACCAGCTGACTGGGGTCACTCGAGCTCGGACGACGATAGGGCAGAGAGAGAGCTCCCCACCAGCTGACTGGGGTCACTCGAGCTCGGACGACGATAGGGCAGAGAGAGAGCTCCCCACCAGCTGACTGGGGTCACTCGAGCTCGGACGACGATAGGGCAGAGAGAGAGAGCTCCCCACCAGCTGACTGGGGTCACTCGAGCTCGGACGACGATAGGGCAGAGAGAGAGCTCCCCACCAGCTGACTGGGGTCACTCGAGCTCGGACGACGATAGGGCAGAGAGAGAGCTCCCCACCAGCTGACTGGGGTCACTCGAGCTCGGACGACGATAGGGCAGAGAGAGAGCTCCCCACCAGCTGACTGGGGTCACTCGAGCTCGGACGACGATAGGGCAGAGAGAGAGCTCCCCACCAGCTGACTGGGGTCACTCGAGCTCGGACGACGATAGGGCAGAGAGAGAGCTCCCCACCAGCTGACTGGGGTCACTCGAGCTCGGACGACGATAGGGCAGAGAGAGAGCTCCCCACCAGCTGACTGGGGTCACTCGAGCTCGGACGACGATAGGGCAGAGAGAGAGCTCCCCACCAGCTGACTGGGGTCACTCGAGCTCGGACGACGATAGGGCAGAGAGAGAGCTCCCCACCAGCTGACTGGGGTCACTCGAGCTCGGACGACGATAGGGCAGAGAGAGAGCTCCCCACCAGCTGACTGGGGTCACTCGAGCTCGGACGACGATAGGGCAGAGAGTCCCCACAGCACTGGGTACTCGAGCCGGCGACGATAGGGCAGAGAGAGAGCTCCCCACCAGCTGACTGGGGTCACTCGAGCTCGGACGACGATAGGGCAGAGAGAGAGCTCCCCACCAGCTGACTGGGGTCACTCGAGCTCGGACGACGATAGGGCAGAGAGAGAGCTCCCCACCAGCTGACTGGGGTCACTCGAGCTCGGACGACGATAGGGCAGAGAGAGAGCTCCCCACCAGCTGACTGGGGTCACTCGAGCTCGGACGACGATAGGGCAGAGAGAGAGCTCCCCACCAGCTGACTGGGGTCACTCGAGCTCGGACGACGATAGGGCAGAGAGAGAGACTCCCCACCAGCTGACTGGGGTCACTCGAGCTCGGACGACGATAGGGCAGAGAGAGAGCTCCCCACCAGCTGACTGGGGTCACTCGAGCTCGGACGACGATAGGGCAGAGAGAGAGCTCCCCACCAGCTGACTGGGGTCACTCGAGCTCGGACGACGATAGGGCAGAGAGAGAGCTCCCCACCAGCTGACTGGGGTCACTCGAGCTCGGACGACGATAGGGCAGAGAGAGAGACTCCCCACCAGCTGACTGGGGTCACTCGAGCTCGGACGACGATAGGGCAGAGAGAGAGAGCTCCCCACCAGCTGACTGGGGTCACTCGAGCTCGGACGACGATAGGGCAGAGAGAGAGCTCCCCACCAGCTGACTGGGGTCACTCGAGCTCGGACGACGATAGGGCAGAGAGAGAGAGCTCCCCACCAGCTGACTGGGGTCACTCGAGCTCGGACGACGATAGGGCAGAGAGAGAGCTCCCCACCAGCTGACTGGGGTCACTCGAGCTCGGACGACGATAGGCAGAGAAGTAAGCTCCCCACCAGCTGACTGGGGTCACTCGAGCTCGAACCCGAACGACGATAGGGCAGAGAGAGAGAGCTCCCCACCAGCTGACTGGGGTCACTCGAGCTCGGACGACGATAGGGCAGAGAGAGAGCTCCCCACCAGCTGACTGGGGTCACTCGAGCTCGGACGACGATAGGGCAGAGAGAGAGCTCCCCACCAGCTGACTGGGGTCACTCGAGCTCGGACGACGATAGGGCAGAGAGAGAGCTCCCCACCAGCTGACTGGGGTCACTCGAGCTCGGACGACGATAGGGCAGAGAGAGAGAGCTCCCCACCAGCTGACTGGGGTCACTCGAGCTCGGACGACGATAGGGCAGAGAGAGAGCTCCCACCAGCTGACTGGGGTCACTCGAGCTCGGACGACGATAGGGCAGAGAGAGAGCTCCCCACCAGCTGACTGGGGTCACTCGAGCTCGGACGACGATAGGGCAGAGAGAGAGCTCCCCACCAGCTGACTGGGGTCACTCGAGCTCGGACGACGATAGGGCAGAGAGAGAGCTCCCCACCAGCTGACTGGGGTCACTCGAGCTCGGACGACGATAGGGCAGAGAGAGAGCTCCCCACCAGCTGACTGGGGTCACTCGAGCTCGGACGACGATAGGGCAGAGAGAGAGCTCCCCACCAGCTGACTGGGGTCACTCGAGCTCGGACGACGATAGGGCAGAGAGAGAGAGCTCCCCACCAGCTGACTGGGGTCACTCGAGCTCGGACGACGATAGGGCAGAGAGAGAGAGAGCTCCCCACCAGCTGACTGGGGTCACTCGAGCTCGGACGACGATAGGGCAGAGAGAGAGCTCCCCACCAGCTGACTGGGGTCACTCGAGCTCGGACGACGATAGGGCAGAGAGAGAGCTCCTCTGGGGCCGCTCCAAGTCAACTGAACACAATGTAATCGCCAATAATTAGAAAAGGAAATATAGTGAGATTCGGTGTACAGTATGAAGACATGATGATCAAACTCCTTTGCATTTTAGTGAAACGAATGTTGGCAGCTACGCTATGGAAGTATTAACGTGAGATGCAAGGCATTGCTCTGGCGGGGAGTCTCGCATACCTAATGGCTATCAAGTACACGCTTATATTGCACTTTATCGCATTGTATTGACATTTCAAATGCGTGCACTGAAAAAAATGATTACTATCGCTCCTTCGTGGTAAACTGGTAGAGAAATCGAAAGCGCACCTGTTATGGAAGGAATAAACGAGTAAAACAGGAGGGATTGAGTGTTGAAGAGGATATGTGCTATCCGGACTGGAACGCATTTCATTTCATTTCATTTCATTTTATTTTCATCATTTCATCGATCTAAACAGTCTCCCAAGCAATCTCTCCATCTCGCGAATAAAACCCTTGATTGTTTCGGTGGAAATTTTACCCCGTCATAGCGTCCTTTTCTCAACACGACATGTTCATTTGATTATTTCAGTCGTTAGTTGATTTCTACATCGGTAGCAAATCGGCATGACGGATGGGCCGCACACACGGAACTTTGCGCAAGCGCCTAGTGCCCATTATCTTCCGCCATCAGATACTCTGAAGCCGCTGCAGGAAACAGCGTCAGAATACGACATCGAGACACACTTTAAAACGGCGCGAAAATGTCACCATCAGTCCATCAGCTGAATGAAATCCGACCCGATTCCCGAAGCAGATTGGATAAGACTCTGTGTCGGGATGCAGCCCTGCCAGACCAGAGTGCCGCGACACAAGCATCGTCGGACCGGATCGGTCCGCGCTACCAGACCAGCCGAATGAACCAGATCGGTCAACTCCGCCAGCCGCACTGGACCAGTCTGTGCCGCGTCCACCGCAGAGTCTGACAGGACTGCAACTGGACAGGGCTGCAACTGGGCAGGGCTGCAACTGGACAGGGCTGCAACTGGACAGGGCTGCAACTGGACAGGGCTGCAACTGGACCAGTCTGTGCCGCGTCCACCGCAGAGTCTGACAGGACTGCAACTGGACAGGGCTGCAACTGGACAGGGCTGCAACTGGACAGGGCTGCAACTGGACAGGGCTGCAACTGGACAGGGCTGCAACTGGACAGGGCTGCAACTGGACAGGGCTGCAACTGGACAGGGCTGCGACTGGACAGGGCTGCAACTGGACAGGGCTGCAACTGGGCAGGGCTGCGACTGGACAGGGCTGCAACTGGACAGGGCTGCAGGGCTGCGCACTGGACAGGGCTGCAACTGGACAGGGCTGCAGCAGGGCTGCGACTGGACAGGGCTGCAACTGGACAGGGCTGCAACTGGACAGGGCTGCAGCAGGGCTGCGACTGGACAGGGCTGCAACTGGACAGGGCTGCGACTGGACAGGGCTGCGACTGGACAGGGCTGCAACTGGACAGGGCTGCAACTGGACAGGGCTGCAACTGGACAGGGCTGCGACTGGACAGGGCTGGAGCAGGGCTACGACTGGACAGGGCTGCAACTGGACAGGGCTGCGACTGGACAGGGCTGCAACTGGACAGGGCTGCGACTGGACAAAAGTGCCACTGGACAGGGCTGTAACTGGGCAGGGCTGCGACTGGACAGGGCTGCGACTGGACAAGAGTGCCACTGGGCAGGGCTGCGACTGGACAGGGCTGCGACTGGACAGGGCTGCGACTGGACAGGGCTGCAGCAGGGCTGCGACTGGACAGGGCTGAGGGCTGCACTGGACATGGACAGGGCTGTAACTGGGCAGGGCTGCGACTGGACAGGGCTGCGACTGGACAGGGCTGCAACTGGACAGGACTGCAACTGGACAGGGCTGCAACTGGGCAGGGCTGCGACTGGACAGGGCTGCAACTGGACAGGGCTGCGACTGGACAGGGCTGCGACTGGACAAGAGTGCCACTGGACAGCCGTTTCCGCCGGCGGAAGTCGGCCACACTCCGGAAAACACCACTTGATCCGAGATGTCGACTCGGCCGCGGAAAACACCCCGGGACGCATTCCCACGTGACGTCACACGTTCGGTGTCCGGCGCGCGGCGGCTCTTCGCGGAAAGAAGCGGCCGAGGTCCGCCGCGCTGCCCACACACGTCGGCCGTTGGGAACCGCCCTGCAAACGCGGCACTCGGACGAGTACTCGTCCGAGGCGATAGTCATCGTCCGACACTCGGACGACGACCATCGCCGCCGGACTGATAGATAGCGCCGGCCCGGGCGCCAGCACAACCGGATCGAGCCAGTAACGACCGATAAACGCTCGGAAGTGGCACGACCACGGCGACCAGATCGGTGCCGCCTCAGAAACCGCCGGCGCCGACCGGATCGAAGAACCGGCCCGGGACTGGGCCAGAGAGCGCTGCGGCACAGGACCGGATCGTCGGAGTGGGGACGGCGGCACGACGGCGCGACGAGTGGCTTTCTCGGGCGGTTGTGCGACGGAAATCGGATCAGGCATCTAATATATCATGACTTGCAAGCAGACGACTCGGAAGTCATTCATCTCGGTAGCATATTCGACATATCCAAGGGAGCATATCCCTAAGAGCGATAGGATTTCAGACCATATTCTCACCTCAGTAACACTCCATGGGATTCTGACATGTTGAATGAACATTATGGGCGCTAAGTGATCTTTTTTTTTGGTCGAGACGCCTTAAAACCCAACTAACTAACCAACTAGCGACAGCGGCGCCACTCCGGGACCGGACTGCACCAGGCCCTGGCGCGCAGACCGAGTCTCGTGTTCGCGCCATTGTAAGTCGTGCCACGTCGCTTGCCACACTGCCGCCGGCCTCGGCACTACCAGGCGCTCGGCTGTTACGGCGGTGTCGTCGCCAGGTGGTGCCCGCTGAAGTCCTTCTGGGGTCGCGATGCGAGCTGGTCTTGTTCGTGTCGACTCGCGATTACTTCTTCAGACGTCTGTTCGGAGGCGATGCGGCTAAGTGAGTTGTTTCATTCCACGGACGTAAAACTTGTAAAGCCGAATTCGGGGTTCGGGGTTCGGTGTTCGGGGTTCGAGGTTCCGGATTCGGGGTTCGGGTAGAGTTGACGGACAGTATTGAGTGATGAGCGCCTGCCTTCACTTGAAGCGCAACTAACCCGGATTGGAATCATTCGATCTGATCCATTTCGAATCCGGGTAATTATTAGCAGCCCAAGAATGCGGACCATTTCCGAACACGTGCAGCATGCTGTGGCGGATCCGGGAGAGGGGAGGAGACTGGGGTATACGCCCTCCACCCGACAGAGATGTAGCGCCTTTTCGACCGGAAAAGGCGCCTCCATTTTGTTCAGCCGATGGCGCCCTTCAGAGAACAAGTGAACTCCGACCATAATTTCTAGCTCCGTCCCTGTCTGTGTGTACGCCACTATCCGCCCCTGAACACGGTCCGGAGTGCGGCGAGAACGGTCCGGAGTGCGGCGGGCGGCCGTCGGCTGCGTTCCGCCGCCGACCGCCGCACTCCGGCCGGACCCCGAGGCGTCGCTGCGCCAGCCGGACGCCGCGCGTCCAGTTGGCCGCACCTGTCGTCGGCTTGCGACGCACGCGCCGTCGCCGCGTGCCGCCGCCGGCCGGCCGGCCTGCTGGGGACGGGCCCGACCGGCGACGTCATCAGTGACGTGTCGTGCGACCGGCCCACGCCGCGCCAGTAACGAGCGGCGGCGTAAAGCCCGGCGGCGGCGTAAAGCCCGGCGACCGCGTCGCGGGTCGGGTCGGCCGGTCGGGCGGCGCCTCATGGCCACGGAAAAGCCGCCGCGCCGGCACGCCAACCGTCGACTGTTATCGACTGGTGTAACCGTGTAGCTGGTGTAACTGCGGTTGGTGTAACCGTTTAGCTGGTGTAGATTCAGCTGGTGTGACCGTGATACGGTGGCTAGTGTAGTCATGTGGCTGTGGTAAAACGGCTGGTGTAGCCATGTAGCCATGGTTCGGCGGCAGATGCAGCCACGTTGCCGTGGCACGGCTGCTGGTGTAGCCGTATAGCCATGTGGCGGCTGGCCCACACTCTGCTGTCGAGGTGCCCTGAAGTCCACATATCTATTTAACTACCGAAACATGACGAGGGTGGGCTCTCAGGAGCGAGACGGGGCACCGACGATCGGATAGCAGGGCGACCGCACCTGGACAATGTGCAGTGACTGAATGATCACTGCAGTGACTGCAGTCTAGTCTACCGTCAACGAGCACTGTGCTGCGAGATATAGTGTGGGTATGGTAGTGCGAATGTGATAGTGTGGGTATGATAGTGCGAATGTGATAGTGTGGGTATGATAGTGTGGGTGTGATAGTGTGGGTATGATAGTGCGAATGTGATAGTGTGGGTATGGTAGTGCGAATGTGATAGTGTGGGTATGATAGTGTGGGTGTGATAGTACGGATGTGATAGCGTTGCATGATAGCGTGGGTGTGATATTGTGGGTGTGATAGTGTGTGTAGGATAGTCTGGGTGTGATTGTGTGTGTATGATAATACCGGTGTAATAGTGTGGGTGTAATAGTGTGGGTATGATAGTGTTGGTGTTATAGTGTGTGTATAATAGTGTAGGTATGAGAGTGTGTATATGATAGTGTGGATGTCATGGTGTGTGTATGATAGTGTGTGTGTGATAGTGTGTGTATGATAGTGTGGGTGTTATAGTGTGTGTATGATAGTGTGGGTGTTATAGTGTGTGTATGATAGTGTGGGTGTTATAGTGTGTGTATGATAGTGTGTGTATAATAATGTGGTATAAGAGTGTGTGTATGATAGTGTGGGTGTTATAGTGTGTGTATGATAGTGTGGGTGTTATAGTGTGTGTATGATAGTGTGGGTGTTATAGTGTGTGTATGATAGTGTGGGTGTGATAGTGTGTATATTATAGTGGGGGTGTTATAGTGTGTGTATGATAGTGTGGGTGTGATAGTGTGTGTATGATAATATGTGGGTGTTATAGTATGTGTATAGTAGTGTGGGTGTGAGAGTCTGTATATAATAGTGTGGGTGTTATAGTGTGTGTATAATAGTGTAGGTATGAGAGTGTGTATATGATAGTGTGGGTGTGATAGGGTGTGTATGATAGTGCGGGTGTTATAGTGTGTGTATAGTAGTGTAGGTGTGAGAGTGTGTGTATAATAGTGTAGGTGTGATAGTGTGTATATGATAGCGTGGGTGAGATAATGTGTGTATGATAGTGTGTGTATAATAGTGTAGGTATGAGAGTGTGTGTATGATAGTGTGGGTGTTATAGTGTGTGCATGATAGTGTGGGTGTGATAGTGTGTGTATGATAGTGTGGGTGTGAGAGTGTGTGTATGATAGTGTGGGTGTGAGTGTGTGTATGATAGTGTGGGTGTTATAGTGTGTGTATGATAGTGTGGGTGTGATAGTGTGTGTATGATAGTGTGGGTGTGAGAGTGTGTGTATGATAGTGTGGGTGTGAGAGTGTGTGTATGATAGTGTGGGTGTTATAGTGTGTGTATGATAGTGTGGGTGTGAGAGTGTGTGTATGATAGTGTGGGTGTGAGAGTGTGTGTATGATAGTGTGGGTGTGATAGTGTGTGTATGATAGTGTGGGTGTGATAGTGTGTGTATGATAGTGTGGGTATGATAGTGTGTGTATGATAGTGTGGGTGTGAGAGTGTGTGTATGATAGTGTGGGTGTGATAGTGTGTGTATGATAGTGTGGGTGTGATAGTGTGTATATGATAGTGTGGGTGTGATAGTGTGTGTATGATAGTGTGGGTGTGAGAGTGTGTGTATGATAGTGTGGGTGTGATAGTGTGGGTATGATAGTGTGGGTGTTATAGTGTGTGTATATGATAGTGTGGGTGTGATAGTGTGGGTGTGTTGATGTGTATTAGTGTGTGTATGTGTGTGTGGTTGTGTGTGTGTGTGCTGTGTGTGTGTGATAGTGTGTGCATGTGTGTGTGTGATAGTGTGGGTGTGCTAGTGTGGGTGTGTGCAGTGTGCGTATTATAGTGTGGGTGTGAGAATGTGCGTATGATTGTGTGGGTTGACGTGTGTGTATGATAGTGTGGGTGTGATAGTGCGTGTTTGAGTGTGTGCGTGTGATGTGTGTGTGCGTGTGTGCGTGTGTGCGTGTGTGTGTGTGTGTGTGTGTGTGTGGGTGTGATAGTGTGGTGTGTGTGTGTGTGTGTGTGTGTGTAGTGTGTATGATAGTGTGGGTGTGAGAGTGTGTGTATGATAGTGTGGGTGTGATAGTGTGTGTATGATAGTGTGGGTGTTATAGTGTGTGTATAATAGTGTAGGTGTGAGAGTGTGGGTGTGATGATGTGTATATGATAGTGTGTGTATGATAGCGCGGGTGGTATAGTGTGTGTATGCTAGTGTGGGTGTGATAGTGTGTGCATGATAGTGTAGGTATGATAGTGTGGGTGTGCTAGTGTGGGTGTGAGAGTGTGTGTATTATAGTGTGGGTGTGAGAATGTGTGTATGATTGTGTGGGTCTGACAGTGTGGGTATGATAGTGTGGGTGTGATAGTGTGTGTATGATAGTGTGGGTGTGATAGTGTGTGTATGATAGTGTGGGTGTGCTAGTGTGGGTGCGATAGTGTGTGCATGACAGCGTGGGTATGATAGTGTGGATGTGAGAGTGTGTGTATGATGAGTGTGTGTATGATAGTGTGTGTATGATAGTGTGGGTATGCTAGTGTGGGTGTGAGAGTGTGTATATAATAGTGTGCGTGCTATAGTGTGTGTGTATAATAGTGTAGATGTGAGAGTGTGTATATGATAGTGTGGGTGTGAGTGTGTATGATAGTGTGGGTGTGAGAGTGTATGTACGATGGTGTGGGTGTGAGAGTGTGTATGATAGTGTGGGTGTGATAGTGTGGGTGTGAGAGTGTATGATAGTGTGGGTGTGAGTGTGTATGATAGTGTGGGTGTGATAGTGTGTGTATGATAGTGTGGGTGTGAGAGTGTGGTGTGTATGATAGTGTGGGTGTGAGAGTGTGTGTATGAATGTGGGATGTGTGTATAGTGTGTTATAGTGTGTGATAGTGTGGGTGTGATAGTGTGTATGATAGTGTGGGTATGACACTGACAGTGTGGTTTGTGTATGATAGTGTGGGTGTTATAGTGTGTGTATGATAGTGTGGGTGTGAGAGTGTGTGATGATAGTGTGGGTGTGATAGTGTGGAAAACCTGAGGTGTGAGTTTGTGTACGATAGTGTGCGTGTTATAGTGTGTAGATAATAGTGTGGGTGTGAGTGTGTATATGATAGTGTGGGTATGATAGTGTGGGTGTGATGAAGTGTGTGTATGATAGTGTGGGTATGAGTGTGGGTGATAGTGTGGGTATGATAATAGTGTCTGACACAAACTCTGGGTAGTGTTGTGTATAATAGTGTACGATGTTATAGTGTGTATATGATAGTGTGGGTGTGAGTGTGTATGATAGTGTGGGTGTGAGAGTGTATGTATGATGGTGTGGGTGTGATAGTGTGTATGATAGTGTGGGTGTGATAGTGTGGGTGTGAGAGTGTATGATAGTGTGGGTGTGAGTGTGTATGATAGTGTGGGTGTGAGTGTGTATGATAGTGTGGGTGTGAGTGTGTATGATAGTGTGGGTGTGAGAGTGTATGTATGATGTGTGGGTGTGAGAGTGTGTATGATAGTGTGGGTGT
Organism: Imbricaverruca yamaguchii; assembly: GCA_034440575.1. Classification (NCBI taxonomy): domain Eukaryota; kingdom Metazoa; phylum Arthropoda; class Thecostraca; family Neoverrucidae; genus Imbricaverruca; species Imbricaverruca yamaguchii. The sequence goes on along the minus strand of JAOTOL010001423.1, from coordinate 659,700 downwards.
GATAGTGTGGGTGTGATGATAGTGTGGGTGTGAAGTGTATGTACGATAGGTGTGGGTGTGAGAGTGTGTATGATAGTGTGGGTGATAGTGTGGGTGTGAGTGTGTATGATAGTGTAGGTGTGAGAGTGTGTATGATAGTGTGGGTGTGAGAGTGTGTGTATGATAGTGTGGGTATGATAGTGTGGGTATGATAGTGTGGGTGTGAGAGTGTGTGTATGATAGTGTGGGTATGATAGTGTGGGTATGATAGTGTGGGTATGATAGTGTAAGATGGTGTGGGTGTGAGAGTGTGTATGATAGTGTGGGTATGATAGTGTGGGTGTGAGAGTGTGTGTGTGTGATAGTGTGGGTATGATAGTGTGTGTATAATAGTGTGGGTGTGAGAGTGTGTGTATGATAGTGTGTGTGTGATAGTGTGGGTGTGAGAGTGTGTGTATGATAGTGTGTGTATGATAGTGTGGGTGTGCTAGTGTGGGTGTGAGAGTGTGTGTATGATAGTGTGTGTATGATAGTGTGGGTGTGCTAGTGTGGGTGCGAGAGTGTGTGTATGATAGTGTGGGTATGATAGTGTGGGTGTGAGAGTGTGTGTATGATAGTGTGTGTGTGAGAGTGTGTGTATGATAGTGTGGGTATGATAGTGTGGGTATGATAGTGTGGGTATGATAGTGTAGTATGATAACTCTGACACAAACTCTGGGTGTGAGAGTTTGTGTACGATAGTGTGCGTGTTATAGTGTGTGTATAATAGTGTAGGTGTGAGAGTGTGTATATGATAGTGTGGGTGTACTAGTGTGTGTATGATAGTGTGGGTGTGATAGTGTGGGTGTAATAGCGTGGGCGTGATAGTATGTTTGCGGAAATGCGTGATAGTGTGGGTGGACACGCGAGGACGTGGAGGTCTCATGTCTCCTCTCAAACGCCAGGTATTCCTGAGCATGTTGTCAGTCTAATGTACGCAAGTTCATGGCGGCTCCTTTCAACAAGTTCAATGTTATATATTCGAGAGTGCATTCCTTGCATTTGACGTGCTAGGCCCGCGACAGGCTTTGGAATGTTGGTAACGCCTCACAAGGTGACCCCGACCGATGTGACTGAGCACGTCGTGCACTTCGGTGAGCGCTAGAAAGCGTGTCACATTCCCCCATGACACGTGAACATGACCAATTACTGCTGAAGCGCATTGCGTATTAGGAAATTGTTCACTATCGATGGTTATTAACTGTGTTGTTTTCGATTTAATTTCAGACGAAGCAGTACATGTAATACTCAGAAGTTGACAGTAAAAATAGCATTGCGATGCTCGTCGTAATGATCTCTTCACGAAAAGTGTACGAACAAAAGAAAAATATGTAAGCAGCCAGTTTCACATTGTGCACCTGGAACTTAATGAGGCGACAGCGTTCTTTCCCACAAAACGTGTCGCGAAAAGTGTACAACAAACAGATTCTGGTTTGTTTGTGCTGTATCGTGATTAATTTGCCCGTCACCAAGATCAGGACTACCAACCAAAAATGTGACTACCGAGAACGTGCAGGCGACTTGACCTCTCCGACGAATGACCTCTCCGACGAGTGACCTCTCCAGCGGTGCCTCCATGCCTCTACAGTCCTCCCGACGACCTCTCCAACGAGTGATCTGTCGGACGAGTGTCCGCGGCGCTGGGCCACGGAGACCTGGTACCGCCCGGCGGCGGGTAGGCGGCGGCCCGCTCAGAGGTGACCGCCCCCGCCGCCGGGCCAAGGGACCGGCGGCGGCGGTGTGGCGGGCGCGGCGCAGGTGCGTCACCGCCCGTGACAAAATGGCTCGCCGGTGGACAGGACCAATACACCACCGCGCGCACGTTGACTCCGCCCTCGGCAGCGCGGCGTGCGGTGTCGGCTCGCCGGTCTATCTGCGGCCGCCCGCGCCATGGACGACCGCCGCAACCGCGCTCTCAGTGGAGACAGGAGGCGCCTGCCCACTGTCCGACAGAGGTGGCGCTTCTCCACCGCCGCCCAAGAGAGGTGGCGCATTATCCACCACCGCCCGATAGTTGTAGCGCTTCTCCACGGCCGCCCCGAGAGTTGTAGCATTATCCACCACCGCCCGAGATTGTAGCGCTTCTCCACGGCCGCCCCGAGACCCCCAAAATTTCCCACGCCCCCCCAAAGAGAAGAAATATTTTTCACCACCCCCCGAGAGTTGGAGCGCCTCTCCACGGAGAGAGGTAGCGTCTGCCGACTGCTGGAGACCGGTATACCTCTTGCTCTCGAACTGAAAGGTTCAAAATATTTATCGTCTATTACATGCGGCCTTCCAACTTCCCAAAATTGATGAAGGGTGCCTCTCGAGATGGAGGCGTCATTTATCCGTCATTGCGGATAGGAAGTGCGTCCCCGCCGCCCAGATTAGGAGGTGCTTCTCCGCATTCTAGATGAGAAATGCTCTTAGCTGGCTGTAACTGAGAAAGGGAAACCTCTGCACCACCTGAGTTAAGAGGCGCGGTGCATTATTGTCCATAGTCTTTTTTGTGTAATTGCAAAGCAGAAAGGATCGTTGTCGCAGAGTGACACAGGTTTCGTTTGGTTCCAAGATTTTAACCCTTTGACCACCGTTGCATATGCCCTCCACCGTGCCAGTACAAGTGCATTGCATACGCAGCACAAAGCCTTTCTTTGAATCTGCCCTCTGACACGCAGCAGTGGCTGTGAGGAACTCCTTTCGAGACGGCAGGAGACCGGGGGACCCTCCTCCTTCGCGGAAGAGGTTCGGCCGTCTGTGCAACCACTGACAAGAACGGGATGTGGTGGGCGGGCGACTGCACTGTTTGTAATCAATTGTTCCGGGTTGCAGCTGACAAAAATCCACCTGATCCAGCCACTAACCAGAACTTTGCGCCGTCTGACACCACCACAACGCCGGACCCGAAGCCTAAGCCCGACGAAAACATCGGTTACCGGCAAGTTCGCATCGCAAAAGTCCACGCGAGCCAGCGGATGACACAGGTGACGACATGGTGTCGGCTGTTCGATGTGAACGGGATCGTGGGAAGTCGAGTCGTGTCCAGAAGATACGGCCACACGTACTGGTAGCCGCGGCAGGTCGCCGCTCTCTCGCCGCCCCGTCGGTCGTGTTCTCACATAAACCTGCACAGTGGAAACAGGCCGGCGATGGTAGGATGCTGGAGACGACATTCCGTCCGTGTAGGGTTGGCATTTTACGTTGGTTTTTATTTTGCCCGTGCCTGAGCTATCCAAAACTAGGAATCGAAGACTTCTTTTTTTGCTTCCTGGTATAATTATTGCTCTGTGCAACAATTTGGTTTTTAATCTATCCACGCAAGCCTAGGCGACATTATATCGGTCGATGCTATGTAGCTACAATATATTGTTCATACTATGCTTATGTGGGTGTAATCCTGTGTTGCCCTAATGGAGGCTTTCTATAAGAAGGGGCAAGTTCTCAGTGGGGATACAGAGAGGATGACTCGTGTGTATATGTGATGCGCATGGTTTCTTAGACCTATCCGACTGTGCCACTGACAGTCACATTGGCGTGGACAGATGAGACAGAAAGATCACAACATTTCTTGTTAATCTAGCGCATCTTTTTCTAATGAGAAGGGGCTCTGCAGAGGGGCAGCTATGGCGAAGTTCGGAATGACCCAAGCTCCTAAGAAAAACATCGAAACACCACTGATGTGCATGCTGATCTTACTTGCTGTGAGGATGATAGAACCAACACCAGAAATTGAACTATTTAGCCCTATTAGCCAGTCAAACGTGGAGGCATTAGATCAGCGCGAAACATCGGATAAACTGCCTTTTACGGCCATTTAACCACAGCATCACCTCTCATGGATGAATGACCCATTGGAAACCTTCCTGCGGCGTCAAAGCTATCTCGAGTTGTGATAGGCACCGGTTCGTCTGCAAACGAAAGTGTGGTATATATATATATATATATATGTGTGTGTGTGTGTATATATATATGTGAGAGCCAGAGGAGACAGAAGCAAAGATATGGATGAAGGGAAGAGAAAATGAGAACGAGAGAAATAGTGCGACGAGGAAGGAAGGTGAGGGGCGAGGGAGACGGCAAGAAGAAAGACGAGTTGATGCGGTCATTCCAGCAGTTCCATGCTCGGCTGAGTTCTAGTTGCGGACACTGCAGCAGTTCCATGCTCGGCTGAGTTACAGTTCGACCGGCCGGCGCCCGACCCACTAGCGCTGAGTGTTATTTCTGTCGACGGCCGCGGCCAATGAAAGGGATGCGAACAAGAGGACGAGGGAAGCGGAGAGAGACGGTGAACAGGCGGCGCGATACCATCTCCCGCACGAGCTGGGTCGTGGCGCGCTCCAGTGAGCCTGCGTCCAGTCGCCTGGCTGGCTCGGGCCGAGTCTGTGTATGTGGCAGCTGGTGTTAGGAACCGCGCGCGGCGGGGGGGCAAAGGGGAGACGGAGCGCGCGTGTCCTATCTGAACGAGAGCAGAATGCCAGTGGTAATGAGAGAAGCCCAGTCAGCAGCAGTGTCGGCAACGGAAGGACTACAGACAGGGGCGGGCACAGAGAGGCGTGTGCCCGTCCCAGCTGGCAAACTGAAATAAGCGCTGCCGTCGACAAATTCGTACTGGGCACCAATTGCTTCGTCGGAGCGCAATCGATGCTGAATTAGTGCAACAAATAGTGCTCCAAATCGCCTGTGAAAATGCGCTTCTGCTGCCAAAGGCTTCCCTGTCACCAAACAGCATGCATTTAACCCCTGGAATGTCTTGAATGTGTCTCAGTAACCACGAGCACATCTGTCCAAAATGCGCCTCATCACCAGAACCGTCCCTGTCGCCAAGGCACTAAATGCGCCTCATCACCAGAACCGTCCCTGTCGCCAAGGCACTAAATGCGCCTCATCACCAGAACCGTCCCTGTCGCCAAGGCACTAAATGCGCCTCATCACCAGAACCGTCCCTGTCGCCAAGGCACTAAATGCGCCTCATCACCAGAACCGTCCCTGTCGCCAAGGCACTAAATGCGCCTCATCACCAGAACCGTCCCTGTCGCCAAGGCACTAAATGCGCCTCATCACCAGAACCGTCCCTGTCGCCAAGGCACTAAATGCGCCTCATCACCAGAACCGTCCCTGTCGAGAAACCTCTCACCAGGTCCTGTCCAAGGCACTAAATGCGCCTCATCACCAGAACCGTCCCTGTCGCCAAGGCACTAAATGCGCCTCATCACCAGAACCGTCCCTGTCGCCAAGGCACTAAATGCGCCTCATCACCAGAACCGTCCCTGTCGCCAAGGCACTAAATGCGCCTCATCACCAGAACCGTCCCTGTCGCCAAGGCACTAAATGCGCCTCATCACCAGAACCGTCCCTGTCGCCAAGGCACTAAATGCGCCTCATCACCAGAACCGTCCCTGTCGCCAAGGCACTAAATGCGCCTCATCACCAGAACCGTCCCTGTCGCCAAGGCACTAAATGCGCCTCATCACCAGAACCGTCCCTGTCGCCAAGGCACTAAATGCGCCTCATCACCAGAACCGTCCCTGTCGCCAAGGCACTAAATGCGCCTTATCACCAGAACCATCCCTGTCGCCAAGGCACTAAATGCGCCTCATCACCAGAACCGTCCCTGTCGCCAAGGCACTAAATGCGCCTCATCACCAGAACCGTCCCTGTCGCCAAGGCACTAAATGCGCCTCATCACCAGAACCGTCCCTGTCGCCAAGGCACTCCTGTTGCCAAGGATCTTCTGCCCCAATGGTACGCAAAGACGTCGCTTTCACTAATAATTCCTCTGAGGATGACGCGAGAGGCTCCCCTGTCTCAAATTCTTCCCTATCCAGAACGGATCAACAAGTGTTTGAAGAAGAAAAGGCGTCCTCCCGGGGGTGCATAAATTGGCTGGAAGTCGCCCCAGCCCTCAATAGTTTGACGAAAATGAGTCACGTGGTCGGAAAGCACCACGCATTTTTCAGAATGACATCGAAACTGGTATAAGCCGACAATCACCATTTCCGCTCCAAATGAGGTGAGAGGGAGCGACCGCCCCTCCATCTCCTCCCTCATATTCAAACCTGCCCCTGCCAACAAAGGTTCCCTCGGCACAAGTGCGCCGATGCCACCAATGGCGCACATACCTCAATGTCGCGGTGAGTCCATGTGGCTGAGAGCTCGCCAGAGGGAACGGTGCCCTCATCTCAACGGCACCACAGATCGAACTCACCTTCAGGCCATCGCTTTCCTCTCACTTCTATAAACTACTCCTTTATAGCTCGTGTTGCAAGCATGGTGTGTGTAGTGCAGATAGTGATATGGGTATTGTATTATTTTGGCGTATGAATGTTTGTTGCGCATCTGCTCCCACTATTGACCACCACAAATATATCCTTTCTTTGTAGATATCTGCGAGTTATACCCAGACTGTCCAAAATAGCCACTGCACGTGGAGGGCATGTATCGTGAAATAAATAAATAAATAAATGAAGGAATCACTCATGAAAATATCCCTGTCATAAAAGGGCCCTACTTACCAAGGTGTATTTCATCAAAGACGCCTCTATCGCCTGTGCTGTTTTCATAAGCAGCCCTTAACTTCTACTCCAACGGTCAATAATACCACATTCACACACGCGATGAATTATTTTGCTTCTCTTGAAAAATGCACGAATAAACATGTAATTCCGAATCATCTTCATTATGTGATGTTATTATGTAGTGGTTCGCGTTACAACTAGTAGCTGGTAAAATTGAATGAATTGCCTGAACTTTACTTGCCTTGCCGACGTTTTTATTTCGTTTTGTTCGTATTATCCGGAACCTTGAGTGAAGAATGAGTTTGCATGTTTTCTGCCATGATATTATGCATGCTCGCTATTTATTTCGGTCACGCAATGGTTTATCTTTCATTAATCTCATAATACAGTGCGACGTTTCTATTTTAATATACATTTATTTTGTGCAGGTGTATAAAACTTTTCAAGTTTGGCACTAACAAACAACTTGTTTTTATTTGAAGTTTTGCTGTTTTCTGCATCAAGCCGTGTGTTGCTGTGTTTGCTAAAGCATGCTCCTTCCTGTCCAGTTCGTCCCTGGCTACCTATATTGGTATAAGGTGGAAGTATCCTCAGCTTACAATGAGGTTATAAGAGCACAACTTTTAATTTGCGGAATAGTGGCGAGACTGTTAGTGGGGTCTCTGGAAGATTGCTCAGCTGGAAGTTTAGGAGGCCATTTAATGGGAATAACAACATTTCTGGAGTATATGCAGGCAAGCTGGAACATTGAATTGCCTGCCTTCAGGGGTATGCGTTTATATCCATTTGTGGGTGCGCATGCAAAACAAGTATTGCATGTGAACACCGACGAGATGGTTAGGAAACTGCGAAGAGTGCCCATCAACTCCATCTCAGCTCAGCGATATTATTTAAAGACATAAAGACATCAAAATTAGTACAATTATGAACCTCAAGGGCACTTCTTGGTTGCACTCTGGAGAATGAACCAGTTGCACACCAAATCCGTGGATCAGCCCTCCATGGAATACTGAAAAGCAAGCCCTCTATTCTTATAATGATATGCTGTTTTTAAAGAAGTTCAATGTGCTGCAACTGACAATGGTTTCTGGCAGCTGGTTCCAGTATTCTACTACCCTGTTGGTGAAGAAAGGCTGCCTTAACCTTGTCCTGCTCTGATTAACTTTAATTTTGAATTCATGACTTCTAATTGCATCATTTCTGTTAAGTTCAAACATTTCCCTGAGATGTCCCTTCTGACCATTAACAAATTTAAATACCTCGATGAGATCTCCTCTCAGCGTTCTATATCTAAGTGAAAACATATTCAACCTGCATACGAACATTGGCGTATATTCACCAATGTGCAAGTAGCAGACAATAATCGCATCTCTCTGGACGGAAATGCATCATAACCTTCACAGCTCATAAGACGTGTTTTTATTGCTAGATGCTTCCCTGAAACCAGCTGGTTATGCGTCTGGCGGTACGGTGGCTTGGCCCACCGGATTTTCACACGGCGCCGTGCCCACTCAGGTCCAACACAGGTCGACACGGTGTTAATCCCGTGTAAATCTGCAGACAAGGTGAGCACCCGTCCTCCGCCGACGCGCTCCCAAGGCCGCCATCGCCATCTCCGGCCGACGCCAACGTTCTCGCACACCGGTCCAGCGCGGCCGACCGACTCAGCGGGAAGGCTGCGCACAACCGACCCGGCGGGAAGGCTGCGCACAACCGCCGGCGACACCGGCCACGAGATCACGCGAGCGTCCAGTCACGCGCCGGCCCGGCGCAAATACAACGGCAGCGGGCCGTGCAACGCCGCCGGTCGGGCCTCTGCCCATTGTTCCAGAGCCGCCCGTCTCGGTGGGCGCCCGGCCGGAAGCCGTCGTGTCGACACGAGCGCCCGCCGCCGAAAGCGGAGTCGCCGCGTTTGTCGCGCCGGTTGTCGCGCAGAGCCGTCAGCTTTCCGGGAAACCGGTGACGTAAGCTGTGCACTGTGCACTATGCACTATGCACTGTGCATGTCCCGCACGGGTGTGGTCCGTCACGCGCGATGGCCGGCGTGCCGGTGATGATGAAACCCGCGCGCTGCGGGAGTTCACCGCGCTTCGGCCGGCCGACACTTCGGTCTGCCCCGCCCAGTGTGCAGACACACGGAGCCTCGCCGGAACCGGTCATACGTGCAGAGCAGCAAATCAACGGAGACATGGCGCTGTCGCACGCAACTCCGGACCTTGTTGGACGTGCGCAATTTCACCAGACTTCGCCTGGATCCTGCAGCTATGTCGTTTTATATTTCACACTAAGTTTCCTGTGAGGGTGCATATATAACCTTTCTGAGTTATATGTAAAGTCATGCAAGGTGTATATATATATATATATATATATATATATATATATATATATATATATATATATATATATATATATATATGTCACAGTTAATACAAGCGGCCTGTGCTTTCGTATCCATTGACTTCTCATTCGTATGTCACGAGAGGTGATGCTAAGCGTTAAAGCTAATGATAGCGACATAACCTGATAAGCACCAGCTGTTGGATAGACTTGAGAAATCTTTCGCCCTGTCGTCACTTGAAAAGTTGTGAGATCGAAAATAACGGGCGTCTCCGGACGCATAGGCTTAGCGTCATCACTAAGGGGGAAGGGGATTCGCACAACCACATGCGAATGAATGCTTACCATCTCTTACTAAGACTGCTCTAACTGTAGTATTCAAATACTCCCCACATGGACGATGAACTAATCGCACGAAGCTGAATTCGATCTTCCCTTTAATTATACCCTGACCAGGGATCGGGCAGAGTGGCAGTGAAACCAGGGGTGCCTTTGAAGGAGGTGGATGAGGTGAGAGATATCTGAGAGGGGAGAGGGGTGACATGAGAGGCGCCTGTAAAGGGAGAGGGGTGACATGAGAGACGTCTAAGAGGGGAGAGGGGTGACATGAAAGGCGCCTATGAGGAGAGAGGGGTGGCATGAGAGGCGCCTGTGAGGGCAGAGGGGTGACATGAGAGGCGGCTGTAAAGGGAGAGGGGTGACATGAGAGGCGCCTGTGAGGGCAGAGGGGTGACATGAGAGGCGGCTGTAAAGGGAGAGGGGTGACATGAGAGGCGGCTGTGATGGCAGAGGGGTGACATGAGAGGCGCCTGTGAGGAGAGAGGAGGCGTGCCATCCTGCCATTTGCCAATGGAGACTCGACGCCGACGTGGCGCCAATGGAGACTCGACCCCGACGTGGCGCCAATGGAGACTCGATGCCGGCCACGTGGCTCACGCGAGGCGGGCTGGTTGCGGCCCGTCTCCGGCAGTCACAGGCTGACCGCAGCGGCAGCGGCCATTGGTCACTTCACTTCACCAATCCGAGCCGGCATTGCTCGTCGACCGATGCATACATGAATTCAAAGCAGGGATGCGACTGAAAACCGGCTTAGTGTCCGGTGAATGTAGACACGGTCGATTATGACGTCAATACTGTGAAACTTTAAGTCAGTGAACAGCGTGTTGAGCTAGCTCAATTTCGTGGCAATGCATGCGTTATGAATCTCGCTTCCGATCTCGCCCTGCGCACTCTTAAGTCATTCTGCATGTGAGAAACAACTCAATGATTCTAAAGAAGAATTACTCAGATAAATATCCCTTTTAGTATAAATGTATTTCACCTTGAATTAGCTAGCTGAGATTAGTTCTAAATACATTGGAATGCTCCCTACAACCATCGGGCACAAGTCTTTTTGCAGAGAGATGTGCTTATTTTGACCTGTTATTGCCTTGAAGACTTTCAAATCATCCGCAAATTTCAAAACCTCACTGCTTAGGCCACTTTCAATGTTATTTACAAATATAATGAACAGTAGTGGCCCTAGTAGTGAGTGACCCCTGGGGGACTCCATTAAGAACATTTTGCCATGATGACTTTGTACCATTTAGCATCACTCTTTGCTGTCTATCTGAAAGCCACAACTCTATCCATTTTAAGATACTACCTGCAATACCATGGGCCTGAAGCCGTATCGTAAACCGTGCATGGGGTACCTTGTCAAAGGCCTTACTAAAGTCAAGATATGCTACATCACCTGACTTCCCTGACAAGTAATTGCTTGCTGACACTAAGCTATCCTCAACTGTTACTGTAACTGGCTAGCCGTTACATCACCAGGTTTCATTCGAAGTCACCAGCAGCCACCATATATCGATATCGGTTGTCATTACTAAGCGCATGCATGTATATAACAGCACTGCCTCATCAATGGCGTGTCAGTGAACATCAGCCGAGTGAAGTGTGCATTGTTGGACAAAAATCAAAATTTGCAGCTCATCCAAGCACACCAACTACTGATTCAAATCACCTGGTCTCACTTTCCCTCTGAGCGCAGACAAACCGTGACATTAAACGGGACAAGCATGATCTCAGAAGTCCTTTAGCCACAGCACTGTGGCTTCAAACTTGAAGCAGTATTCATCAAAAGTGTAAGGGATCTTGTAGCGATTGCATAGATGACCATATCGTAATATCACGCTTCTCACGAATGATGAACTTAGGATGAAAATATATGACTCCGTCATATGTATTTCTATAAGGCCAGGATCAGATTGGACCCCGTGTCCAATCTGAAAAGCAATCATGCTCCGTGCTGCCATCTGACCGCCGGCGAGGAAAGTAAAAATCGGCTGCGATCCGAACTGATCGTCGAGAACTGCCGGCCGGTACCACTGCGTCCGTCCGTCCGTGCGTCCTTAGCTACTGCTGGTTGGTAAGGTGTGGCTCAGTCAGCTCGCCCATACGTCGCGAAGCTGAGCTGCTCACCAGACCGCAGCGACCTCCGGGTGGCTGAATTATTGGCATAGGCACCAGATCGGCGCTCACCGAAGTATGTCTGGCGTGACTCTGGTGGGAGATGACTGTGGTGCGTGTTGCGTATTGCGGTCGGCGGATTAATAGGCTGGAAGCCAGCTGAGCGTTTTTTTTCTTGTGGTCTAGCCTCCAGCCGTTCATGAAAAAGCTATACCATTTGATGCTGCTAAACCACACAATCATGTGAAGGCGCATGCGCGCTTCGCGCGGGGATTTTAAACACACATGTGACGAGAAGGCCAAATATGCCGATGCACCTCTGCGGCGCAGAATACGCCGCTATTCCCAATGCTCAATTTGGCATAGGTGTTGCATGAAAAAGTCAACGCGGGCACCCATAATCGAAGCCGTATCTCCTGGCTATTTTTTTCAGCGGAGTTGCCTTTTATTTCGGAGAATGTCGCATGTTTTGCGACATTCACCTGCAAAATTGATGGTGAAATTGTGTCAATGGAATGTTCACCATCAGGCATTCAGACTTAAAGGAGCTTAGCTTAGCACGACATATGACAGGCATAGGAGGTGAGGGGTCACGACATCCAGTTATGCACTGTCCATGGCGTTAATCATTAGCCAGATGGGACAATATTAAGCTAGCCCGTCAACATTTCCCTGACGCTCCTTCGCCTTACAGTAGCACACGGAAAGAAAGCAAACAGCATTTGTTAATTGCAACACCCGGCATACTTGCAGAATGTAAAAACTGAACATGCTCTTCGGCGTTGGTGGAGTCGATCTCGATGCTGCCGCATATAAATTGGCAGTTCAGTTCCAGCATACGTTCTGCCAAAACATATGATCTGAAGAACTCATTGCCAATGCAGGCTAAAGGTCAACGCAATTTTGTTCCCTGGCTGGGGCTACGAATCTGCTGCCAGCCACATGGAATCGCAAAACACCATTATTATGGAGTAGTGCAGGCCTGTAAGGCTATGCAACCGGCAGCTGCTTAGTAGTAACAGAGCCAGCAAATGCCTTCATTATGAAGAAAAACAGCCAAAAGTTGGCAGCATTTGCAGTAGCGGAATGCGGATGAATTTCCGTAGGAGCACCGTGCTGTCCCATCGGATGTTTCCTTCACGGGTACATTCACTCTAATTGCAATTAATTTGTCAGAAAATAGTAACTGACAAGACAGAAAAGACACCTGCCTACGCAGACAATTTGCAAAGTTGAAAACCGTCAAGGCTATCTCAATTCATGTGCCAGGTGCTGCTCCGGAAGTGATATCTGTCTCAGGGGGAACTCCGAACCCTGCTCTGGAAGTGATATCTGAATCAGGGGAATTCCGAGCCTTGCGTGCTTATCGCAACCCCAGCCGGCTCAACTGCACTCACACGAACGGTGCACACAGCATCAACAATCCCAGCCAGCCCCAACTACACTCACACGGTCGGTGCACACAACATCGACAGCCCCAGCCAGCTTCATGTACACTCACGGACGGTGCACACACTATAGAGGTTGCATCATCATAAAGCCCATCACACAAGGACGTGACGCACTGGTCGCCGGTCGCAGCGGTCATGCGTGGCCTTGTGGAAGGTGAGCCGGCTACCAGATGCAATCTGGTCGGCATTGAACCACCTGTTCGGCAGGAACAGAACGGCCGACCACAGAGGCGGCTGGCGTCATTACACTAATCTGCAGTCAGGAACCACTAGGCGTGCGCACGTGCCTGATTTATTTTGTGGACACTTCACCGTTGACCCACATTATTGTGACTGGTCAACCTTGGGGAAACTGAACGGCGTTAGCAAAAGTACAAGGTGAGGAGAGGGCCGTGTTCTAGCTTTGACATAATTATTAGGTTGGAATCGAGAATTCGGATTAATCATGTGGTGATGTTGAGCATTGCCATCAGATGAACATAAAATCAGGCGCATATTCTTCAAACCATGGCAACTGCATCCCGGCCAATGGTGGGCTTACCTTGGATTCGGCCCCACAGTTCCATAACGTGCAAACTGGGCAATATTAGAAAGCGACACAAGTTGCCAGTTACGACGAAGTCCGGGTGAGGCTTCACCGTGCAGATGCGAAACAGTCAGCATTCATGTGCATACGAAACAGTCAGCATCCATGTGTGTACATGCGAGGAAAATTCATATGCTAGGTCACGTTTTTCACAGTTAGAAACCTTCCCTTTGTTCTTTTTTGCGTCGTTTCGAGTCTTAATTTTCTCACCCAAGATCAGGTCAGCTCTTCTAATTTAGATCGTCGCTACCTTTCGTCGCATAATTTAATCTGCATTACTCGCAGCCTGTGTTCCAAGATGGGATTTTGCGCCGGCACCACGTGCCTGCACGACTCGTTTGGGATTGGCCGACCGCCGATCACGTGACCTGCGTGTCCCGAGGCTGAAGGTCAACTGTGCTAGTGGCAGTGCGCTACATTATACAGTACCAAGCGATGTGTGCGCGGCAAAGGCTGGATGGTGAAGCGGAAAACGGAAGGGGCCGCTTCACATGGTGCCAACTTTCCAACTTCTACAATTCAGTACAGTGTACTTAAGTTCATATGCATGTGTACATACATTGATAATGATTGTTTGTATTTAAATATATATATATATTTAAATATATATATATATATATATATATATATATATATATATATATATATATATATGCACTCATCATTAATGAGCCTCTCCTTCATGAGGCAGGCTTTTCCACTGCACGGTGACCACTAAAAAATTTGCGTATTAGTTGCCCGACACGTGCAACGCACTTTGAGGAACTTCCGTCGCCCGCGGCACAACTCACACGCGACTCAAGGAAAGCAAGCATGCAGGCGCGCAAACATACTCCCACACAATCTTCAAGAACCTAAAGCAACACTTAAGTGTCTACATTCAGTCACACCCATATCGGCTTTGATGAGTTTGAGATTCGCGTGCATCACAGTCGTCAGCCGCTACCAATTTCGGAGAGGATGGAGCCAATTTCGGCGGATGCGGAAAAGTATTCCCTGCGTTGTTTTAAGCCGAACACGCCGCTTCTGAGATCGGGCTTCTCTGCCGAACTTCGCTAATATGCTCAACTTTGGATCAGCTGGGTCGAATGATCTGTGTAGTTTATATTTAGTTATGAAGTGGCTGCATTTTGGCACGAGATTGGAAGCATCAAGACGCATATCACCATAGCCTGTCAAGGGAGTGTTGTTGCTGTCGACCCATCACTCTCTGTAACAACGGTATGATGCCCGACTCTGTGCCTACGATGCATATGATGCGTCCGACTCTGTGCCACCTAAATTTGCCTATGGATAATTGCAAGCAGTATATGCGACCTTCAGCCCAAATAATCAACCGAGTAATACATTTGCGGACAGCCTCAGTACAAGCGCAATACTTTGATCAGTGCCTTCGCGGTTACGCCACATGCTCGCCACACTTGATAATCAAGTGGATTACCAGGTGTCGCGAACACATGGCGCAATGTCAATGTACTGACAAGAGTACTGCGTTCGTGCTGGAATTGTGTTCATATTAATATGCATGCACGTATACATCCATGCATGTAGTATGTATGCATCTATTCATGTGTGGATGTATGTATGTATATGTGTATTCCTGCATGTATGTATGTATGCATGCATGTATGCATTATGTATGCATGTACGTGTGTATGTATGTATTATGTATGCATATATGTGTGTATGCAATAAGTATGTATGTGTGTATGTATGTATGTATATGTGTATGCATGTATGTATGTGTGTATGTATGCATGCATGTGTGTATGCATGTACATGTGTATGCATGCATGTATACATGCATGTGTATATGTATGTATGTATGCATGTATGTATGCATGCATGTACGCATGCATGTATGCATGTATGCATGCATGCATATTGAAGGCCACCACATCAGAAGACTGTCACATGATAATGACGGAGAAATGCAACCCCGGTATGGTTGGCATGGCGTACTTTTGCGACAGGTGTGTTATTGATAGCTTCTTTTAGATGCGCTGCTTTATTTGAGGGCACCCTAATAACATAGCGTAAGGAGACTAATCAGACACAGTTATGGGTGCAAAATGACCCTGGTAGTCGACGCGCCCCTAAACTCCAATTCATCATCATGAAGACTAATCAGACTTCACCAAACAGCTTCTTCACATCCACAGTTGGACAACCTAAGCTCATGTCTTTGCATGCGGCAATGCTATTAAGTCGTTTGGTGTCAGTAGGGTAGTGATTTTAGGTTGCTCGTGAACTTGGTTGTGCTGTGAACGTATCGTCTTCTCACCACGTGTTACGCTTGCGTGTCTTTTCCACCAGACGGAGCGATGTAAACGTAAATTGTGTCAACATAGCCTGTCACTGAACTGAAGCGTGGCGTGAAACGTGGCAGTATGTCTCCTATGACCGACCGTCCCGATCAAGTGGCCACGGTCTCCTATCCTCCCGGTGCCAATCGCGTCTTGGCAGCCTGGTCGTAAAACAGAGCGATTCATGTAAATTGCGTGTGGCAGTTGTAAGAGATACGCGGGCTGATTATCTCGCTAGAATTCGTTCGCCTTCTGTATTGGAAGCTCTGAACATTTACTTCAGAAACATCAGCGGGGAGGAGGCGGAATAGCAACAAATATCGACCGAATGGTGACACATCCATAGAGATGCGTAGTTCTAAAAAATGTGCAGCTGCTGACCATCGTTTCAGCTTCAGCCATCATCAGAGCTTCACCAGCGCAGCCTCTCGGTCATGCACGACACAGCGCCGGCCATCCGCAGCCTCTCGGCCACGTACGACACAGTGGCGGCCATCGTCTCGGTCATGTACGACACAGCGCCGGCCATCCGCAGCCTCTCGGCCACGTACGACACAGTGGCGGCCATCGTCTCGGTCATGTACGACACAGCGACGGCCATCCGCAGCCTCTCGGTCATGTACGATACAGCGGCGGCCATCGTCTCGGTCATGTACGACACAGCGGCGGCCATCGTCTCGGTCATGTACGACACAGCGGCGGCCATCGTCTCGGTCATGTACGACACAGCGGCGGCCATCGTCTCGGTCATGTACGACACAGCGGCGGCCATCGTCTCGGTCATGTACGACACAGCGCCGGCCATCCGCAGCCTCTCGGTCATGTACGACACAGCGGCGGCCATCGTCTCGGTCATGTACGACACAGCGGCGGCCATCGTCTCGGTCATGTACGACACAGCGGCGGCCATCGTCTCGGTCATGTACGACACAGCGGCGGCCATCGTCTCGGTCATGTACGACACAGCGGCGGCCATCGTCTCGGTCATGTACGACACAGCGGCGGCCATCGTCTCGGTCATGTACGACACAGCGGCGGCCATCGTCTCGGTCATGTACGACACAGCGCCGGCCATCCGCAGCCTCTCGGTCATGTACGACACAGCGGCGGCCATCGTCTCGGTCATGTACGACACAGCGGCGGCCATCGTCTCGGTCATGTACGACACAGCGGCGGCCATCGTCTCGGTCATGTACGACACAGCGGCGGCCATCGTCTCGGTCATGTACGACACAGCGGCGGCCATCGTCTCGGTCATGTACGACACAGCGGCGGCCATCGTCTCGGTCATGTACGACACAGCGGCGGCCATCGTCTCGGTCATGTACGACACAGCGGCGGCCATCGTCTCGGTCATGTACGACACAGCGGCGGCCATCGGCGGACTCGGGGACGGAGGCGGGGCAGGAGCGGTCGTAACTGTGCCGTTCCCGGACGGACGCAGCGGCGCCGACGGCCGCACGGCCGCACGGCCGTCGCCGCCTGGGTGTCTGCCTCGTACGAGCCCGCCCGTCCAACGGGTTGGCTCGTAAATTATCCGCCGAGGAGTGGCTCGTCGGTGGAGCGCCGGCACCCGCCACATCCACTCACAGACGATGCTCCACGTCGGCGCGGGAAGGTCGGCATGTCGTCAGGGCGCTGGCCGAGCCGCACGGCACCCGCTGAGGGGGGACGCTCGGTGGACCGATGGCAGAAGGTTGGAACACTGACCGAGCCGCGAGGCCTTCACTGTGTGGAGGGGGGGGGGGGCGCTCGGTGGACTGATGGCAGAAGGCTGGAACCCTGACCGAGCCGCGAGGCCTTCACTGTGTGGGGGGGCGCTCGGTGGACTGATGGCAGAAGGCTGGAACTCTGACCGAGCCGCGAGGCCTTCACTGGGGGTTGAGGGGGGGGTTGCGCTGGGTGAACTGATGGCAGGATGCTCGTGATGGTTTTTGTCCGCCGCTGTGATCGGTTGAGCAGTACCAAGCCAAGGTTGACTGATGTGTGGACGATATGGGCCTCAGGCACCCTCCAATTTCATGTCAGGAGCGAACACCAGATAGGGCTTGGGTACGTGCTCCTTCCCCTAAGCCGTCGTACACCGAGTTGCCCGGTGTCATTGTTCTGAGACCATAATCGACGAGCAGGCACTGAGCTATGTTCGGAGTGTTCCGGTATCACCTAAGCCTGGTCCCAGCCCGACGGTTCTGCTCCCGCTCCACCCATTCAACGCCCGGGAGCTGCTTCCACAGCAGGCTAATCGCGTAACATTAAGGACGATAATGCTGTCTGTGGGAGCAGCCCGTTGAGCCTAGTTGCCACCGTGGACACGTGTCGCCGCCTGCCACGGGCACGAGCTGACACGTGGCACGTGCCTCGGACAACTCAAGGCTCCCGAACCAGACACCGCGGCGAATTCTGCGCGCGCGCGCGACGAGGGGCCCGTCGTCAGGAGACAAAGGTCTAGCCGGGGCGGTCCGTTGGAATCGGGTGTCGCCTTTCATCGCGAGAAGAGCGCCATCCGCGCCCGAATCACGGCCGCTGCCGAACTCTTTGATCTCGTCGGTGTCCTGCACCATGCGGCACACAGTTTGGCTAGTGTAGTGTAGTGCAACACACGGTTTGACTGGTGTAGTGCAGTGCGACACACATCTTTGCTAGTGTAGTGTAGTGCGACACATAGTTTGGCTATTGTAGTGTAGTGCGACGCACAGTTTGGTTATTGTAGTGTAGTGTGACACAGAACTTAGCTAGTGTAGTGTAGTGCGACACACAGCTTGGCTATTATAGCGTGGTGCGACACCTGTTGGCGGACTCGACTGTCGTGCACGCCGCTCGACCCGATGCGGGACTGGTGTTTGGCGGCTTCTGGGCGTTTGCCTCCTTTTTGGGCGGTTTTCAGGCGGATTGCTGTGAGCAGCCGACTGCCGGTGTACGGCGCGACTCGACAGATGTGCTCTGTGATGAGGGCGTCGCCAATGTGTAGCGAACACGCCCTGGTTCGACTGGCCACACACATGGCAAAAACGTGGTGGCCAGAATGCGTGGGCCGTTCGGACAATGCTCACCGATCCGACGGAATACATGAAAAAGCTGGGGAATGCTTGTCGTCGGAGCGCACCGAGGAATTTAATCGTGCCTCCCAGGTGAAAATATTGTACTTGAATGGCCTAACAGGCCGTGTTTTTGTGCATGGGCCCGTTGCCGAGTTGTGCGATCGGTTATCTGTATCCAATAGCTTCGGACGTGGCGCACCTTGATGGATTTATGTGACAGCCGATGCGGCGTTGGCGGGTGCACGTTCTGCCCGGGCGGGCCGACATTTGCCGGTCGTGACGGCGGGGCCACTGCGGCCGCTGGCGGCGCGCCACCTTCCCGCCGGCGCGCCGCCTTCCCGCCGGCGCGCCGCGACAGTTGCGACACGCGGACGCGAGACTGCAACCCGACCACAGCCTTGAACCCAATCACGACACCCATCTCCGACCACGTGACCGGCGACGTCGGCGGCCGCCCTCGGAGCCGCGCCGTGTCCGTGCCCGACGCCGCCACGTTGCCCTGCGACTGGCGGTCGTAGCGGCCGACCGGGCTGTGGTCATGTCCCTGTGGTATCAGGGGACGGCCGGGCTGTGGTCCCGTCCCTGTGGTATCAGGGGACGGCCGGGCTGTGGTCCCGTCCCTGTGGTATCAGGGGACGGCCGGGCTGTGATCCCGTCCCTGTGGTATCAGGGAACGGCCGGGCTGTGGCCCCGTCCCTGTGGTATCAGGGCGGCCGGCGCCCTGTCCCTGTGGTATCAGGGGACGGCCGGGCTGTGTCCGCCCCGTCCCTGTGGTATCAGGGGACGGCCGGGCTATTGTCCTGTCCCTGTGGTATCAGGAGGTCCCTGTTATCAGGGGACGGCCGGGCTGTGGTCCCGTCCCTGTGGTATCAGGGGACGGCCGGGCTGTGGTCCCGTCCCTGTGGTATCAGGGGACGGCCGGGCTGTGGTCCCGTCCCTGTGGTATCAGGGGACGGCCGGGCTGTGGTCCCGTCCCTGTGGTATCAGGGGACGGCCGGGCTGTGGTCCCGTCCCTGTGGTATCAGGGGACGACCGGGCTGTGGTCCCGTCCCTGTGGTATCAGGGGACGGCCGGGCTGTGGCCCCGTCCCTGTGGTATCAGGGGACGGCCGGGCTATTGATCCTGTCCCTGTGGTATCAGGGGACGGCCGGGCTGTGATCCCGTCCCTGTGGTATCAGGGGACGGCCGGAATATTGTCCTGTCCCTGTGGTATCAGGGGACGGCCGGGCTGTGGTCCCGTCCCTGCGGTATCAGGGGACGGCTTGGCTGTGGTTCCGTCCCTGCCGTATCAGGGAACGGCCGGGCTGTGGTCCCGTCCCTGTGGTATCAGGGGACGGCCGGACTGTGGTCCCGTCCCTGTGGTATCAGGGGACGGCCGGGCTGTGGTCCCGTCCCTGCCGTATCAGGGAACGGCCGGGCTGGCTACGGTCCTGCCCCCGCCGTTGCGGATGACGCAGGCGCAGCGACTGCTGTGCGCGCCGCCGCCAGCTCGCCAGGCGCCCAATAGGCTATCAGATGCCGCACCGACCCATCCTGCGGCGGTCACTGCGGCGGTGACTGCGGCGGTCACTGCGGCGGTGACTGCGGCGGTGACTGCGGCGGTCACTGCGGCGGTGACTGCGGCGGTGACTGCGGCGGTCATTGCGGCGGTGACTGCGGCGGTCACTGCGGCGGCGGCGGCGGCGGCGGCGGCGGCGGCCCGGCCGGTCGCGTGACGCCGTGACGTGTCTCGGTGTGTTCGCCCGCCCGGTCGTCACTCAACGTCGCCTCTCGCTTTGACTGGCGTGATGTCATCCGCGCCAGCGGCGAGACATCGGCGAGCGCCACCACGCCCAGATGGTGGCCCTCCGCTCGTATGTCGCCTTTGAGAAAATGTGGCGTCCGAGCCATGTCGATGTTGGCAGGATGTTGCCAACTACGCCATTGCTGCCGTCAGTCACATTAGGCTGCTGCCAGTGGCTGCTTTGGGCATGTGGCCGTCCCGCCTTATCCACGGGCGCGGAGGCCGCCGCCAGACGGCGGCCCAGTAAGCCGCCGACTGGGGAAAAAGGCGCCGGTGCCGGGATTCGATCCGGCAGCCGGCCGGTCATTTGCCCGGCGGCGGTGTCGGTGGTGGCACCGCGGTGCGGCCACGACGCGCCGCCAGCCGGTCACACTCGGCAGCGAGCTCACCTGGGCCGACATTGGCCGCATTTCTGCCAGGGCCGTCGCGACATCTGCCATTTTGTGGCGCGCCGGGAATGTCGGCCCGACCGGACCGCTTCCACCCGGTGTCACCCGATAATCGGACACGGCCAACCGCGCTAATCGGCAGTGTGTTCATCATTGCAAACTGTTCCAGTTCGCCCCAGTATGCTTGCGCTCGAAGCTGGCGCCCGTCGAGGCGCTCTGATAATAAGCTAGTTGGATGGGTAGTTTTATCTTCTCCCGGGAGTGACCGGACACATTCTTACCTTTCATGGGTAGTATCGGTTAAGCCTGCAAAATACTTCAGTTTCGTGTTTGCTTCTGAAATCTCCAGTGAAAAATTGCTGCATGGGTCCCTGGGCACCGCTGATTTGCGCTACTGCACATGCGTGTTGCTTTCGCTTGCACGTTGCCACACGCCAGATCGGTATCTGGCCGTGGCAGGGACAACGTTCATTGCCAATAACGGAAGTCACCGTTTCCGCCATACGGTAAAAAGTCACCCACCCGGCCCACCAAAAAGTCACCCACCCGGTGCGCCAGCGTGCTTTTGCGCACTTGCCATCGGCCGACTGGCTTGTAATTGAGCGAGCCGTGTTTTTGCGCCGACTGGCGTCTGATACACGTGTCAGAACATTATTTCAGCGGTGGTCCGGTCAAGGCCCTCACAGGGCTGATGAGCCGCGGTGAATAATGCAGCAGTGCAGGCTTGACATACGATTGATTGATGAATCATGAAGTCTTGCATCATGGTGGAACACATGATGGGCACAATTGTTGAGGAGGGTGTGTTTTTTTCTCCATTTTTGTGGCGACATAAAGGAATGCCCATAAGCTCCCGTGCATGACGGACAGCAATCTTCCTTATAGTGGGGCACAGCCAATGTCTACTCGTACCTCCGCATTGCCAGAAAGTTTGGCGTTCAGGTAAGCATGTATGCTGTCCGTTCTTTTGCTCTAGCTTAATTAATCATGACAATGGATAAAAAGCAGACAACACCGGTGTTCCTCAAGCCTACACGCCGATGGCAGGTGTAGATAGTGTGTTCTACAGCTGGTACGAAAGCCGACCGCGACGGGAGGTGCCTCTGGCACGTGACTGTACGGTATGTAACAGCGTACTTGATGTTCCGGTCGTTCTTTCCACGTTACGCACATCAACCTGAGGCCAATTTATCGAACATCGAAATGAATTTGGCTCACTCCTAGCTGATGTGTTGCACCAAGGCTGCGCCCATGTCGCCCAAAGCTGGCTTCCATATTAATGCCGTAGAATCAACACCTTGCCGCGATTAAGACTGATGCAGCGGGAGCCTCAGCAAGGCCGTTGAGAACGGGGGTAATTCAAAGAGTACAACATGAATAATTGATGCCGAAGCTCTGTACGTCACCACCAGAGGCGCAGCCCAGGGACCAACTTTCCTCTCGCACCTGGCACCCAAAAATACACTAGATCAAACGATTATTTTTTAGATTTTCACCACGGAAGACCCAACTTTTTCGGCGCGCTCCACGTGCTGCTAGCTTTCTCTATTTCATCCATTTTTGGTGAGGTCGTCCCCCCTCCCTTAGGGAATTTCTGGCTACGCCAGGGGTCACCAAGCGCGGAGCAAGGTTGCCCTAACCTTCTTGTATTTACCTCAAGGTAGCACCGAGTGCAATTTGTCGCGTGGACATCAATGCATACCGACATTTGTCACGGAGACTGAGAACCACTTCAGCCATCGACTTTTGCTGAACCCCATTCTGACCCAACTGCTCTGTGGCGTCGGGCCAAGCGAGGGGTCACATGATCTGACCTTCCATTGGACGGGATAAATATTCAAGTCCAAGGTTCGGATCTGTTCCTTGAGACGTTCTTTGAAATGTTCTCGGGAGGCAGGCACAGTCAGAGCTCGATCAAGAATTGCTTCGGAGGACATGTGCCATAGTATAAAGCAGTAGCGGTCATACCAAGCATAAACAATTATGAACTTTCGGCAGGGTTAGATGCAAAGTCCATTACGGAAAGAGATACTGATATTCATTGCGAAGACAATGCTAAGGAGTATCATGACGGATGCAAAGAGTCAAAGAGTGATGTTGTGCGTACTAACTCCATATGTATCTTCACAGTAAGTTGCGTTTCAACAATAAACTCCTTACGCCAGAACATTAAGCTACGTCGCCATTTCCCACGTATCGGTACTTCGAGCGACCTCTCATCCACATTTGAACAGCCTCTGCCAATGACAGCTACGTCACTCCAATGCCGATATGACCTCTGGTAATCCACAACTTCATTGTGATCTCCCGGCGCCTCATCCTGACCTTCGCAAGTTCAGCACCTCCATGATCGCTCACCCATGTCCTCCACGTGACCGATCCACAGCACGAGCTCCTCTGTCGTCGGTGTGAAGCATCGGGATGGCAGCTGAGGTGGGAGTTGGCAGCTGGTCTCCATGAGTGAGGTGCTGCAGGCCAGTGTGACCGCCGTCTGGCTGTCACCACAGGACACGGACACAAACCACCACAGTGCGGATCACTGCCGGTTTGTCACCAGCAAAGGTGAACGCTGCCGGCGGATGGCCGTCGAGCCGGAACACTGTCAGATTAACAGCGTCAGACGTGACTCCTCGGGCCGTGTCACCGTCAAACGTGACTCCTCGTACCATGTCACCGTCAAACGTGATTCATCGTACCATGTCACCGTCAAACGTGACTCCTCGTACCATGTCACCGTCAAAGGTGACCCCTCGCGCCGTGTCATCGTCAAACGTGACTCCTCGTACCATGTCACCGTCAAACGTGATTCATCGTACCATGTCACCGTCAAACGTGACTCCTCGTGCCGTGTCACCGCCAGACGTGACTCCTCGTGACGTGTCACCGTCAGACGTGACTCCTCGTACCATGTCACCGTCAAACGCGATTCATCGTACCATGTCACCGTCAAACGTGACTCCTCGTGCCGTGTCACCGCCAGACGTGACTCCTCGTGACGTGTCACCGTCAGACATGACCCCTCGTGTCATGTCACCGACGGAGCAAGCGCCGGCTATCCGCACAATCCCGTACATGACATTTCCACCAATACCTAGTTGCGAACCCGGACACCGATGGCGTTTGCTCGCGCTGCTCTCGCCCCCAGCAGCGCACATCGCCAGCAGATCCGGCGAGCCATCCCGCTGTACAGCAGGCGCCTGTCACAGCCGCCCTCGACACGTAATCTCACCCCGTTCCCCGGCACCTCTCGTCTGTCTGAGGGATGCACTCCCTGCCGCACATTAGGCAGCTCCAGCAGCGTCCTTCCAAGACCGATCCGTCGTCACTTTCCAGTTGCACACGGCCGGGAAGCAAGACGCCCAAATCCTGTGGAGGCTTTTTTACAGATCAGGAGTGGGGAGGTGCTTCTGTGGTGGGTGATCAGCAAATAATGTTCGTACATTCCCGTACTTGGACCGATGTCAAAACATGGGAGCATGAACACGGCTTAGCGTGAGCGCGTCCAAGCGCAACATGTCGGCATTGAGGCGTGAAACCATCCATCACTAATCCAGCATTCTCAACTGTCAGGCTGTGTAGCACTGCAACTGCAACATCCAACTGTAACCAATGGTGACCAACTGTGCCAGTCGGTAGCCAGTGGACCGCAATACTCGAGGGCGTTTTGGCGTGCGAAACGTCATCCACCATCGGGCAATCAATGTCACCCAGATACATCAACCATTTGGTTACAAGCACGCCTACACGTACACACGCACGCACGCACGCACGCACGCACGCACGCACGCACGCACGCACGCACGCACGCACGCACGCACGCACGCACGCACGCACGCACGCACGCACGCACACACGCACACACACACACACACACACACACACACACACACACACACACACACACACACACACACACACACACACACACACACACACACACACACATACACACACACACACACACACACACACACACACACACACACACACACACACACACACACACACACACACACACACACACACACACACACACACACACACACACACACACACACATACATATATATATATATATATATATATATATATATATATATATATATATATATATATATATATATATATATATATATATATATATATATATATATATATATATATATATATATATATATATATATATATATATATATATATATATATATATATATATATATATATATATATGTATATATATATATATATATATATATATATATATATATATATATATATATATATATATATATATATATATGTATATATAAACGTCTACACAACGTAGAGGAAAGACATCGCATTAAAATGTTGTAGATTGTGTAAGGCGTATTCAGAATGTTTAGCACATCATCGAAATTATCACCATGTCATTACGCCGTCCATCCAGTGTCCATATAAGCCTAACTATCTTATCGTCATATACTAACACCTCTGAGGATCCAAATCAAACGAATTAGATTGTCTAATAACCGAAGACAAACACAGAGTCTGACAATGGCTTCCTATTTCTTGTGACGTCAGAAAGGGTCGTGACTAGCCAAGTTCGGGTCTTGTTTCATCTTCGAATTCATTTCTAATTAAGTGCTCCGATATGCCTATGCTGGTTTAGAATATGCAAATGAGCATAAATTGTCATCTGTCCACAGTAAGCGAATACGTTGTTGATAAAGCAACTCGGTTGAACCTTTCCTAACCGCTTCAGCCTTTCACGCA
Source organism: Imbricaverruca yamaguchii (assembly GCA_034440575.1). Classification (NCBI taxonomy): domain Eukaryota; kingdom Metazoa; phylum Arthropoda; class Thecostraca; family Neoverrucidae; genus Imbricaverruca; species Imbricaverruca yamaguchii. Next base: position 634,086 of record JAOTOL010001423.1, on the reverse strand, counting down.
CCGAACCACGCGACCTGCCTGCTTCAGCCTTTCACGCACCAAACTACGTGGCCCACCTGCTCAGCCTTTCACGTACCAAACTACGCGACCTGCCTGCTTCAGCCTTTCACGCACCAAACTACGTGGCCCACCTGCTTGAGCCCTTCACGCGCCAAACTACATGACATGGCTGATTGAGCCCTTCACGCGCCAAACTACGTGGCCCGCCTGCTTGAGCCCTTCACGCGCCAAACTACGTGACCTACCTGCTCAAGGCCGAAATGGCACGTTGCGACCGAACTGGTTTGGCATGTATGTCTTCACACAGGCTGGATGCTCTCGTCACCGACAAAAAGCCAGCACTGAATACCGGATCAGGCGCACGCTTGTCGCTGTCGCCTTTTTTGTTCAGCTCTCTTTAGTAATCATGTATGGTGATGGCGTCTACCGAAATGGTGGTGATGTGGTGCTTGCAAAGGGCCCATTGTAGCACACCCACCTCAGATAATTAAATGGCTGCAATTGCCGCATTTCTGGCCGCTGGATAACACCATCCCGGAGCCGTGGCGACTCAACATTTCTGGCCGCTGGATAACACCATCCCCGAGCCGTGGCGACTCGACATTTCTGGCCGCTGGATAACACCATCCCGGAGCCGTGGCGACTCGACATTTCTGGCCGCTGGATAACACCATCCCGGAGCCGTGGCGACTCGACATTTCTGGCCGCTGGATAACACCATCCCGGAGCCGTGGCGACTCGACATTTCTGGCCGCTGGATAACACCATCCCCGAGCCGTGGCGACTCAACATTCTTTTGCGGCGCCTTCCTGGCAGGCGGCGCAAGTTCCGGGATCGACCAGCTGACAAGTTTACGGGCAGTCCCGCTGTATGGCTAAGATCCGCTGAGCAATGGATATGTCACGGCGATAAGAAGCTTAGCGTCTGGCAGACGTGGGAGCCGTGGCACATGGGATGCAACAGAGCGGGGTGAGATCATTCTGCGTGATATCATAACAATGCGGATCACGAATCACAACGTCGCTTACGTGTCGGGTTTACCAATGCAAACACAGTCTGCCCACAGTAGCCGGCTTACATTTACTGTTGGCTCATCACCTTCACCCCACCTTTCGCCGAATTCTCGCTACATTCAGCTTAGTGGCATCTGTGTCGTAGTGAGGATAGTTGGCACGAATGTGACTCATTCATTTGATTCGTCTTGAAATCCATTTCGTTTTGCGGCGCATTTTCCTAACATTTATTCCGACAGTTCATCACTTTTTAGTGGTGGGCTGGCTGCGTGATCTCGGAATTTGTGTAAAGTATAAATATTGATGAATGACCACAACGCTGAAACAATGTAAATGTTTGCACATGCAAACACTTCTTGTCATTTAGATACCTCTCCTTTTATGCTGTACAAATAAAAGAGAAAACTCCAAGAGGAAGTGGTGGTTGTTGATAGAAGCACAGCCAGTATGCGTTGCGGAATAAGAAATATTGTTCACACGATATTTCATCTGACATTCTCACCCACTTTATGCAACCGAATTATTGTGCTGAGTTGAAAGCTACCCCTGACAATGTGGCGTATTGCTACTGAAACATTTGTTTCACCTCAAGTCGTTTGTTCAACTGATGTCTGATGGAATAAAAAGGAGCAGCAGCTTACAGGCAATTACTGAATAATCTCCGGTTGTGTATTTGTAATTCATGAAGAATATCTATTGTTGTGCGGTCTCCTCAAATTCTGATCCATTTGTTGATCAGGGTTCGCCAGCTATTTGCTTTGGGGGCGCCTTCTGCGAGTTACGTAATGTTTGCCGCTGCGCTACAATGTTCCACAGAAGGAAACCACCTGAAACATCTTCGTCAGCCATATAATGCAAGCGAGCTTAGCCGCCACTACTATGCGTGCAATGCCAATATCGGAATCGTTCACCCATTATGAAGTGTAGCATTGGTGGCGGATGCGACGCCTGCACAAACACCCTGCGACTGGGACTGATGACAGCTGAATACACAGACTTGCGACTACCGTGCGATCGTCTGAGGCAAGGGCACACGGTGGCCTTGCCAGGATCGCGGCTGCTCCGGGTTATTCAAGCTCGGCTCATGGCCAGAAAGCCGCATTATGTACTTAGCAAGGCGTCCCACTACGAGATCCTGTCCGTCCAGTGGCTAACTAAAAAAGGGCGTCCGATCCTGACTTACGCTAGGTCGCGCATCATAGGCGCCCACCACTTCAGGTGTGTGCGAGGGGGTGAGGGGTCCACCGCCCACGCGAACCTGTGGGATTGTGCCGGCGGAGTGTGAGAGCCGCACAGGCGCGCCATTAGCGCTAAACCGCGCCAGCGCCGGGTAGCCAGGTGCCATTCATGGAGCCGCGCCGGCCGCCTAAGTGACTATAATCTGGAGAGCCGCCACAGCCGGGCTCAAATGGGTCGGGGCCGCCTCACCTGGCGCGCCGGCGCCCTTTCAGCACCTCCCTGTAATTTCCTCCGTCGTCAGCTGCCCCCCCCCCTGTCGTCCCGTCCCGCTGCCGTCTCGTCTGAAGCCGAGCGCCGCGGCTCACAACCGGAGGCGGGGCCAACTCGTCAGGCGCGAGCGTTGGAAGCAGGGATGGTGAGTCACAGGATGGGTTGGCTGCGAGCTTGATCGGACGATCGTGTTCCTGAATGTCGTATGTGTGGGTTGCGTTGTAATGTTTTGATTACGTTCAATGGTGAACGACGATAGGTCAATAATATGTAAGCTACGTCAAACTAAGAATGCTGAGTTCGGATCGCGGGATGTGCACATTACGCATGCGAAAATATTTATGTCAGGATTCATGGGCGCAGAAAGAGGGATGGCAGGAAAAGGTTGTGTCTGGCCTTCCCTACTCCAGCATCAGGGGAACCTGATCACGAAGTTAACGACGTTGCGCTGAAATGACCGACTTAAACAGTCAGTTTGCCAAGTTCGCCCCACTCCTAAGATGTTCGTGCCATTCAGGGCCCGGTATACCATATATATTTCAACTTATTTTTGTCTCCAAGTAGTCGCCAGTATTGCATTTAAGAACGAAGTATGGACTATATAAGCATCGTACAAGGAAACCATGATCAGATTCGAAGAATACTGATAATCACAGATGACTTCCCTGCTTTCAAGTGCGCCTCAATATTCTACGTTGTGTTCAAAGATGCAATTTATATCGATTAATCATAAAATTAACTATTTTCTGCATTCACCTAGATAGGCAGTGACCAGTGATACATGCAAATGGAAAAAGACATGAGTGTTATGTTGCTAAGATATTTCGACAGTTGAAAGTGCTTTTAATATAGGGTATGCCATATTGCCCGTGAACTTGCGGCAGGACACTTACAAACATGAGCAATCGAGGAAAAGCAAGGTCCTCTAGACAATATATTTGTTTGGAAGTGATCTTTTTAGTTGCACGTGTGCTCCGTACGATTAGGTTCATTGGTGCCGCGTGAGCCAAAGAATCCATGGACGTCGTAGCCGCCAGATTCATGTACTTTAGCGCTACGTCTATGGTACTATATGGAAAGAAGCAAGTGACTTTAAAATGGCGTCGACCTAACTAACTTAAAATTCGTTCAACATTAATGAGAACATGTATGTCTCCGGACTTCAACGTATATGCAAATTGTGCAAAAATCAGCTGGCTGAGAATGCCGCATTGTAGTCTCCGACTGTGCCGCCGAACAGTGAAGTCTAGCGGTACAGCCTACCAGCCCGAAACAGTCTGAATTCCTCTCGTAGCATCTGCAAAAAGTGGGCCCAGTGCAACTGCGGTTGGAGATGATGTAACACCATTCCACCACAATATGTAACATTGCCAAACGAGACACAAACATGCGCAATTTATCAACCCGCAACTGGTGGGATCTGCATGGACCCACAATAGACTGTGGGATTGCTTCCGCCCCATGCTATTTCTGGGAAATCGGTCCGTCTTCAAACCGCAGGGGATAGCCTAAGATCAGATCATTCTGGGATGCCAATTTGGTGGCCTGAACGGCATTTCAGGACACCAACAAAGTCGGTCAACAATATTTTTATTTATATATCAACCTGTGAATAAAATGTATTATAATATTTGTTAAGAACAACCAACAACTGGAATTGAACTTGAGATATGTCTTAGCTCAAACCAGGTCAAAGTCAAATGAAGTCAATTTTCTTTTGTCAACATTACCATAAAAATATTTTAAAATGTTCGAAACCAGAAGATATCCATTCTTCCAACGCAACCCCGTACAATGCAATCCATTGCCAATTACACAAATAATATGCATGTTGTTGAACTTCTAGAAAATATTAAAGTAAGTATTTGCGAATCAAACATGGGTGTCAATTTATAAAGCTAGCTGAGGGTGGGGGGGGGGGGCAAATGACCTTTTAGATGACAAAGCTGCCACGCAAACCATATATTACTGTGTTCGCCCATAGGCTCAATGGTTAAGCTTCAGCCTGATGGGGCAGTCAAATCGATGATCGAGGGACCAACTCACTGATTGAGGGGACCAGTGGCCCATATCATATACAAAGTAACACCTCCAACATCAAGTGTGGTGGTGTCAGAACACATGTTTGCAGCCGCTAACAGTATCAGCGCACTCGCGGCAAGAGCATAATGTTGGTGCATAAATCCTCTATGCCTGGCCACCGTGCTGGTTACGACACAAATCGGTACAGACCACGCAATATGCTCATTATTCGACATCCCACCATTACAATTATGGGTGGGGCATGGGGTGGGTCGTTATCAAATTTCCGTATTCTTTCACCTAGATGGGGGCGTTGCAAAGAGGGATCACTGCAATTCCCTGAGCTAAACACTGAATTAAATCCAGTTGATGTGCTTCAACTGTGGTGATAAAGTTAGTTAGCGGGACTTCTTACTTTTTCAGATTAGCTGTTCGACAAAGGAAATCACGTCGGCTGAGACGCCGTTGTCATCAGTGTATGTAAGATTGCTGAGCCAAGCGAGCTCAGTATAAGCTAAGTTCAACGAAGGTTGCGGACAAGATGACAGTCCAGTCAGGCGAGCTTAGGTCCAGTCTGGTGGACTACATCTACGGCCTTGGATGCGGAGAAAAGCCATCCTACCACCATCGTGCCACGTGCTCCTCGCCGCTTCAGAGGATGGCCTGAATCAACTAAGATGGCCTTGACACGTTCGTGAGCCGATCGACTGTACCGTCACGGACCGAGCTACTGCTGCCGAATTGCAATGCGGAAGCTACCGAGATGCGAGGCACCGAGGTACGAACAGTTGGATACCTGATGCCACACTAGCACTGGATGGAGGAGACCACTTCTTCAGACAGTACCAGCACTGGTTGTTCCGGCCATTCCACCCACCCAGCTTTCCTCTGACCTGGGGCAGGGGATCCAAAATAAAGTCTGGGTCCAGGGTATCTGGTGCACGATGTGGGCCTTATGTTGAGTCTGTTTCGAGTCAGGATTCAGAGCTCTCTTATTCACCCCTCCCCGAGCTTAGCCCCCTGAACGCCACCGGCCATAATGACACCGACCGGAGCCGCCCTGGAGAGCGCACTGGCTCTTGCATTTCTTCACCACAAGCTACACATCTCACCACGATGCAGGGGTAGAACGCTTCCTACGTTGGGGAAGCGAATCATCCCCAATGGCGTCCACTCTTAGCCATAAGGCGTTTCAGTTAGTGTAAGTCATGAGTGTACACTGAACCGAACTCAGTCTGCAACTACTCGAGGCTCTCCTCCCTCATCAAATCATTGTACAGAAGTTCTATTCCTGACGCTGCTGCCGGTTCAAGGAGATTACCAACCCAGCAAGTGATGCCACTGGTCCAGAGTGAGCGTTGTCACACCCAATATTTGTCTGGGCCAAGGAAATCATTGCCTTTGGATAGAGTATCGTTGTTCAAGGAGATACTTTCTCAGACCGTGATAGCATTGGTTCTAGAAGATCGTCGCTTTATACCATAAGGTCCCAGTTTGGACCTTGTGGTATAAACCTCACTCCACATGGCCATTGGTTCAAGATGCTACCTTTAGTCGAAACAGCGCTCGTGCAAAGCAATTTTAATGTCAAACCAAATTGAAATTGGCTTAGAAAGGTTATTACGTCAGATAACAATGCTGCAGAATCATGAGATAATTGCACTGGACCATACTGTCCATGGCTAACGGAGAGTTCTAGCGGACAGGAGACATCTGCTTCATATAACAAAGCTGTTCGTATAATGAAGTCTCTAGCACAGACACAAAGTTGGTTCCGATTACTTTGAATGCCTACTTGGCTAAGATGTTGCCCCTGCCATTATTTCAAAATTGAATATCCATGCATCCAGGAGAGCCTTGATAGCTGAGGGAAGGCTGTCACCTCTCTGAAGGACTCACAAGTCAATCATTGAAACCTTGCTGTCGCATCCTCAAACATAGTTAATATCTCCGTTCTGTCATAAATAGTGTGCTGACTCGTCACCAGATGACAAAGCGCTTTCTTCTAATTGATAGATAAGGATTGATGTACAGGCGACGTGTCGTTCCTTTTTATTAGCATAAAGTGGATTCTTTTGAACTGTTGTCTACTTCTTTGCAAGATTTGCTCTCATGCTTACTCATGCAACAATTTGTTTATTTTTACGTAATATTTTGAATAATGTAGCGGTGAAGGTGACGTTAATACTGTTTCTTGCCAGTGATTCAATTTCTCTACCAAAGATAATAAACTAGCACGAAGTCTTGAAATGTACGTCATGCTTTCGATGTGTTCAATTTTCATGTGATTTGGATGTCTCCATTTGGTTAATTCCGATGGACAGAGATGATAACTTGTTCAGCCCTCTCCCCCGAAGTATTTCACGTTTCTCCACATTCGCATAGTGACACGTCATCATATATGGTAAATCCGGAATTATCTCCGAATATAAATATCGAGCCATTTATATGTACTGACCTCATTGGTTTCAGTTGACACTAGAGAAATGTGACCTAAGGAATGTTTAAGTATTTCAGGTAGGCACTTGGTACATCTGCTACCCATTCATCTATGAACAGATGCATAAATAACTACTATAATGCGACGACCAAAAACAATGAAGAAGAAGAAAGTACCAGAAAGCTTAGGCACATCGTGTGATTAGTAACTTCATGATTATGAAAGTCGAATCTGATTTTACTTCCACAGAGTTTCTCAACCTGAAATGCTAGTTCCGCCTGATAAGTAATAATATTTTGATATTCCATGTGTTTATGCCCCACACAAATCAAGTTATAAACAATCGCATCGAGTTAATCGTCTACTACCGTTTCTGAATCTCTCACATCGTGACAGATGCCTTCCACACTGTTAGAATTCCGGTTGCCAAGAGCTTCCGTCGCAAGATGATACCAGGAGCACCTTCTTCCTGGTTGCCAGCAAATCTGCCCCAGAAACATCAGAGCTTTTAATGTCGAAGGTGGGCGAGATCTCACAATTGCAGGTCCAGATCTCGTTCAGCTACGGCTTGAGTCACCAAGTTGGTCCGGTACAGCCCGGCGCAAATACCTGCCGAGCCGACCAAGGCTCCACCCATGGGCTTTTCTTGCTACTGACACTGGCATTTGAGATGCAATGCTCTAAACAATACGAACGAAGAAAGGAAACGGTTCCTACCTCCCCCCACACTCTTCAAGGTTGTCATCTTAGAGAAAACCTCCACTGAAATGCATATTGTGCACGCGTCTTCCGACTTCCGCAGTGCTACCGATGGTGTGGGCTGAAGCTCTGGATTTGACAAGCGTCGAATGCCACAGTTAGTTTTACAAACATCGAATTCCATGGTGACTTTTACAAGCATCGAATACTACTGTGGTTTTTATCATGCGAACAATGCACAAGAATGTGTTCATCATATCTTTGGAATGGATAGCGAAATCAGCAACCAGCAGTTCTTTTCCGGCGACTGTAGATTCTTTAGATAAATCTTGCTTTTGTATATACCTCAGCTTTCGATGCTCCTAAGACTAATTTTGGATTCCGTGTTGACCGCTCCTTTATGCTTATTTTCTAGCCAACTCCAGGCAATGCACATTGTGGAATCAACTTCGTGCTATCAAATCTGCGATATGGAGGAAACCATTGCTATGAGGAGTAGGAACATGGTTAAATTTAATAAAAAGTGGTACGTTGTCTTTCCCTGATTTGCTATGTGTGTTGATCGATGTATTATGAGAAGATGAGTATAAATATTACTCTAGGATGACTCCATTGAAAGAAATGGAAAAAGCGTCGCATAACCGACAGACAATTTTGTGTTCTGGTGCAATACTAGACCTAATTGAGCCGGGGGATTATGTGGCGCTTCACACGTGATCTCTGGTCGGGACCGGCTGAGTCTGTGGAGCGGTCAGTCTGATGGTCCTGGCCATCACTGTTCTCGTCATTGCACGTGATCTCTGGTCGGGACCGGCTGAGTCTGTGGAGCGGTCAGTCGATGGTGCGGCCATCACTGTTCCGTCAGCACGTATCTCGGTCGGGACCGGCGAGTCTGTGGAGCGGTCAGTGTGATGGTGCTGGCCGTCACTGTTCTCGTCATTGCACGTGATCTCTGGTCGGGACCGGCTGAGTCTGTGGAGCGGTCAGTCTGATGGTGCTGGCCATCACTGTTCTCGTCATTGCACGTGATCTCTGGTCGGGACCGGCTGAGTCTGTGGAGCGTTCAGTGTGATGGTGCTGGCCATCGCTGTTGTCATTGTAGCGTTGTTTGTAAGTAGAGGCCTGTTTGAATGTGCAGGGAAATCGGAGCCGTAATTTGTCGCACCACGCCACTTTTCCTCGCATTGGCGGTGCTTGCTTAATCATTTCCCGTCCTAAATGTATATTGAATTATGTGTAGGCCATGATCTTGTTCACTCTGACAATGAGCAATTTGCTTGGAATGCTAATATTCCTAAGGTTGAATAAATGTTGAATCACACAAGAAACGTGCAATATGAAGTTACCATAGTTTTCGCCCCAAAAAAATGTGGGGACGAAAACTATGTTATTGTGGTTCGTGTGACACATTGCGGAAGATTTGTACATTAGGTTGTGGATGTATGCTGCATGATGCTGAAACAGAATATGCACGGCACATGCTCACGAATCTTCCGATGGACACGAATTTAGTGACCTTACTGGGACTAAAGGTATTTGGCATCTTTGGCACCTGGATGTTTTTTTTCGGAACATTGCCAGCCCTGTGTTGGCTGCAGAACGCTCCAAGGATGCATGAGGCCATATCATTGTGCTTTTGAATCCGCTATGAAGCCGAAAATTTCCCAACGTGCTATTCAGTGGAGAAGTCACGGCTTTGCGTTTTACCGTGAGCACTACGCAGATATAGTGCGTGCATATGCACGTGTACGTATATAAAATGTGTACGTCCATATAACGTGTACGTGTACATCAGTTGTATGTATAAATCCTGTATACGTGTCTACCACGTGTGCATATCACGTGTACGTGTATATCACGTTCACGTGTCTATCACGTTTACGTGTATACTACGTTTACGTGTCTACCACGTTTACGTGTCTACCACGTGTACGTGTCTACCACGTGTACGTGTCTACCACGTGAACGTCACATGTACGTGCTGGCCTGCACCCTGTGTCCTGACGACACAGGGTTCGAGTCGCTTAGCTCGCTCTCATTTAGCCCCCGGCCGGGAGTGTCAGGTGGCAGCTGGCCCGATAAGGCTGGGGACGAGCTACCGGGCGGCCGTGTCGGTGCATTGACGGCACGTTAAACATTCGGTCTAAATTCTGCCGTTGAACTCTGGAATTAATGGAACGGGTTGTGGGGCTAGGGTTCACGCAACAAGCTCTGCTTAGCAATAGAACCCTGGTTTCTTAAGCAACCCCAGCAACAACTCGGATTTTTTAATGTTGACCAGTCTACTCCATGTCTCACACCCTGGTCAGGTCACGGCGTTGACAGGTCATATCGGACATTTGTGAAAACCTCCTCAGCGGCCGTAGTGTCGCAACGTAAGATGTATCAAGTCGTGGTGGAAAACGGAAGAGGCCAAACCTGAGCGGGTTGACATCTCATTGCCTCATTTTCTCCACTGAATTTGAAGGAAATATGATACGAAACTATATATGTAAACATATATATATATATATATATATATATATATATATATATATATATATATATATTTGTATACGCATCAGATCATCGAATGATTATCATGGCTACCAGGCTGTTTCGTCTCCGGTGACAGCATTGACAGACGTTCGAAATATTAGCCGTAAGGTTGTCTATTAGCATTTTTCAAGATGGAACAAGCCACAATGTCAGTGAACGTTTTTCGTACTTACCGCAAAGCAGCACAGGCGCCGTTCGCAGTGCTTATCCGCAACAATGATCTGCAATCACGTGATCAGCCATATGGCCGGATTCATCTGGCTTTTTGTGCAAAGGACGACTAGCGTATTAACCATAAATTCCCGCTCATATCAATGATATCATCGGATGATAGGTGCCGGCAAGGGCAGCTTAGTACCGGGATTGTTCATACTGATATCCACGCTTATTGCAAGAGGTGAGAACCACGATTTACCGATAACAGCCAATTGTGCCAACGCAATGAGGAAAGCAGGCGGCATTTAATTCAGATATCAGGCGGCATTGAAGCCAATGCTCGTTTTTATGGAGTTCGGAAATGCACGTCAAAGGCATGAATGCGATCATGTGATCATGAAGTTGGTAGATGCATCAGTAGTACTCAAAACGACCAACATTCTTTCCCGTGCAAAAGAGAGGTCTGAACCTTAAGAAGTATGTATGTTCCTCGGACTACGATACAGATATGGAAGCAAATATCATCCAAACAACACAGCTACATAGGTTAGGGCCCGGCAAGGTGGTCGAAGAGGTAATAGGGTTTTCGTGTCCATTATTCCCATGAAAATGTTACTGGTGTGATGCTCAATTTCGCAATGCAAACGGAGTCCCAATACATCCCAATTTAATTCCAAACACAACCACCTCAAATTGTTTTCTGGTGGTTGTGAGTAGTTATAAATTGGAAGGATAGGGAAAGTGATGAAATAAGTAGGAGATGCACTCATGAATACAGTCATTGGTGATCAAGTACTAATATTTTTCAATCATATCTAGGAAAATTTGCATCGAACAAAGTTTGCAGCTAAAGGAAACAAATAATAATCTTTCCTGTCTTGCGCCGTAGGGGGACATGGATGATGAAGCATGGGTCGCTCAGCACCCATGGACCACACCATGCACTGCTCGCTCAGTGTGGGCCGGCTAACTGATGTCCGGTTTGTTGGAGTGAACATGCCTTCAATGACAAGAATCCGCCATTCTCCTAGAATGACGAAGCCCTATAGCTCCGTCATTCCGATCCTAAGAATCGGAAAGCCCTATAGCCAAATGAAAAGCTTAGCGACTAGAAATAGAGAGGAAAGTAAGTGGAGCTATTAATGTAAACAACATTTAAGCGCTTTCAAAACGATGACTTTGAAACAGCATGTCTGCAATTTTGTGGATAGGTGAAGCTATAGTACACCTTAATTATACGGGTCCTTGGCAAAAAAGCACTACCTATATTTTGTAATTTTGTAGCACGGTGTTAGAGCTTCTGTGCTTAACGTGTGTGCTTGCGGAAACTGTTTTGAATTCTCAGTTTGACAATTGGTTCCGTATCAAGCACATTTGTTCAGTAGAGGGGTCGACATGAGTAGAGGGCATTCAACTGCAGATGTTTAACATTCTTAAGTAGAGGAGATACATGGGCAAATGGAATAGCTCCTGCCATTAAGCGGATAGAACGTTTTTGAATAGCAACAAGAGCTGTAATGGCAGCTTCATTCCACATAGCAGATGTTAAGTAAGGTAGCATATGTTGTTCCTCACATAGCAGAGCAGTGTGTTAAGTAAGGTGGTGCTGCCATCAGGGATCACAGGATCCATCTATTGCAATATGTGTATATTTTCAATGGAGATTGCTTTCTTCTACTGGCGTATTCAGGGGGACAACGGGCGGCATATGCCACCCCTCTCCCATTGCAAGGGAGCACCGTCGAAGGGAGGTTCGAGTGCGCTCCCACCCCTTTCGCTCAACGAATTTATATTCCAGCCAAATCTTGGGAGTTAAAATGCACCTATCTCCCACGCCCCTTTCAACGAATTATTAAGTTCAATGCGCCCCCTGGGTGGAAAAGGCTCCCGTGTGGAAAGTTCGAATGCACAAGTTCCAAGTTTGAAAGTTCGAAGGCGAAGGCTTCTTACTTCCGAACAAACTTGTCAGCTGAATGGCGCCCCTCTAGATGAGTGCCACCCGCCCGTCCGATGAATATGCCTGTATATGCTCCTCTTTCAAGGCAGTGCGCGGGCTGCAATAATGCCGCATGCATGGTGGAATGGTTCCACTCAATAGACGCAATGCACAATGTATGCTTCCCCCTCTTTTCGACGCTCAGCCGAGGACGAACATTAACCGGTGCCACGGCCACCACTGTTATACTTACATTTCATCCCGCTTTACGAAAGCTGAAACACCTTTATCTAGGCCAAATGTTTCGTCTTTTGCAAAAAACGTGCAGTCTTTGACAAAAGTGTCTCATTTTCTTAAAAGAAGAAACTAACGTAAAGTAGATTGTTGCATCTGTTTTTTGTTTGCTGTTCGACCACTCTGTACCAAAAAGAGAGAAGCAATTGTTTGTATTCTTACACTTCATTACGGATGCTTAGATGTTTTTTTTCAGAATTATCCCTCATTATCATGAGGACAACTTCCCATAGGCGCGACTCGAGTTAGAAGCGCCTACTCAGCCAAAAGCTGGTGCTTGCCGCGGTTAATCCTCCTCCCAGCCGTCACATGGGATTGGCAAAATATCAGGCCTGTGTCAGCATGTTCCCATTGCGAAGAAATTACACAGGCAGGCTGTCAGTGCAGCGGAGGTACATAAGCATCAGTATTTGCCAGAGACGTTGTTGATGATAATTAAACCGCACGCAGCATTGACAACTGGAGAACTGGATGATGCAAACTGTAGAAAGGTGGTGTTGCCAAACATGCATGAGCAAACTCAACTGACGAAACACTGGCATTCCGACCGCACCAGATGAGCTGCGGCCTCACCGCCCGCCACGTCGCATTTTTTACATACACTGCAGTCATGTTTGCATCTGTCTCAGTGAAGAAGACAACACCGACGACCGTCGACTTAGTTTCATGCTGTTTCGTGAATTTGGCTCAGACTGAGCATGCAGTACAAGACTTGCTCATACAGACGCATGAGCAATCTACACAGATTATGTGTGGGAATTCCACGGAGACGTGGCATGCCGACACCTGGCCACAACTCGAGGACCAGCTCTGGCTGGCGGATTGCCTCCAGTCACTTCGCAGCGCCTGTCACCGGTCGCCCCGCAGTCCGAGCCTCCGCCGAGGGGCGTTCGAGTGTGCCGGGCTGGCTCCACGGCCGCCAAACTGCCACTCCCGGTCGGCGAACCGTTCGGCCGTACGCGATGTGACGAGACACAACGTGACGTTTCGTGCACGGCACGGAAACGCGCCGGGGATTTTCGGCCTTGCACGTGACGTCATGATGACGTCGCGTGCTGTTGCAGGAAAACATTCTTGTGACGGCCGACGTGGCATCGCTGTGATGCTTCCGTGTGGCGCACCCTCCAGCCATCTGGGCGGAGCGCTTCAACGACACTCGCTTCACGTAGCATCGCCCTCAACAAAACCGACGGTGCGAGCGCTCTGGTATCGGTGATTCCCGCGTCGATAATGAACTCATGCAACGACTGAGACACATGTGTCCAATCTGGTTATTTATTTACTGATTTGTGACTTTATTTGGCTATTCTTGAACACTTAGACATGTATTATCAGTACTGATGTGTCTTCCTCTTTTAGCACGTGCAAAACATTTAAGGTCCGCATACAATATATATATAATACATATATAATACAATATATATAATACATCGTTTTCTCCAAAAGTATGGAGCTGGTTGCCATGGCTACCATGACTACCACATATGTTCCTATTGGCACCCTCTTCTCGCAGTAAAGACCAGCGGTTGCGGAATGGTGACAATGTGACACTTTTTTGACCGGAAGTAAATTTTCAATCTGTGCTTCAACCATAATTTTTATCTTGCCTCCCACTTTATAACTACTTAGGTTTCCGTTATCACCCCATGTTCTTCAGCTTTGCAACGGTAAAATGCTTTTATCCTTCGCCGATACACTGTATTCGCAATGTTGCACAACATGTTGCAGCCTGCACGAGAAATCTGCGGGGTAAATTGATACGGCTTGCATCAACATAATCAGCCCGTATCAACATCAGCCTGTATCAACGTTTTGTGAACTGGTAATGAAATAAGATAATCACAGAAATGCCTATTCGTATTACGGTGTTCGCTAAAACTGTTTCAAGATAATCTTATTCAATTTGTCTACGAGCATTTCTCAGCCAACGGAAAAGGCTGAACGAAAGAAGAGGTGCAGCTACGGAATAAACGTTTGCGCATTCTATACATTTCATACATCATGAGCTATGGTCAGCCACAACTCAAACCAGTAATATTACTGTAAGTGGGAGATATGGAAGTTTCAGATGGTGTTAGCTAATGTCAGCTATAGACAATATGCCATACTTTACTTATTCTTTATCAACTTACCCCGCGGTCAGTAACAACTTACCCATGTAGCGAGGTAAGTTGACAAACCGGCAATTGCGTGATGTTTTGCTCACTGGTGGAAAGCCAAGAAAAGGAGACGAAACGAAGGTATTTATCTGGGATGATATTATAAGGGCTATGCTTGGCGTAGTTATAGCTATCTCCTCGCTACAGTTCCAAAGTCATGAGATATTTTGAGTTTTGCCAAAATTGTATCAGCCAGACCCAATCTGGCTTACTTCCTCAAATGAATGGTAAATAGTACGCACCCTATGCCCATCTCAGAATCTACGAACATGACGGAAATGCGTTGCATGGTGAAAACGAGCCAAGCAGTCCATCTGTAACTACTCATTTGGCTTCACTGTCGATGTTGCACTACAGTATAAAACATTTCCCACATAATTTACTGGAATTGGCTCAGCCAAAGCAAACCAAAGCTAAACCAAAACCACTTGGCTCTTCTCACGTATGTCCTAAATATCCGCCATACATATGTGATGAGGAACTTTGCACCAATATATATCTTTAGAAGTTATTAATCACTAATTTTCAGAAATAATATCCCACCATACTTTTCAATTATCACGCTTCCCGTAAAGCAGGCCACTTGACCTGTTGCACACGGTATGCACATGGTAATATGGCCATGGGTAGAGGCTCCTGAAGGTTGAGTGTTGAGGTGGTGTCAGAACAAAACAGAACAAATTGGTGTCGCCTGTGTTCGTTCAATTTTACCTTCATCCGCTCTGGAAAACAATTACTGTGCAAAATAAATAAATATAAATGCAATATTTATTTATTTATTCAATAAATAGGTGGGTCTGATAAAACTCCAAAGGTGAGGCCTTTTTCACACTAGGTAAGTTTTTGCTCGTGAGAGGGCAATTATTGCTGCTGGACCCCCGTGCCCTGAAATATTCAGAGGTCTCTACTTATGGATATAGCAATGTTCCTCGTCACAAAATAAAAATTAGATGAACATCTTACTCGACATCGAACAGGGAAAACGCACCTGTCTAGGTTCAGTTGAAATTGATGATGCGTTGTTTTCGGACATGACAGGCATTCCATCGAGCCCCGGTTGGAACTTTTGAGTTTGAGTCGGCTTCTAAGTTCTATAGGCTGAGTCAATACCATCTTCTGAGTTTGAGTCGGCTTCTGAGTCATACAGGTGGAGTCAATACCTTCCGAACGGCGGAAAAACATGAAAACAATGCATGGGCTGAATGCTTTTTTATGATATTCGCCATTGCAATGGCCGAAATCGTGCTTGTTTACCGCATTCACCATAAGCACCCAGTTAACATGAAATCATTAGTGCGTGAACAACACAAGAG
The DNA here is from genome assembly GCA_034440575.1 of Imbricaverruca yamaguchii. NCBI lineage: Eukaryota > Metazoa > Arthropoda > Thecostraca > Neoverrucidae > Imbricaverruca > Imbricaverruca yamaguchii. Next base: position 618,067 of record JAOTOL010001423.1, on the reverse strand, counting down.
TCGGGAGAGGCCAATGTAGGTGTGAGATGAATCATCTCTTCTTCCCAAAGGCGCAACAGCATTTCAAGAGTTCGTTGAGAAATTGCAAAAGGAGCGATTTAGCGAGCTTTCTCCAAGACAATACGGTTTAATTCAAGACCATACGATCACCGCTACCGGTCTTTAATGGTGTGAAAGCTACTCCCAATACCAACACCAGCCCTAACCCAGCCTCAGCCCTAGCTCCAGCCCCAGCCCCAGCCCCAGCCCAACCCCAACCCCAACCCCAACCTCGACGCCAACCCCAACCCGAACCACAACGCCAATCTTAGCTCCAACCCCAACCCCAACCCCAACTTCAACCCCAATCCTACCCCAACCCCAACCACAACTCCTACCCCTACCCCTACCCCAACCCAACCCATAACCCCAACTCCAACCCCAACTCCAACCACACCTACAATCCCAACCGCATCCCCGAAACCACAACCCCAACCCCTACCCCAACCCCAGCCCAAACCCCAGCCCCAGCCCCAACCCCAACCCTAACCACAACCCAATCCACAACACCAGCCCCAACCCCACAACCCCAACCCCAACCCCAACCCCAACCCCAACCCCAACCCCAACCCCAACCCCAACCCCAACCCCAACCCCAACCCCAACCCCAACCCCAACCCCAACCCCAACCCCAACCCCAACCCCAACCCCAGCCCCCCAACCACAACCCCAACCCCAACCCCAACCCCAACCCCAACCTCAACCCCAACTCCAACCACAACTACAACCTCAACTTCATCCCCAACCCCGTACCCAGACTATTGGTCCCGTTCCAATGTCGCGTAATCTTTGCCTTTCTCGTATCCTGTCCCACATCGTACCCTGCTCATCATTAATTTATGTGTCGGCGGACACGAGCTCCCAATCCGACCAAGCATCGCCGGCCGGTGTATCACCTGAGCGACACGTGCCGTGTGCAGAGCGTGCAGGGGAGGGAGGGGGGTAGGGTGCCGACTGACAGCCGACACGGCCCTCTGTTGACGCAGCCACTTGGCTGCCGGCGAATCAGCTGATAGAATGCCGGGCATCGGACGGCCAACCAGCGGCGAGACAGGTGCGCCGGTCTTCCGGGCCGCCGGTCCACGCGCCAACCGTGCGCATCCGACGTGCCGACGCCACACTTCCGGCTCAAAGGCGGCGCAATGGCTGACCGGACCAGGCTTCTCGTCCGACAGTCCGACAGATTCGAGCCCTCGGGGACCGACACAGTTCGTTGGCAACTGAGTGATACTCGTGGTTGTATTCAACGAACTCGAGCCTTTACCGACCGACAGAGTTCGTTGGCAATCGTGTGATGCTCATGGTTGTGTTCAGTAGATTCGAGCCTTCGCCGACCGACATGACTTGTTAGAAACTGTACGATACTCGTTTCAGTGACATGCTGTGGATGTCGTTCATGCTGGTGTTCTATTCATGACTTGTAATAGATAAGCATACCAAACGTAAAATATCAGTGCATCGCAAACAGCTTGGTTGCAATCGTCGATGCCCGTAACCGTTACCAGACGACAGTTTTAGCCGTCTTTTATCGCTCCAACATGCACCGGTCGATCACCGAGGTCAACGATATCTATTCAGCGAAAAACAATACGGACGCACGAGCCACAGCGGCAACTACACTACCGAGGGAAGGGTTTTTATAAAGACAAATATTTGGAGCAGGAAAATGAATAAAAGCGGACGGCTGCATTCAAACCGACATAGCGACCGAACCAATGAACCGACCGACATGGCACCGACACAATGCAGTAGCTACAACAATTCGCAATATTTTGCTCAGCGAAGCGAGCGGGAGTCTTTGTTCGTTCCGACTATTATTGCATGCACTGCAGAAGGATGACTGAAACGGCTTCCGACACGAAAGCAGAAAGCTAAGGAACACAAAATATTGCTATTTTGAAGCTATGCAGATGCACTTCAGCTCTTCGTGCCGACCGAACCATTGCTGCAAATCTGACTATGTCTGTGACTTTTCCAACACATTGGGAAACAATTGAATGCAAACCCGAAGCAAACTGGCATCATTTCGACATCCGGGCGGCACTTGCTACCACCGCGCGGGCAAGGCCGCGCGTGACGCAGACGACTCCACGGGACAGACATTCCTGGGGAGCATTCCTGGCGCGTCTCTGCCGCGTCTAGGTCACGGCCGAGTGGCGGCAGCCCGGACACGTCTCAGACACGGCCAAGCGGCGGCGGCTCGCGCGGCGGCTCGCGCGGCGGCTCGCGCGGCGGCTCGCGCGGCGGCTCGCGCGGCGGCTCGCGCGGCGGCTCGCGCGGCGGCTCGCGCGGCGGCTCGCGCGGCGGCTCGCGCGGCGGCTCGCGCGGCGGCTCGCGTGGCGGCACGCCGTTCTGCGCTGGCGGCGTGTCGGGCGCGCCGGCCGGCGCGGCACCGTTCCCAGGGTGCGGCGCGCAAGGCTCCTAGCGGCGCCGATTTACGATCGGCATGCATCGGCCGCCGCCGACCCCGGCTGACCCTAGCGACCGTGCTGACCCGGTCGGCGTCGCCGCCGGCCCGCCGTCAGCTGCACGGCTGAGTGTGCAGTGGCGGCGCACCGCGCCAGCCGTCGTCGAGTGCGGGCCGCGTGGCGGGCCGCGTGGGGCGGGCCGCGTGGCGGCCGCGTGGCGGGCCGCGTGGCGCGCGGGCCGCGTGGCGGGCCGCGTGGCGGGCGGGCCCGCGTGGCGGGCCGCGTGGCCGGCCGCGTGACGAGCCGCGTGACGAGCCGCGTGACGGGCCGCGTGGCGGGCCGCGTGGCGGGCCGCGTGGCGGGCCGCGTGGCGGGCCGCGTGGCGGGCCGCGTGACGAGCCGCGTGACGGGCCGCGTGACGCAGACGCGTGACAGGCCGTGTGACGGGCCGCGTGACGGGCCGCGTGACGGGCCGCGCGACAAGGCAGGTGCATTAAAATTGAGATGCATCGATTTGTCACGACGAAGTTGATGAACTCCATTTTGGCTGATCGATTAGACCTCTGATGCTAATGGGTTTCAACCGCCGGCACCTGTGTGAGCCTTTCCAAGCGGGATGAGCGTTTCCATAGTAAGTCAGGGAAGGCGTTGCAATCGATGCTAAGCTATATGAAAGCTATATGGGCCATTGTTTGTGCCTTACTTCCCGCCCGGAACTTCCGCAGGCGAATTTGATAAGGACTTCCGGCTCCGCACTTCCCGCCTCCGGTCATCAAATTGGCGCGCTTTTCCAGTCGCCCGCCGGCTTCCTTCTGGAGCCTCCACCGTGCGGCACTCTGATTGACAGACACCTTCTTAAGATGCAGACAGCGCACCGCGGGCCTCTCATGAGCTAGGCACACGCCAACCCGCGCCTCGCGCTCTGCCCAAGGGTTGTGGCAGCCACATCGAAAGCGTGGGAAATACGCCGCGGGGGCGAGGCGTGCCGTACCGGCTCGCAGGCGCGACTCCAGGGTCGTGACAGGGGGAGGCGGAGGTCAGCATCCCGACTAGGTGATGCTTGCAGCGGAGAGCACAGACGAGACGGGATCAATAGCAGACACAGCAAGAGAGATGTTGCACGGAGAGATAACGCGGAAGTTTCGCTTACAAGGGGTCAGTGAGTGAAGTAGAGGCAAGGCCAGGCACCGGGAAGTAGCAAGTGGATAATGGTTGCCACAGCGCGTGGAGCTGCTTCCAATCGATAGATGTTCGAGATCTGGCAACTTCTGTAGCCATCTCCGTAAGGCAATGTCCCTGATCAACGGTAGCCATCTCTGGAGGGCAATGTCCTTGGTCAGCGGTAGCCCGCTCTGGAAGGCAGTGCCCCTTGTCAGTGGTAGCCCCTTCTGGAAGGCAATGCCTCTTGTCAGCGGTAGCCATCTCTGGAAGGCAATGTCCCTGGTTAGCGGTAGCCATCTCTGGAAAGCAATACCCCTGATCAGCGGTAGGAGTTCAACTGGCGAAGTCAACAACGTGATGAAGCGGAAGTGGAACACACGGCAGAAGTGCCGACCAACAGCAAGCTGGCATCTGAATTTAATGTCGGTAGCAATGAGTTGCATTCGATGGTGCGCTCTGTGATTCAAGTGACGTAGGAATATTTATAAAGCCGAAGCATAATTGTGGGATGACCTTGTAGCCTGAACTGAAAGGACAAAAAAATCAGAATTCAACGAATATTTCAGGCAGCAATCTTTTGACAGCTAGAATGGAACCGACATATTCTTCACTTTAAAAACAAAGACGCATTGCCATAGAGGCGTTGCATCTTCTTTTTATTCCAATAGAAGTTTGTTGAGCTTCCTGCATGATTGTCAATTAGCTGCGGCCGGTACTAGCCAGTGAGCGGAATGTCATCGCCAAGGCTGACACGCTAAGCATGCTGATTGCCTACTTTTCTCTTCGGTTACTTTTGCCACTCGATGAAAATGATCAGTTTATCAGTTTATTTTCTGGATTTCGCCTCACGTCTAAATAAGGACATGCATCTTCTATAAGGCTGCCAACTCTGAGTGTATGCACCTCCCAGAAAATAAGTTAGTACGAAGCCGGGCGAAACCAGAGCGAGTCTACTGCCGTGAATATGTCACTAGGGCTCAGCTGAGTAGGCCGGCCCAGTTCAGCCGTGCCGGTAGCCATTAGCACGTGTTTGAGGCGGTGTCTGGACCGGACTGGATGTCGCCCCGAACGTGAACACTGATGAATGGCCCTGGCCGTCGCGTGCAAACAAGATGTGTGCAATCTGGCATCGGTCAGAACAATGCCCGTGCATAAGCCATAAAAAGCACATTTTGCGCGAGTGATTTCATTAGCGACTGATTTCGTATCACCACCATATGAGAGGATGCCTTAATGGCACGGCTCGAACGCACTTCTACGAAAGCATTTATATTTGAATGGTAATTTGTAGAAGATCGCTGATGTCCTACGCCGTACCTTGTTATCGACCTTGCAGTGTTCAACTTAGCCCAAACCGAAACCCGAATAATACGCAATGAGGCTGTCTGGCGTCATTAATATATTGGACCTATCAGGCATTCTTCATTAATATATTAATTCATAGTTAATTAATGCATTTAAGTTCATGGCCGCATAGCGTGGTAAATAGCTAACGCATCTTAAATGACAGCCAGTAGTTTTACCAAACAATAGCCATGGAAATAACTTTACGACAGTTCTCCGGTTGACGGCAAGAAGCATTCATTCCAGCAGCGCATTCCACGAGCTTCGGCTGACGTAGGTGAAGTCGCCAAGGCGGCGGTGCACGTGTTGCGTGCCGTGTCGACGCATTCCTCAGCTGTTCTTTCTGAGCGGCGGCGTGTTATCACGTTACCTACTGAACATATAAAGAGACATGGACCTTATCTGGCAGGCGACATTCACGTCGTGTTCCCGGGCAGCCCCCCTAGCGGCGACTTTTTGTCAACGCGTCGGGATTACTGCGATCGCGGCCGGATTGCTGTGTCTGTCGGCCGCCGGCGGACCGGCCATCTCGCAGAGCGGCCAATTGTCGCCCCCCCCCCCCCACCTGACGTCAGGCGCACCGGTCAAGAGACAGAACTTCCCGCCCGTCGCCCGACCAGGATGCTGGTGGCAGCCAGGCCGGCCGCCGCCCCTGCCGTCCGTCGGCGGGACGCGACGGTCGGGCGGGCGAGCCTGTGTCCGGCCACCCGGGCAGAGCCTGTGTCCGGCCACCCGGGCAGAGCCTGTGTCCGGCCACCCGGGCAGAGCCTGTGTCCGGCCACCCGGGCAGAGCCGGCTAGCCGGCCGCCCCTGCCCTGCCGCCGCCCGCCCACCGCCCGCCTTCGACCCCAATTGAGATGTCGCCTGGACGCTGCCCCGCCCAGCGCCGGCCGGCGGGGCGGCGGCGGCGATAGTCAGGCTGTCTGCCGGTGTTGGGAGTGCGGCGACTCCCCTGCAGCGGCTCGGCGTGCTGCTGTGTGGGACCGGGCGGTGGCACGGAAGCGCCGACGCCAGCGAGTGGCGGCATGCTAGGACGCCGGCCCACGTCTGCACCGTCAGGAAGCTATGCAATGCAAGCCGCTCCTGGGTGAGGTCAGATGCAAGCCGCTCCTTGAGACAGGTCAGAATGTCATGTGTGACCGTGGGCCATTAACGGCCTCACCGTCGCCGGCCGGTCTCCGCCGACCTGACCGTGGGTCACAGCCGGCGCCCGCGACCGGCTTCCTGGACGCTGCCGCGAGCAGGAATGCCCAGCACCTCATCTACATGTGACGTCACAACGTCCTGGGAGGCGCGCGCTAGGGGCGGGAGCGATTTGTTTTCACGAGTTGCTGATCGGGCCGCGAGCCCACATAGCAGCCAGTGACAGGCGGTGAGGTGCGGTAAGCATGCACGAGGCGCAGCGAACAGATAATCTCACACGGATGGCCAGCCACTACACACATGCGTGGCTTGAATGCGCCGTTTTACTAGATGAAGTGATCTCAGTCAAAACAGCATAATATATTGCATTTCATTTTATATTATATATTTTACAGCATGCTAATAAGCATATTCTAGTAAGCATTCAGATTGCCAATCGCGACACCATATGTCACTATGTACCTACCGCATACCACCATATGTCGCTATATACCTACCGCATACCACCATATGTCGCTATATACCTACCGCATACCACCATATGTCACTGTATACCTACCGCATACCACCACATGCCACTATATACCTACGGCATACCACCATATGTCACTATATACCTGCCGCATACCACCACATGTCACTGTATACCTACCGCATACCACCACATGCCACTATATACCTACCGCATACCACCACATGACACTAAATATATACCGCATGCGGTAGGTATTTAGCATCATGTCACTAGATACCTAACGCATATCACCACACAGCTAAATCTCTACCTGCTCACAGTAACCGTATGCAGGAGCCGTTATACTGCAGCGCAAAGGTTTAATTTCCAAATGTTACCACTATAATAAACCAGTTAGCACAAATCATTAAAGTTATAATCACATGCAAGATGTTGCAGATTGATTTGTAAGCACGACGACTTTATCGAGCGCTATCGCTATAGGTATGCATATGGTATTGCATATGGTATTTGTACGTCGTGGTAGTACTTACAGGAATGTACGTGCCTGACCTCGTTTCAGGACTTTCCCGAATACCTTCGTGACTAGAGGTTCACAGCCACAATAACCGAACGGAGCGGCATGGCGGCTTGTTAACGATGCTATCTGCATCCTGTGTGCCAAAACAGAATAACAGATATAGAGTCATTGCGGCCAGTTATCTTTATGCATGAACCTTCTTCGGCAGGTCAGATGTTTGTTCTGGAAGATGATTTTCTTGCATGGAGATACACGGTGAGGAAAGCAGACCTAAACTGTACGGGATATAGTTTTGGACGAGGATAAATATGCGCAGCTCATACGCAGACATAATTAGCATAGTAAAGCTTCACGCAAGGCAGTATTTGTGTCCGGTCAGAAATATAAGCACAAACAATGAATATTTCAATTAAACTAATTACTGCCAATTAGCCAATGGGAATTCAGTTGAGCCGCACTTCACAGCACCCACACAGGCTGCACGAGGTGAAGGGGAGGCACAGAGCCAGCTGGTTTACAGCCCTAAAGACCACCGATAGTCCAGCGACAGCCGAGCGCCACCTCCGTTTCCGACTGTTGGCGTTTTCAACACGGTGGCGCGCCTGTGCTGCGACAACAGGCGGCGCGCCGTGTGCTAATGGTCACCAGTGTGCACAGCCGTGATTTACTCCAAATGAGCCGCCGATAAGGGCGCGTGCACACTGGGCGCCACATTAGCTCCGCTACTTATCGCGCGGGCGGCGAGTCGTTGGCGGCGCGCCGCTCAGCCGGCCGGTGAGGTTGCGATGTGTGCAGACTGGACTCTAATGGACGGCGGTGGCTGCGGCGGGGCGGCGCTATCACGACCCGCCCCACCGCTCGCCCCCGCCTGCCCGGTCGACCACCGAGCGATGGTCGGCCGCCGGGAGATGGTCGGCCGCCGAGAGATGGTCGGCCGCCGAGAGATGGTCGGCCGCCGGGAGATGGTCGGCCGCCGGGAGATGGTCGGCTGCCGGGAGATGGTCGGCTGCCGGGAGATGGTCGGCCGCCGAGAGATGGTCGGCCGCCGAGAGATGGTCGGCCCGAGATGGTCGGCCGCCGGAGATGGTCGGCCGCCGACCGTGAGATGGTCGGCCGCCGGGAGATGGTCGGCTGCCGGGAGATGGTCGGCTGCCGGGAGATGGTCGGCCACCGAGCGGTGGTCGGCCGCCGGGAGATGGTCGGCTGCCGGGAGATGGTCGGCTGCCGGGAGATGGTCGGCCGCCGGGAGATGGTCGGCCGCCGGGAGATGGTCGGCTGCCGGGAGATGGTCGGCAGCTGAGCCGCGGAAGCCGGTAGGGAATGCCTGCACGGCAGATAAAAACACCGACCGTCACTTCTGGCTGCCGAAATGACGCACATCATGTTGTGAGCGTCTCAGTTTGTAAGCTCTGCGGAAATCCCGCCCGTGCTGGCCGGTCACGCGACCGACCGACGCCGCCGACCACCGCGAACGTGAGCCGCTCGTGCGCACCGTCCCTCCTCTCGGGTGCACGACACAGCGAGCGCTGCTCGGCCCAATCAGACGCCAGTCAACGCGGCGCGTACCGCAGTCGGCATAGAGCGGCGGCAGCGCGGTGCCGCTCCGCGCCCGACACGGGTGCCGATCGGCCGTCCACCGCAGCCGTGGCCCTCAATTACGGCCAGTGCCAGCTGGACGGTGCCATGCTGAGGCCGGCGGGCGGGCGCGCCGAGCAGACGGCAGAGCCGGCCGCCCGGCGGCGGCGCTGATGCTCGGTGTCGAATCGGATGGCGGCGGCCGGCCGCAGGGCCGCTCGCCGCCGTGCACAATCACCACCCGGCCATGCATCAGTGCCGACGTCGGAGCGCAGCCGAGAGAGCGGGGGCGGCGCGCGTTTCACTAGCTCGGTGGTCGGCCGGCCGCCGCCTGACGAGGCGGACCCGCCGCCTGATGGGGCGGACCACAGGCTTACCGCCGCCTGACGGCGGACCACAGGCTGGCCGCCGCCTGACGGGACGGACCACAGGCTTACCGCCGCCTGACGGGACGGACCACAGGCTTACCGCCGCCTGACGGGGCGGACCACAGGCTGGCCGCCGCCTGGTGGGGCGGACCACAGGCTGGCCGCCGCCTGGCGGGGGAACCACAGGCTGGCCACCGCCTGGTGGGGCGGACCACAGGCTGGCCGCCGCCTGGTGGGGCGGACCACAGGCTGGCCGCCGCCTGACGGGGGAACCACAGGCTGGCCACCGCCTGGTGGGGCGGACCACAGGCTGGCCGCCGCCTGGTGGGGCGGACCACAAGCTGGCCGCCGCCTGGCGGGGGAACCACAGGCTGGCCACCGCCTGACGGGGCGGACCACAGGCTGGCCGCCGCCTGGTGGGGCGGACCACAGGCTGGCCGCCGCCTGGTGGGGCGGACCACAGGCTGGCCGCCGCCTGGTGGGGTGGACCACAGGCTGGCCGTGTCAACCGCCCGGCTCCGGCTCCGGATCCAGCTCCGGTGTCGACTGTCTGATCAACTGACTGTGGCCTGCAGGACGGCACGGCACGGCGCGGTTTGACAGCAGAGCTGTCGGCGGCGAGTGGCGGGCCTGGCGGGCGCCGATCCATCGGCTATCAGGTCGGACGCAGCACGACCATTAGCCGCGGCAGGAGAAGTTGGAGGAGGCCATATCGGAGACGTGCCGCCTGCACGCCCCGGACCCCGTCTTCGCCTCGGGATCCGATGCGGTGCAGCGCTCCGCCACGCCTTTTCTGTCCAAGGTGCGTGACTACTGGATTGGCTGCCCTTGCGTGCTTCTGCCTCCGCTTCAGCATCAAGTCCATACTGGTCTCCGTGCGTCTGCGTCAAGTCCTATCTACTGCATGCTGTGTGGTTAGCGCCATCGGGATGCCGTTTCTATCGCTAGTTCCGTTCTCAGTTGAGCTTAGCTGAAGGGACGGCGCTTGCTATCTTGCACGCCGCATTCCTTCGTATCTCTCTAGGCCCCAGCTGAAGATTGACTTCATGGGACCCCGCGTTAAATGTCAGTGGAGGGGGGGGGGGCGTCAATGCAAGAACAGCAAGCCTCTGGAACTATAAAAATCAGCATTCCTGTTGGGGACATAAATATCATTAAGCCTTAGCAGCTCGCCATCCGCAAAGTTACCGTTACCGGCTGTTTGCCGCTGTAGACCGGTGCCAGACATCTTCACCAACACAAGGTCGATCAGCACCGCACGAGCTGACCAGACCACCGTCAGTAATGGCCCACAGAGGGGCAGCATACTGAGTGTGTGGGGGGGGGGACAGGGGCGCGCGACCGAGATCACTCTGTCGATCGTGGCCTAGGAGGCGTTCCGCCCTGCCAGGCGCCGGGGGGAGGGGAGGGAGGACCACCCCGGCAGAGGCCGTGAGGGGCGGAGACAGCCGTCTCCGCCGCTCGCCGAGCCCGAGCTGTCGCAGCAGCCGCGCCGCCGGCTACGTCGAGCCGTTCCTGGAGCCGTGTCGCAGCGGCGGCCGTAGCGACGTAGACCAGTCGTGGCCGTCGACGCGCCGGTCGGCGCCTGGTGCGCGGGAGGCGTCCATCGCGCCGCGCGAACCCGGCTGACCGAGCCCGACCGAGCCCGACCCAGCCAGACCGAGCCAGACCGAGCCAGACCGAGCCAGACCGAGCCAGACCGAGCCAGACCGAGCCAGACCGAGCCAGACCGAGCCAGACCGAGCCAGACCGAGCCCGACCCAGCCCGACCAAGCCAGACCAAGCCCGACCGATCCAGACCGAGCCAGACCGATCGAAGCTGGGCCGGCGCAGCGCCTACCCCGTGTGACCTTGCGAAGTCACGAGCATTACTTAGCTGCTGTCGGCCGACCGATCAGCGATCAGATCTCCACCGGCCGTCGGTCGTCCGCGGCCGCGCGCCGCAGCGCCACAGCGCCACAGAGCAACAGCGCCACAGCGTCACAGCGCCACAACGCCACAGCGCTACAGTGCTACAGCGCCACAACGCCACAACACAGCAGCGTCACAACTCAACAGCGCAACAGCGCCACGGCGCAACAGCGCCACAGCGTCTCAGCGCAACAGCGCAACAGCGCCACAGCGTCACAGCGCCACAGCGCCACAGCCTCGCCACGTCGCCACGCCTGGAAACTGGCCAGATGCAAAAAGGCCGCCACTCGATAAGCATGTCAGCCGGCGCAGCGCCGACGGTGTTGATCTCCGATAGCATCGTTGCCATTACAAGAATGTTTAACTGCCTGTCAATTATTTACGTGCAGTTTAATTGTCGGTTTCGCTTTCTATGGACGCGGTCGCTCAACTAATGGGTGGCCTCCACCTGGCCTGGTCAGATAGCCGGCCAACGGGGACAAGGTGGCGGCGGTGGAGCGACATGGAGCGACACGGAGCGGCTGCGGAGCGGCTGCGGAGCGATACGGAGCGACACGGAGCGGCTACAGAGCGACACGGAGCGGCTACGGAGCGACATGGAGCGGCTACGGAGCGACATGGAGAAAAGTTGAGCAGTACGCAGGACACGGGGCGACATGAAATGACACGGAGCGACATGGGGAGGCACTCAGCGACACGGAGCGATACGAAGCGTCACAGAGTGACACAGCGATATATCGCGCCACGGAGCGACATGGAACGGCTGCGGAGCGACACAGTGCGACATGGAACGACTGCGGAGCGACACGGTGCGACATGGAGCGACGCGGAGCGGCCTGTCTCAACCGGACGCATTCCGACATGATGAATGGGGCGCCAGCGGGAGGGGGTGTCCATCGGCAGCGAGTAGAATATCGATCAGGTTACGTAATCTAGCTATCAACATCGCGACGCACATTCATTACGTACTCCGATGAAGTTATTTGTACGTGCACGAATACCTTGACTCCGATCTAACTTGACATTCCAGACCACCTCGAATCGGGGGCGTGGCACGTGACGCCTGTGACACGTGACACTTGTGACACGTGACACTTGTGACACGTGACACTTGTGACAAGTGACACTTGTGACACGCGACACTTGTGACACGTCACGCGTGTGGCACGTGGCGCTTGTGGCTGCCGTGGTGCAATCCTAGCGGCCTATATTTGCATGTTAAACCTCAGTTTTCCGGTTATCTTGCGTGCCACCTCTATAATGAGTGCGTCGCTTAAGCTCCATGCCTTACTTATCACTTAATCACACGGTCACTTTAACAACCATTGTGTGAGCGAACTTGCCTAGTCTACGAATTCCATTACAGATAGCACTCCAACATGTGAACCCAATGGAGGGTACCGAAACAGGAAATGTCGCTCGGCGATGAGACTGGGGGCAGTTTTTCTCAGATTTCCGCTGCCGATCCGGACGAGGCGGTGACGTCATCACCATGACGTCACGTTGTCTGAAGGTGGCTGGCGAACTTGCGCCTGTGTTGTTGCACCAGAGCTTAACAAGGACCGACCTACCGCCGCAAGTTCCTGCCTTAGAGCAAATGTTGCCAGTACCCGAGAGGATGTACTGTGATGAAAACCGAAACAAAATCACAATTTGAAGAGTCGATTAATTTCTTAATGACCAAAGTAGTATGTGAAGCCCTACAGGAAAAATGCGACATTGAGATTATTGACATTTAACGTTGTTGAGGCTTCAGAAGCGTGACGATCTGGCTAGACCAAGTCAGGTTGGATCTGGTGGGGCCCGGGGAGCCCACGTGGACCACTGACGGACGCGCGCCGACTCCGCCCCGCCCGCAATGGGCAATCAGCAGAAGCATCAGTAGGGAAATTTCCGACTCATTTGTTCACATTTTTATATTGAGACGTCAAAAGAGTTGACGGAAAGCCATTCGCAGCCAACGAGTTGTCATCTCGGCTATCATATTCGGCCTTGTGACCACATATTGGATATCACGATATAGTATTTGGTCATTTGGTCATTGCACTTTGTTCCGTATCTTCACCGGCTCGAAATAGCGCTACGTTACAGCTTCGGATTCATCAGGACACTTTTTTATTATGCGGGACACCGACCATAAGCAATATTGTGAATAACAACATAAGCTTTTGTGAAGGGATTTCAAAATACAATCATACCCGGCATGTATGGAAGAAAGACAAACCAGACCTACTTACTGCCTTTCAAATGTGATTAGGATATCGCACTGCTGCTTGCGATGCATTGCATGCTGTCACACATGTGCACTGTATCACGCACTGTCTGCACATGCCTCTCTCGCAATTCCAATAAACTTACGAGGATCAGATAAACGTCGACTACCCTTTCAAACATGGACCGTCATTGGCACATCAGATGTAAGTGCGAACAGACTGTAAGTGCGAATAATAATTCAGTTCAATTAAATTGGGTGCATGTCCGAGATCAGTTGACAGGATATATAAACGTCACTGCATATTGCAACTCGAAAGTACTTAGCCGTTAGCAACTACATTTATTGAAATAGTTCATGTATGCAGTTCTTCCTCAAAATTAGCGACGTATTTGGCAATTTCTTAGCGGCAGTTTTTCATCAAATTTGGATTACCTAAACAGCCCAGCCACCTTCCCCCAATGAAGTAGTTTGGACTCTAAAAATTACCTCAAGCCGATAAGTAACCAGCAGAAATAAGGTGTATGCCGAAACAAGCATAGAACGTGAAGCTTCTTCAATCGAAAATGTCCCCAAGTTTCCATACACACTGGATCGTCTTTTCAGAATGGAATGCCGCTAAAAACATTTCATGTCTTCTACAGCCAGGGGTGGATCTTGGAATTTAAATTAGGGGGGCACATTTCACCGGAGGGACGACTTGCGTGCTAACATTCGGCGAGCTGGGAGGTGGGTAGTACACTCAAGTATTCATCAAGAGGCGCCTTTACCTGGCCGGAGGGCCATGGGGAGAGGCACATGTCCCCAGCGCCCCCTGTATCCGCCCTTGTCCACAGTCACGCCCAAACATCACCTTGGTTTTCATTTCTTTGACATGAGTGGGAACCTGTACATAGACCCAAAACAAACAGATTGCTTCTGTCCGTGGGGAATGGCCAGGGTGCTGTAGATGATTGAACAGCAGCATGGTATGTTATGGTGCGGCGATGATACGGCGTGGTATGTTATGGCAGAAGTTTGACAGTGGTATGCTAGTGGTTTGGCAGTGGAATGACAGTGGTATGGCAGTGGAATGACAGTGGTATGAGAGGCACTTGCAGTGTCCGTCTTGACCCTGGTTGACGATTTGATCATCTGTCAGTGAGAACTCAACTGGGTGCCTCGTAAATGATGCATGGTGTCTCGAATAAGTGCAAGAATGCATAAGTCTCGAATAGTAGCATGATCTTCTATAGCCTTGAGTGACATATAAACCAGCCATTGGGAAGGAATGCACCATTTGGGCTCGCCAATGGAACCCAACGACTTAGTTACATGACTAAGCCATAGCTTACCTATCTGCCAGATGTGCAAGGCCACAAAACATTATTACACGAATGCTATGAAATCATTTCCAGAAGTTTATATTTGAGTATCCAGCAGACAACACACGCTTATGCTGACGAAATCTTCGGATATCGAAAACTCAGGTTCTGATGATTTTCATGCGCGTTCTTGCGCACAAAACTGTTGTTTGGTTTATGTGTGTCGTCGCATTCCCGGAATTATTTCCTATAAAACCAGGCGCACGTACATCGGACGCACGAGCATTCCTGGAATGGAGACTACACTCAGGGTGCTGTCGTGCGTCGAAGTCGTACACCAGACAAACCTCCGCATTCTCAACGACCACTCACCGTGCTAACTGTGTATGTCCTTGGCGTTTCAGTTTACATAGTATTCATATTTGTGATGAATTATCCGCCACTCGCCAATTTCTCAGTCTGAACAAGCAGCATGACATAGAATAGACTTCCGAGAAGATGATGTTCTTCGTCACATAACGGTGAACAGTAGCAGATCCTGAATCTGGCCAAGAGGACCATCCAATGTTTTGGTGCCTCTCCTCTGACATTGGTGTCCTTTCTCTCGCTGAGGGTGTCCGTTCAAATTGCTCTCCCTCTCGCTGAAGCTGGTCTTCGTAGTTTGGGCTGTTTTCATCGGCTCGATACCTGCTCCGTCAGTTCCGTACCCCTCTCTATCAACGTGAGGCGCCAAAGCAGGCCCAGGGGCCTTGTACATCAGCCCCGGAGACCCTTTTGACAAACTTAGGGGCCATATTTAACATCGCAGGGCCTTCCTGTGAGGTCGGAGGTTCCCCTATCAACGTTTGGGCACCTCCGTCAGGCAAGGGGCCCTTTCTACGACTTAGTCCATCAATGTCGGTCCAGGAGCTCTTGACATCGCCTCGGGTGGTCCCTTCTGACGGCCCTGAGTCCTTGCAACGATTCCAGAAGCTTGGAGCCCTTTCGTCGACCCGTAGTTCCTTCATATCGACCTAGGGGCTTCACAGGTCACCCGAAGGCCCATGGAGGGCCCAATGCGTTGTGTACTTCGTCACAGCCTATGTTAAAAAGCAACGTGCTCAGCCTCTTTGACTTCTTCGAGCATCAAGGGGGATATGACCCCATAGATCCACCTATGATGGTGGCCGGTATCCGGCATGCATACATGCATGAGGCTGAGGCGAACTGCACTGTCCTGTTCATGTGCTCACCCTTGATTAGCAGAGGTCGCGCGGCTGGGTGTCGTCTCTTTGAAAGCTGTGCCTTAACATATAATGAATGTTGTGATTGGGTAAATATCTGCCAATGGACATTTAAGAGTGAGACGGACAAACTTAATGTCTTGTTTAATGAATTGGAATTACTCTCATGCGTATTATGCTTATTATCATTATAATTGTTTTTTTTAAAGATAATTATTCTTCTTATGATGTTATATTTATATATACATATATAGATATAACATCATAAGAAGCATAATTATCTTTTTTTTTTAAACATATATATTATATATATATATATATATATATATATATATATATATATATATATATATATATATATATATATATATATATATGTAAGTATGAATGAGCTTGAGCTGAATGAATGAGCTCTTTCAGCCGTATCTTCCTCCACGGTTAAATTGACAGAAAACTTCGCACTGATGTACAGGCGAAGCGCGCATCAACAAGGACAAAAATAACGTCAAGGCTACCTAACCAGCTTCCGTCGCCACGACTGATCGCGTCCTCTTATAGCCACACAAGTTGGATTCAAAGGATGATGAAGTCAGACAGCTGTCAGTATTGGAAAGGTTCACAGCTGGTAGAGTGTTAGATGCTGAGATGTATCGGGCCCCAGCTCGCTGTAAACTCCACAGCTTGTGTTCTCCAACAAGAGGGCAAACAGGAACGATCTGCAATCGACAGAGAAGACGAGGCGCACATTCGGCCGGTTTGAGCGCAGTTCGGCGCCTACTCCGGAGCCACCTGCCCGAGTCCGCAGTGTCGAAAGCAGTTCGAGCGGG
Source organism: Imbricaverruca yamaguchii (assembly GCA_034440575.1). Classification (NCBI taxonomy): domain Eukaryota; kingdom Metazoa; phylum Arthropoda; class Thecostraca; family Neoverrucidae; genus Imbricaverruca; species Imbricaverruca yamaguchii. The sequence goes on along the minus strand of JAOTOL010001423.1, from coordinate 601,557 downwards.
CCGCAGAGGCCCTTGGCCAGAACGAAAACCGACGTGGCACGGATCCGAGCAACGCGCGACAGCTGATCTGATCTCGCGTCGTCGACAACCGCGACGCGGCGCCTCATAACCGGGCGCGGCGGCGACCTTGGGACTCATCGGGTCCAGGCGACGCCAACGCAAACAGAGTTAGTCAGCCGGGCCCGCGAACACATTCGTCTTTCGGTGCCGGTCAGGTGGTCGCACTCTGTTATGCATGCTGTGTGAGTCAGCCGACGCAGCCGGCGGCGTGCCGTGTGGCCAGCTGCACCGCCGACTCACCGCCACTGTAGTACCGGCCGTACAGCCGACCGCCCAGAGAGGTGTCCCGCCACTGTAGTACCGGCCGTACAGCCGGCCGCCCAGCCGGCAGAGGTGTCCCGCCACTGTAGTACCGGCCGTACAGCCGGCCGCCCAGCCGGCAGAGGTGTCCCGCCTCAGTAGTACCGGCCGTACAGCCGACCGCCCAGACGGCAGAGGTGTCCCGCCTCAGTAGTACCGGCCGCCCAGATGGCAGAGGTGTCCCGCCTCAGTAGTACTGGCCGTACAGCCGGCCGCCCAGCCGGCAGAGGTGTCCCGCCTCAGTAGTACTGGCCGTACAGCCGACCCTCCAGCCGGCAGAGGTGTCCCGCCTCAGTAGTACTGGCCGTACAGCCGACCGTCCAGACGGCAGAGGTGTCCCGCCACTGTAGTACTAGCCGTACAGCCAGCCGTCCAGCCGGCAGGTGTCCCGCCTCAGTAGTACTGGCCGTACAGCTGGCCGTCCAGACGGCAGAGGTGTCCCGCCACTGTAGTACCGGCCGTACAGCCGGCCGCCCAGACGACAGAGGTGTCCCGCCTCAGTAGTACCGGCCGTACAACCGACCGCCCAGACGGCAGAGGTGTCCCGCCTCAGTAGTACCGGCCGCCCAGATGGCAGAGGTGTCCCGCCATTGTAGTACCGGCCGCCCAGACGGCAGAGGTGTCCCGCCTCAGTAGTACCGGCCGCCCAGACGGCAGAGGTGTCCCGCCTCAGTAGTACCGACCGTACAGCCGGCAGAGGTGTCCCGCCATTGTAGTACCGGCCGTCCAGACGGCAGAGGTGTCCCGCCTCAGTAGTACCGGCCGTACAGCCGACCGTCCAGATGGCAAAGGTGTCCCGCCTCAGTAGTACTGGCCGTCCAGACGGCAGAGGTGTCCCGCCTCAGTAGTACTGGCCGTACAGCCGACCGTCCAGCCGGCAGAGGTGTCCCGCCTCAGTAGTACCGGCCGTCCAGACGGCAGAGGTGTCCCGCCTCAGTAGTACTGGCCGTACAGCCGACCGTCTAGACGGCAGAGGTGTCCCGCCACTGTAGTACCGGCCGTACAGCCGGCCGTCCAGATGGCAAAGGTGTCCCGCCTCAGTAGTACCGGCCGTACAGCCGGCCGTACAGCCGGCAGAGGTGTCCCGCCACTGTAGTACCGGCCGCCCAGACGGCAGAGGTGTCCCGCCTCAGTAGTACTGGCCGTACAGCCGACCGTCAAGCCGGCAGAGGTGTCCCGCCACTGTAGTACCGGCCGTACAGCCGGCAGAGGTGTCCCGCCACTGTAGTACCGGCAGTCCAGCCGGCAGAGGTGTCCCGCCACTGTAGTACCGACCGTAAAGCCGACCGTCCAGCCGGCAGAGGTGTCCCGCCTCAGTAGTACCGGCCGTACAGCCGACCGCCCAGCCGGCAGAGGTGTCCCGCCTCAGTAGTACCGGCCGTACAGCCGACCGTCCAGCCGGCAGAGGTGTCCCGCCTCAGTAGTACCGGCCGCCCAGACGGCAGAGGTGTCCCGCCACTGTAGTACCGGCCGTACAGCCGACCGCCCAGCCGGCAGAGGTGTCCCGCCTCAGTAGTACCGGCATCAGCCGGCAGATGTCAAAGCCGACCGTCCAGCCGGCAGAGGTGTCCCGCCTCAGTAGTACCGGCCGTCCAGACGGCAGAGGTGTCCCGCCTCAGTAGTACCGGCCGTCAGCCGGCCGCCCAGCCGGCAGAGGTGTCCCGCCTTCAGTACGTCCAGACGGCAGAGGTGTCCCGCCTCAGTAGTACCGGCCGTACAGCCGACCGTCCAGCCGGCAGAGGTGTCCCGCCTCAGTAGTACCGGCCACCAGCGGCAGAGGTGCCCGCACCCGGCCGTACAGCCGGCCGCCCAGCCGGCAGAGGTGTCCCGCCTCAGTAGTACTGGCCGTACAGCCGGCCGCCCAGACGGCAGAGGTGTCCCGCCACTGTAGTACCGGCAGTCCAGACGGCAGAGGTGTCCCGCCTCAGTAGTACCGGCCGCCCAGACGGCAGAGGTGTCCCGCCTCAGTAGTACCGGCCGTACAGCCGACCGTCCAGCCGGCAGAGGTGTCCCGCCTCAGTAGTACTGGCCGTACAGCCGACCGTCAAGCCGGCAGAGGTGTCCCGCCACTGTAGTACCGGCCGTACAGCCAGCCGTCAAGCCGGCAGAGGTGTCCCGCCTCAGTAGTACCGGCCGTCCAGACGGCAAAGGTGTCCCGCCTCAGTAGTACTGGCCGTACAGCCGACCGTCTAGACGGCAGAGGTGTCCCGCCTCAGTAGTACCGGCCGTCCAGACGGCAAAGGTGTCCCGCCTCAGTAGTACTGGCCGTACAGCCGACCGTCCAGACGGCAGAGGTGTCCCGCCTCAGTAGTACTGGCCGTACAGCCGACCCTCCAGCCGGCAGAGGTGTCCCGCCTCAGTAGTACCGGCCGTCCAGACGGCAGAGGTGTCCCGCCTCAGTAGTACTGGCCGTACAGCCGACCGTCCAGATGGCAAAGGTGTCCCGCCTCAGTAGTACCGGCCGTACAGCCGACCGTCCAGACGGCAGAGGTGTCCCGCCTCAGTAGTACTGGCCGTACAGCCGACCCTCCAGCCGGCAGAGGTGTCCCGCCTCAGTAGTACCGGCCGTCCAGACGGCAGAGGTGTCCCGCCTCAGTAGTACTGGCCGTACAGCCGACCGTCCAGATGGCAAAGGTGTCCCGCCTCAGTAGTACCGGCCGTACAGCCGGCCGTCCAGACGGCAGAGGTGTCCCGCCACTGTAGTACCGGCCGTACAGCCGATCGTCCAGACGGCAGAGGTGTCCCGCCACTGTAGTACCGGCCGTACAGCCGATCGTCCAGACGGTAGAGGTGTCCCGCCTCAGTAGTACCGGCCGTACAGCCGACCGTCCAGACGGTAGAGGTGTCCCGCCTCAGTAGTACCGGCCGTCCAGACGGCAGAGGTGTCCCGCCTCAGTAGTACCGGCCGTACAGCCGACCGTCCAGACGGCAGAGGTGTCCCGCCTCAGTAGTACCGGCCGTCCAGATGGCAAAGGTGCCGCAGAGGTGCCCCACATGGCACACCACCAGCCGTCTAGACGGAACACGCTCTGGTGTCGCAGAGCTGTCGCAGAAGTGCCACAGCGCTACCACAGAGGTGCCACAAAGGTGCCACATACGGCACATTCCGGCCAACCGGAAGTGGGCTAACTGCGAGCGACTTGGTTGAAATCAGATGGGCGAAGGAGTGATCTTTCTTCGCCATCCCTTATAGACTCCATGGAGAAAAGCAATTAGGACGTCATATAAGTTTTCTGACGTATGACGTCATAAGAGGAATAATATGTCAGCTCATGTTTCGCCTAAATATTGAACTACCGCAATTAATCTGACTTAGTGGCATCGAAGCGGTCAATGTTAGATGTGGCAGAGTGATGGGATGCTCAGCTGAACTGCTTACATCGATGATGGACGTTTCCGGGATCATTCGAGATCACTGATCTAAATTGAACTAATGCGACTGTTTCGTCTCCATGCGTCACTCTGGGGTTAAAATAGAGCTGAAATATAAGCTAAGCACACACTTTGTACTTCTGGATGCCCGGCTGTGGTGTTTGCCGTCACTATTTCGAATGTTTTCAAAATGAAATGAACACTTGGAAAAATGAAAACTTCAAAACACAATGAACACATATGCATATCTGTTAATATGCGAACACTGGTAATGATTGAATAGCTCATTGTCGCTTTTGCAAAAAAAAGACATTTGAACTAACTGGAAGCAAACAAGTACCCCGAAGCACTAGTAAAAGAACGGACGTTAACCGAGAGATTTCCGTAGCATGCAACACGCTGGTGTTTTTTCATGTTCATACCGCTCTCCGTTTTGAAACCTTGGGGAGGGGCAACCTATTCTGCACTGGGGAACGTGGCAGAATGCTACGCCCAGACATGGCTTAAAGCATTGGTGTCGCAAAATTCGGACGGTTTGATATCGGTAGTAATCAGGCCCCTGTCATCCCCATGCCTCCCTGCGTGTCGGCTCAATGGTACAAATGACGTCATCCGGGGTACACATTTCAGACTGTTTTAATGGTTTGACGGATATTAAAATGGAAATATTTTCAATTCAACACACTTTCTAAATCTTATAATATCACGTCTGTGCCTTTGGAATCGTGTTCACCTGTTATTTTGCCAGCCTCAGTTAGGCTGCAAATTAGGCGACCACCATCACGAATGCAGCATTTTAGGGGCATGCTTTTTCTCAAATTCATAGATGGCGCAGTTCAGTCATAAATAGCGCAGACGTTTACGTAGCTCCCTCGAGGGCTGTTTTATGTCATGTCACACCTTGTATTACATGTACCTGCGTTTTAGTTGTAGTTTTATTGCATAGTGTTGTGTTGTGGTGTAACTTGTGCGTAGTTGCAATGTTAAAAGTAACTTTTGCTGTCGTTAATTAGTGACGGGAATTCAGGTGTATTCCGTATTAGGTATCTAATACGGAATATGCTGATTCCGCTTATCCGGTAAATTTGCAGTTTTAGGTAATTTATGATTTCAAGGAAATTCTATTCCTAATAAAATGCTTATGAATGTGCTCAACACGATGAGACCACTTGATTCCTCTGCAAAGGCATGCTGTTCAGTTGGGAGACAGCATATCACCCAAAAATGGTCTTTAAGTTTGGTAATATAGCATAAAAGGTAATGTTTCAAATCAAGAAAAAATGATGTAACATAACATAACTTAGCCCAGCCATCTATGCAAGGAAGCAAAATATTTTTGTAAAAATGGAAAATTTCAAAACAATTTTTATTGTAAAATGTTCAAATTCAGAAAAACCTAATCTTCCAAAACTGTTTTTAAGAAAAACCAAATTACAAGAAAAATCACCTCCCCACGCCCAGATATTTTTATAGCCTACAACAAATCTCTAACCTTGCTTAACCTAATTAAACATAATCCCCTTGTATGTTTCATATCAGCATATCACCCAAAAATTCAAAATTAAAGTTAACCACAGCAGAACAAGGTTAAGGCAAACTTTCTTCACCAACAGGGTAGTGGAACACTGGAACCAGCTGCCAGAAAACATCGTCAGTAGCAGCACATTGAACATCTTTAAAAACAGCATAGACAATCATTATATGAATAGAGGGCTTGCTTTTCAGTATTACAGGGAGGGCTGATTGACAGATTTGGTGGGCAACTGGTTCAGTGTACAGAGTGCAACCAAGAAGGGCCCTTGTGGCTCACAGTTGCACTAATCTTTTATGTCTTTATGTCTTTATGTCATGGAGGTAAAATGCGTGTAAAACTTGTTCCGTGGTTACCTTAAACTGCAGTGATGCTGCTTATCTTATGTATCATGATTGAGATGGAGAAGGTGGCACAAAATTCAGTGTCAATATCCTATGGTTATTTTTCAAACATCTGGAAGAAACATTTGGAAATAAGAGATTGTCAACCAACATGCTTATGTTTCCAAGAGATGAAAATGCACAAAGACCTGGTTGACAGCCAAAAGGGGCTGATGGAGTTCATCCAACCAGCCCATCCATTTGTTCCAACCACTTTACCTCCGATGATTATGACCCTGGCCACGGATGCAGCTGAAAATAATGTCAGTGTCAACACCTGCCTTTCCTGGTGTCATTCCATGAAATAGCCTGCCTATCAGATCTGTATGGTATGGAGTGTTGCATCATGCTTGTCTGGTATGTCTGCTGCATTTTGGAGCATCTTAGACATCAAGACACAAAAGATAATTGTGACTATGAGCCACAAGGGCCCTTCTTGGTTGCACTCTGAACACTCAACCAGTTGCCCACCAAATATGTTAATCAGCCCTCCCTGGCATATTATTCTTATTAAGCAAGCCCTCTATTCTTAATAATTTCCAATGGTGTTTTGAAAGGTGTTCAATGTGTTGTTACTGACAGTGGTTTTTGGCAGCTGGTTCCAGTGTCCTATTACCCTGTTGGTGAAGAAAGGCTGACTTAACCTTCTCTTGCTGAAGTTAACTTGAATTTTGAATTGATGAACTTTAATTGCATCATTTCCGTTAGATTCAAATACTTACCTGATATATCCATTCTCCCGACCATGACAAAATTTAAGGACCTCAATGAGATCTCAACTTTTTATATCTAAGTGAAAACATATTCAATTTCTCCAATCTTTCCTCATATGCCAGGTTGCTTATGTCATTAACCATTTTTGTAGCCCTCTTTTGTACTCTCTAAAAGCCAACAATCTTTTTCATAACTAGGAGACAAAGCTTGGACACAGTATTCCAAATGTGGCCTGACATGCACAGTAAAGCTTCCTGGTTACTTCCTCACTTCTGTATGATACATTCCTACTTATTGCCCCAAGCATTCTCAATGCCTTCTTCCTCGATTCTTTTGTCTGTTCTGATGTCAATTTTGTGTTCAGAATAACACCAAAGTCCTCCTCGTGCTGTGTCACCGATGGTACTTGGCCACCGCCATCAAATATGGAGCCTTCATATGCTGCCTACTTTATAATCTATTGTATGGAGCCTTCATATGCCTACTTTATACTTTATCTTCATATCTTATCTTTGTATAGCTAAATAGATAACCAGTTCAATTAGTTTAATGCCACTTCGATTCACATTATGAAGTTTAACACGACTGTCATCAGCAAACTGGGAGTGGAGCATGACGGCCTTGCCTTCGTCGCCAGCTTCGTCGCCTACAAAATGAGGCGTCAATAGGCCATTGTGTCCAGCTCTTGGTTAATCACCATCGGTCGCGGCAGGCGCTGCATGCCACATATGTGGTAAACAGCGATGACAAATCAGTTGAATTCTGATGTCTGCTTCATCAAGGCACAGGCGACACCAGCATCGTGAGGTGCGGGTTGGGCATCATTGGTAGTCGGCAGCCGAAGCCAGGAATGTGGCTAGCTGTGTGAGACGGAGGCTGACTCGAGTTAGGCTGCATGTGCGCATCGGCTGGTTGCGCAAGAACTCTGCTCGACAAAGCGCAGAGGCAGATATCTAGGCAGGTATCCGCAGCATGTCACCAGCCAGCGATAGGATGTCCACCCTCACACTGCCGGCCATGTGTCACCGTCTCTGCTGTGTGTCTTGTCGTGTCGCCCGGTTCTGCTCTTTGTATCCGTGTTTGTCGTTGTCACCGTTACCAGCGTCGGACTGTCGGCTTCTGTGCTGCCCTTTCTGGCGGCACTTGGCATTAGCTTCGTGTCGCCCTATCCTGCCGTTTTGTTGGCGCGTTTTGCTGTTGTAACTGTGACCACTGTCGGGTCGGCGGCGCTCCCTGTGTCGGCCCGTCCTGGCGGCACTTGGGATTGTCCTCGTATTGCCCGGTCCCACTGTCCTTTTGGCATGTTTTGCTGCTGCCACTGTGACCAGTGGCAGACAAGCGGCGCTTCCTATGATGGCCCGCCCTCGCGGCAGTTGGCGCTGCTACCGGCTCTGGCACTATTATGAAACAGGTGTGGGGTATGCGACTTCATTGTTGCCTGCATTTATCATGAAGCGGCCTATGAGCGTTGATCGGAAAGAACGATATGCAAAGTCTCTTTGCTCCACGAACTTTAATTGTGATCTTCATTCATACTCTGAACCGAAACCAGCACATGAGCCGACTACGTCGACTACGCGGACGTTTAGGAGCGTTTTTAATAATCCAGATCTAGTTTTGAACACATTGCTAGGGAATGCCGCCAATACATGCCTGACCGCTTTTAGCAGCCCATGTCTGACGGCTTTCCAGTCCATCCGCCGAATGTAACCTCCGAACAAGAGTGAAATTTTACGAACTTCTGGGATGGGTCAACTCCCGCTTACGACTGCCGTAAGCCCACCTCCCCAAATCCATATTTTAACGTGTTGCGCTAATTGGGCCTCTCGACTGAAAGCCTTCGTGTTACCTTCAGGCATTGCGTCCCCCAAATCGTTTTCTGGACGTTCCACCCATGTTGCTGAGCTGGTACGGAGGTTCACAGACGCCCCCATAAAAGGAATGTCTGCCTCTCACGTGCTCCCTATGGTCCTGTCGATCTTAAAAAAAGTTTGTCCCCTTCCTTGCCTCCTAAATCAGGAGCACGGCCACATATAGAAGGGGTTAAAAGGCTTTTCTGTCAATTACTTTTGGCATGCAGCACCATAGGCCCAATGCTAAATTTGATGCAGATAGGGGGACGCGACACCCCACCTGATTCCATCATGGCGACGACCACGCTTTAGACACGTCCTTACTGCATTTCGCCGCGGTAAGATGCTAATTCTCAGCCATATGTGACCTGTCCTACCTCGCTTTGCAAGCTCTTCCAGGTATAATATGTGTATAAAAGGTATTGGAGATTCCTTCCGGGACTATGACGCTCTAAGCTTTGCACCTACACCTCTTAAGTCCTCCTTTTATCCCCCGTACTATGCATACGCTGTGTATATTCGGCAGCGTGTTAGCGGCTTCGCCCATATTGAGTGTGTACCTCTGATGACGTCATATAAGGACCTGCGCAGAAGGCTGCGCAGTAGGGATGACGCCACCTCGTATATATCGCCTTGGTAGTAATTACACGTAAATTTGCATATCACGCAGCACAATGATAGCAAACATGTGGCAGCTCTCTAATACTTCAGGATTTATTTTTACAGCTTATTTCGCCTGTTGACTACCGCCTTTTGATTTCGCGGTGGTTGCTCATTGTCTTGCTACAGTATCTGGACACATCAGAGGTCACCAGCACAGGTCGCCAGCGGAGGTCACCACCAAAGATGGCTGCGGGGTGTCACTGCCATCACATGTGGTCATAAATTGGCAACGTCACAGTGCTCAGACTTAAAAAGGCCCGGAAAGGCCCATCTGGGTTCAGCTTATAAACGGAAAATACTGTAAGCCAAGACAAAAAGCGCCAAAAACAACAACACAACACGTGAATTCAAAAAAAGCTATCCACCAACATGTTACACGCCTACCGACACCTATCAACCTACCAACCTAACTCGATTCATCCGAGCCGACGTAACACACGCGTGGACCAGGTGCCACATCAATAATTTCCAACTGTATCCGTGCCTGCTTAAAGGAACCTGCACCATGTACACTTACTGGCATAAATCTTATCCCAACCGCAACTAGTTATAAATTTAAGAAAACAAGATTATTCAACATAAAAATGTGTCCACTATGTGTTTTAATTGTTTCAATGAAGGTCTCCCACAACATCAGCCGGCAGCCTATTCCATTGATCAACCATCCTATGACTGAAAACCTGTTGTCGCTTTACTCTCCTGCACCTGACTTGCATAACATGAATTGATGACACCTATGTGATGCTCTTAAATAGAAAAGCATCATTCAGATTGACTTGATCTAACCCTTTAACAATGCTGTGCATTTCATTCATATCGCCCCTTAATCTCCTATGATTGGGTGGGTTCAGATATAACGCCAATATATATTTCTCCATATTATACGTTACATAGTCCGCCGATGAGTGTAGTGGCTTTACGCTGCACGTTTTCTAGTATATCTATATGTTTTATAAGTAAGAACTCCATGCCTGTGCAGAATATTCCAAGTGGGGTCGTACATAGGACAAGCACAGGTCCTGTATAATTATCTTCCTCTTGTACCTTACAGTCCTATTAAGGATTCCCGACATTCTGATTGCCCTTCTAGCTAATGTGCATTGTTTTTCTGCTTTAAGGTCATTTAAAACCAGCACACCTAAGTCTCTCCTCTTTAATAATATCTAGTTTCCCTACCTCCATTCCATCCTCATATATCTCAACGTCTCACCTCCAGTCTTTGCATATGTCATAACCTCAAACGTTTCACAGCTGAAAGACATCTGTCATTGGTGAGCCCACGTTTTTGGTCAATCATGTTTAGTTGAATATTATTAGACTGACTACTATTGTCAGCCACTTCTAACAGCTTTATGTCAGCAAATCTGAACACCCTATTCCTCACCCCTACCTGGGTGTTGTCAAAAGATGATAAAGAGAAGTGGACCTAGAACAGAGCCCTGTAGCACTCATCACTCACTCACAATATCCTTCCATTCATATTTTCATACACTTAGCGCTACCCTTTGTTTCCACAAACGTTTCCACCGATCGCATGCTGCTCTATATGATAAATTCGACGCATGTATATAATTTAAACAAAAGCTTTGGCAAATTCTTAGTACGCAACATCTGTCTTCATTTTATCATTTATCTCTCGAGTTGCATACACCATGCACTTTAGTAAACACCGTAACAAGATTTATATTTAAATCACGTTGTGTATCCCTTAAAAAGTTGTGCTTATCTAAATGAGTCTGAAACTCTTTTTGACCAGTATTTCTAGTAACTTACGAACTACTGAAGTTAGACCGACTGACCTATAGTTCTACACATTTCTTACTGACCATTTTAAAATTGGTACTGCGTTTGTATTTCGCCAATCTTTAGGTACCTCAGAATAATCAATAGACCGCATGAAGAAGAAGAAGAACCTTGGGTTCTTTTACGACGCATTCAACCGCTAGGTTACATAGCGTCGCCAACATCTCACGCCGATTGGTCGCGGGTGGACTCGGTAAAGGCCGTCGGTTGTGAGATTCGAACCCACAATCTTGCAATCAAGAGTTCGACGCTCTACCAACTGAGCTATATATATATATATATATATATATATATATATATATATATATATATATATATATATATATATATATATATATAATCCGGTCCAGCAGATGCAATTTCATAATATTTAATTGTTTTTTCCAATCTTGTACATTTATTTTTAAATCTTGCAGCCTATCACCTGCTATATAATCTTCAGTGGTTTCCAATACACCAGAGGTATATTTGATGAAGGCTGAATTGCGAATTGCTTGTTTTGGAACTCAACTATATCATAATCATCAACCACTATTTCACCATCTGCCACCAGTGGTCCTGCACTATATTTGCTAGACTTGTATTCGTGGAAGCTAAAGAACCTCTTAGCATTGCCTGCTAAACAGTCCCGAGATAATTTCATTTCAGCAAGTCCTCTAGATTCCATAGCACAGCTACTAACTTTACTTCTATCTATTCTGTATGCTTCTAGGTTTGCCTCAGATCTAAGATCTTTTAGTTCCTTAAATTTCTGCTTCGTTAACTTCAGTAAATGTCTTACTTCCTTGTTCAGCCATGGGGGGGGGAGGGTGTTGAACCTCAATTGTTATGATTTGCCTATTGAGAATAGACTCATCCTGACCTTGAAACAGTTTGTCTTTAATCATCTTCCACATTTCACAAACATCTAAGCCTATCAGTAGCTCTTTCCAATGAATTTCATTTAGGAATATCGTAAATTCATCGCAGTTTCCTTCAGCAAATTTGAAATCAATGTTTTATCGCTTCCTCCTACACTTCCAGCATGCAAAGAAAAGCGCATAATGTTGTGATCAGAATCACCGAAGGTCTCAGCAGTGTTCACATTTTGAACACAATTTTGCTCATCTGTAAAAACTAAATCAAACATTTCATTGTTCATCACCTAATGTCATCACTTGTATGATCGAAGAGCGTGAATCCGGAAATGTTCCAGATGATTCTGTTTCTGATATTTTGAACGAACCGAAGCCAACGTGCACAATTTCCTCCTCCCGCAGGTATTCAGAGTGTTATGTTGTTAGTCAAATTAACATCGCTCCAAACATTTCCCGGTCCTATCCAGCGTGACTCAGGAGCGCAGTTGGGCGCGCTCGTTTTGGGCCGTCTCGCCGCCCCATCACCAGATCGGTTGCCGGACCCCTCTGCTATTCTCGTGTCCGAAATTGTTGTCGGGTGCGAGCTTCTGTCGGCGGGGCGTTTGATTGATTTCGTCAGAATATGACGGCGGGAGCGGCGTCTGGCTGGACCGGCCGGCACAGCTACATCTTGCGGCGGCATACCAATCTGCCAGTCTGCCGACTTCCACTGGCAGATTCGCCCGGCGCCTTCTCCGGGGCGCGTCTTGACGTCACTGCTTCCCATTGGCTTCCCATTGGTCAGAATGCTGCAGTCACACGGTCGTGTTGACACCCTCGCAGAAAAGGCACGGCTGTCTGTGAGATCTCGCCGACCAACTCAGTGTGGCCTTTACGTGGGTGGTCAGGTTTGGTTGCGATCAACACGGTCTGATGGTGACCAAGCTTGACTGCGATCAGCCCCAGTTGATAGTGAGTCGAATTGCTCATTCGACGAAAGATGCCATTAAGCTTCCGAAGATACCGTACGCGATCGAACACAGCCGGCTACCGATCAGCGCCGGACCGGGGACCTCGACAAGCAGGAAGGGTGCAAGTCTCAACCAGTCCAGCGCGAAACGCTTCACATAGCACTGCAGGCACAGTCGTTCGGTTCACCATATCCTCTTTCTATTCCTCAATCCATTACATGGCGCCAGCATCCGTGCAATATACGCCCATCTGCGGTGCCAGGCGGACAGGCGGCAAGTGGCAGCGGGCCTTCTTCCAGGTGGCACAGGGAAGTGTCGCCGAGTCAGACCGATGGCCAGTTGCGGCACCATCAGCGGCGACTGCCGTCACTAGCCGCCGTCAGGCCGCCGCCACCAACCCCAAAACTCGTGGGAAAATGTTGCATCTGGCCAGCGAAACCGCTCCGTGCCGCCGCGGCCAGCGCACACCGAGACAAACATAAATCCCCTTTGATTGCGGGGTGGGCGCGGTGTATCGGTTGACCTTTGGGTCCGGGTTCATCGACACGCGCCACCCAAGCTCACCAGCAATACCGCCGAGCTGGCAAATTCCTGCCAGACGGTCCATGAGGCCAGACTGCTGCCTTCATCAGACAGCATGTCGCGGCATCAATTAAGCAGGAGTCCGGACTACTGCCTTCATCAGACAGCATGTCGCGGCTTAGTGGAACAGGAGGTCGGCCTAGTGCCTTCACCAGACGGCAGGTCGCGGCCTTCATGGACCAGGATGCCGGACTTCTGATTTCATCAGACGGCATGTCGCGGCTTTAACGCGTGCCTCGCGAAACTTATGGTTGAGGTACGCTAACAATCTGAGCTCGAGTTCTCCGTTGGAAAGTCCTGGCCGCGTTCCTGGCTGCAATATCCAGTCCTCTGGCCACTCCCCGCTGGACACTTCACTGCCTTCTCACTGGACTCGATGTTCCAGCGTTGCTATTTTAATTAATGAGCAGCCCTCACCGATGCATGCCTAAGAGCCTCTTGCAGGCCGCAATCCAGGGGCTTACGAGATAAAGCTGCACCTTCGAAACAGGTGAACATTTTGTCCATACCGACGCTCTGCACGCAGCCGCGGCCTCAGGAACACCACCTGACAATGTCATCTGCAAAAGGCCGCTCATCTTATGTTCTGGCAAGCAAAACGCAGCCCACTGACTCCCTCACACTGCAAGCCCGGGTATTTGTTTTTTGTGTGTTTTTTCCGAAGGTTGGCTAGTTGGTCCACCTGCACCCTGCACACCCGGATGTGCTCTCGCCACAACCATTGTGTGACAAAATATCCCACATACCAAGCGAGCACCTCACAACGCAACAGTTGGAGTGGGCAGACGCAGATGCAGGCACAAGCGAGCACCTCACAACGCAACAGTTGGAGTGGGCAGACGCAGATGCAGGCACAAGCGAGCACATCACAACGCAACAGTTGGAGTGGGCAGACGCAGATGCAGGCACAAGCGACTCGCTCGGCCATTGGCTCACTACACGCCACAGAGCGGTACTGGGCACGCGACTCGCTCGGCCATTGGCTCACTACACACCACAGAGCGGTACTTAGCGCGTGACTCGCTCGGCCATTGGCTCACTACACGCCACAGAGCGGTACTGGGCACGCGACTCGCTCGGCCATTGGCTCACTACACGCCACAGAGCGGTACTGGGCACGCGACTCGCTCGGCCATTGGTTCACTACACGCCACAGAGCGGTACTTGGCACGCGACTCGCTCGGCCATTGGTTCACTACACGCCACAGAGCGGTACTGGGCACGCGACTCGCTCGGCCATTGGCTCACTACACGCCACAGAGCGGTACTGGGCACGCGACTCGCTCGGCCATTGGCTCACTACACACCACAGAGCGGTACTTAGCGCGTGACTCGCTCGGCCATTGGCTCACTACACGCCACAGAGCGGTACTGGGCACGCGACTCGCTCGGCCATTGGCTCACTACACGCCACAGAGCGGTACTGGGCACGCGACTCGCTCGGCCATTGGCTCACTACACGCCACAGAGCGGTACTTGGCACGCGACTCGCTCGGCCATTGGTTCACTACACGCCACAGAGCGGTACTGGGCACGCGACTCGCTCGGCCATTGGTTCACTACACGCCACAGAGCGGTACTTGGCACGCGACTCGCTCGGCCATTGGTTCACTACACGCCACAGAGCGGTACTGGGCGCGTGACTCGCTCGGCCATTGGTTCACTACACGCCACAGAGCGGTACTTGGCACGCGACTCGCTCGGCCATTGGTTCACTACACGCCACAGAGCGGTACTGGGCGCGTGACTCGCTCGGCCATTGGTTCACTACACGCCACAGAGCGGTACTGGGCGCGTGACTCGCTCGGTCATTGGCTCACTACACGCCACAGAGCGGTACTTGGCACGCGACTCGCTCGGTCATTGGCTCACTACACGCCACAGAGCGGTACTGGGCGCGTGACTCGCTCGGCCATTGGCTCACTACACACCACAGAGCGGTACTGGGCACGTGACTCGCTCGGCCATTGGCTCACTACACGCCACAGAGCGGTACTGGGCGCGTGACTCGCTCGGCCATTGGCTCACTACACGCCACAGAGCGGTACTGGGCACGTGACTCGCTCGGCCATTGGCTCACTACGCACCACAGAGCGGTACTGGGCACGCGACTCGCTCGGTCATTGGCTCACTACACGCCACAGAGCGGTACTGGGCGCGTGACTCGCTCGGTCATTGGCTCACTACACGCCACAGAGCGGTACTTGGCACGCGACTCGCTCGGTCATTGGTTCACTACACGCCACAGAGCGGTACTGGGCACGCGACTCGCTCGGCCATTGCACTACACGCCACAGAGCGGTTCGGATCGCTCGGCCATTGGCTCACTACACGCCACAGAGCGGTACTGGGCACGCGACTCGCTCGGCCATTGGCTCACTACACGCCACAGAGCGGTACTGGGCGCGTGACTCGCTCGGCCATTGGCTCACTACACGCCACAGAGCGGTACTTGGCACGTGACTCGCTCGGCCATTGGCTCACTACACACCACAGAGCGGTACTTGGCACGCGACTCGCTCGGCCATTGGCTCACTACACGCCACAGAGCGGTACTGGCACGCGACTCGCTCGGCCATTGGCTCACTACACGCCACAGAGCGGTACTGGGCGCGTGACTCGCTCGGCCATTGGCTCACTACACGCCACAGAGCGGTACTGGGCGCGTGACTCGCTCGGTCATTGGCTCACTACACACCACAGAGCGGTACTGGGCGCGTGACTCGCTCGGCCATTGGCTCACTACACGCCACAGAGCGGTACTGGGCGCGTGACTCGCTCGGTCATTGGCTCACTACACGCCACAGAGCGGTACTGGGCGCGTGACTCGCTCGGCCATTGGCTCACTACACGCCACAGAGCGGTACTGGGCGCGTGACTCGCTCGGCCATTGGCTCACTACACGCCACAGAGCGGTACTGGGCGCGTGACTCGCTCGGCCATTGGCTCACTACACGCCACAGAGCGGTACTGGGCGCGTGACTCGCTCGGCCATTGGCTCACTACACGCCACAGAGCGGTACTGGGCGCGTGACTCGCTCGGCCATTGGCTCACTACACGCCACAGAGCGGTACTGGGCGCGTGACTCGCTCGGCCATTGGCTCACTACACGCCACAGAGCGGTACTGGGCACGTGACTCGCTCGGCCATTGGCTCACTACACGCCACAGAGCGGTACTGGGCGCGTGACTCGCTCGGCCATTGGCTCACTACACGCCACAGAGCGGTACTGGGCACGTGACTCGCTCGGCCATTGGCTCACTACACGCCACAGAGCGGTACTGGGCACGTGACTCGCTCGGCCATTGGCTCACTACACGCCACAGAGCGGTACTGGGCACGCGACTCGCTCGGCCATTGGCTCACTACACGCCACAGAGCGGTACTGGGCACGTGACTCGCTCGGCCATTGGCTCACTACACGCCACAGAGCGGTACTGGGCGCGTGACTCGCTCGGCCATTGGCTCGGTCACGCACCATCAGTGCTTGGACTGCTGACGGTTCCTTGTTCACGCATTGGTGCCAGATTTGGTTACATCTAGTCAGACCCAGTCAAAATGGTCAGATGGCAAGCAGCAGGACTTATCGAAAACATTCGTCGTTATGCTTAGCTGATTACGCTCTGCTGATTACTGATTTGATATGCTTAACTGATATTCGCCCGAATTATTCGGCCTGTAACTTCTATCTGCTGGGGTGTGGTCAAACGGTTGGTCACGTTTATTGTTTGTGCATACTATACCAGTACACGACAGTCAATGAACGAATATCAAAATAAGTCTAGGTAAGCTATGCAATCTACCAAGTCAACTGTCACATCGATTGCAACATTTGATCAGCTTAGTAGGATAGTACTTTTGTTTTGTCTGAAAGTGAGGTTGTCTGAAGGCAAGTACTCACAGGGTGAATAAATATGACTTCTTCTGTGACATTGCTGTGTTAATGCTAGGCCAGGCTGAAAATCACATGCAGTGACAAAACAAACATGCACTCCCTGGATTTCACCCCAGGTTCCCTGGAATACGATGGGCGTGAGTGTTATTTGTACTACCCTTGCTGCGATCGAACATGCAAAATATTTCTGTAAATGCTGCTCCGTCTTCGAATGGTGAACTGCTGGTTCATTCTCACAAGGAATGACGGATGCTCCAATTACGTTTCCTGTCGAATAACCCAGAACATTACTGTATGGATGTAGAGTAAGTTGGACAACATCCGCTTGAAGAAATATTAATTGTTCATAAATATGCGTATCTTGCTATCTTGCTAACCATACGGTGTACAATAATAATAATACAATATTATGCGCTAAGCAATATATCAAGAACGCCAACAACTTTGATTTATTGACCCCCTCTCTCCAGTCAGATCATTCACACCCCGTCTCGGGGGAGGGGGCAGATAGTAAGCCTCTGAAATCCAAACTAAGCGTCACACGAAACCGAAAGAGGTGTCATCGGAAAGCGCTCGACGAGTAAGGTCCGGATCCATCCAAAAACAAATTTCCTCCAAAAGTGACGTCACTAGGGGGCTAGATTTTCACGTTTTTACGACTTATATTATGTTTTTGGCTCTTGGGAGTTCATTTTTGGCGATTTTTTAGAACAAAATTATTTTGAATCAGAAAAGGACAGCGAAATCGACCAGAGCCATACAAATTTTCTGCCCCTAAAAATAGTTTTTTTTTATTTCAAAATTTGAGTTTTCAATTTTTATAATTTTCCTTTCCTAATGGGTAGAGCAGAATTGTCGTTGGAAGTCAACTTGCATCAATACAAAATGCTTACTTTAGCCAGAATCTTCGTATTGAACTCTAAGAGGCAAATATGCAAAATTTATAAATAGTCAAAAACTGAAGAAAAAAAGAGAAAAATTCCTCTCGTACGTTTTATTGCATCCCTAAAGATGAGCAAACGCTGAACGTTTCATTTAAATACCTGTATCCGTTAAAGCGTGACGACTGGTTGAACTTGTTTGGAGGTGACCTCACTTGACCTGGATTAATTCGTTGACCCTAGATGACCTGACTTCAAAAGTTTGAACTAACATGCCAAATTGATGTGGGGAAAAGGTATGCCAAATTTTGGGGCGCTGCCACGCACCGTTCGTTCACTATTCGCGAAAAACCTGAGGGGGGCGGTTGAAGACTCACCCCCCGTGACGGGACGGGTTAATATAACGCATGTAATGCAGTCAACGAACTAATAAATTTGCCTGCCCGTGCAAAGCATTGGAACTGTACCACTGTAGCCTAACCACAGAACCAAACATTTTCCAAGTGGGTTGGATTTTGCGAAAAAGTTCCGAACCACCCAAAAACATGTTTAAAGTCGTCGGACTGAGGCCACTTGATTTAGAAAATGGACCGTTGTCCCTCAGAAAAATTAAGCTTCTTTTTTAATCCTCATTGGGGGCCCGGATCGCCCCCCATCGTCATCCTTCCCCAAATTGTACGTGCACATGACACTGTTATCAACCAGGAATGCAGACCGCGCAAGCATATACCCAGATGCAGGATGCTACAACTTCATTGGAAAAAACGTCGATTCAGCAATCGACGTCAATAATTCAGTATTTTCAAAGCAGCAATTCAAGAAAGGACAAACAATCTCAAAACTTTTCATAGCAAAAGCACTGGAGCTATTAAAAGTGTATCGTAGCTAGTCTCGAACATACTCTGATGGGTCCAAGACAGTCAATGGGACAGGCTGTGGATTTGTATGTCGGACAGCTACGAGATCATTCACTTTACCACAACATGCATCTGTGCACACTGCTGAGTTGGTTGTCATTATTAAGGCATTATGTTTTATTGAGGTTGACGATGAAACCCAACATCTTATTGTAACTGACTCGCTTAGTAGCCTTCAGACCAATTAGACCTTTTGCCCATCGAACCACTTTGCTCAAGAAATTCTTACACGTTTGACATCATTGGGTAGAGCGGGTAAAAGGATTATCCTATGTTGGGTACCAAGCCATACCGGTGTCACGGGTAATGAGCTCGCAGACGCTGCTGCCAAACGTGCCGCGCAGTCACGTGGGACTCGAGCTTTGCCTCTTCCCGTCAGGGATTACTCCGAAAAAGTAAATGCTTTCCTCCAAGGAAAGTGGCAAGCAACTGAAATCGCCAGGTTTTGAACAAACTTCGATCCATGAAACCAGTTTTGGCACCGTGGACGTCATCAATGAAAAAATGTAGGGGAGAGGAGGTGATTCTGTCACGCCTGCGCATAGGGCACACATATGCAACGCATGGTTACCTTTTGAGAAGGGAGGCGAGGCCACGCTATTCCCGATGTGGTTCGCATATTATTGTTCCCCACATACTGTTTCCTTGCCCCAACTTCACGGTGGACCGAAGGCGACACTTCGGATCTACTTTCGATAACTTATCCTGCTGTGATGTTTTAGGAAGTGACAACTCTGAGATCGTCCAAACAGGACGATATCCACCATGTCGATATGCGACTATAACGATATGCGACTGCGGATATATATCTGCTGCTCAACTACACGTAATATATCCATTCCACAAATGGACCCATGCCGCTGAGCGGAATGCTGTGAAAAGTGAGATATGGGCGCTACATAACCAGTAGCAGTCGATGCGCTCCTAAGCGCAAATAATCAATCAATCAATCGTTTCGGTAATCGATAAGGATAAGAAATCGTTCGCAATGGCCCGTAGATTCCTCCAAGTGCACACATTCGCAAGGGCCCGACCACGTTCGTAAGGGCCTGCAGTCGTTCGCAAGGGCCTGCATATGTTCGTGAGGGCCCATAGTATTTGCAAAGAACGTCTACGGGTTCTTACGCATCCGTAGACGTTCTTTTTAAGAGCCTATGAGCCCTGCGGCGGCAGAACGGCATGGCTACTCGCTGGCCGCCGGTGCGTGACAAGGTGCCGTCGAGCGGCCCCGTCGTGCGCCACGACTGCGCATCCGCGAATCGCTGCGGCGCCCATGAACACCACCGCCGATCGCCAACGACGTCGCGAGGTCACGGCCGCCGGCGGCGTCGCCTCTCGGACGTCGGCCGCCACGGCGCAGCGCATCGGACCCGACTCGGTCGGCCGCCGGCACGGGCGCTCGTCACACGCGACAGGCGGCGGCGGCGGCGGCGGCGGTCGGCGGCGGTCGGCGCCCGATATCGCGGCCCGTCATGAAATGATGCGTCACTGTCAAACGTCGACGGACGATCTCCGGGAAAACAAGCGGCATGCCGCTGTCCGGCTCGGACGACGGCCCTCCGAGCCGCCTCAAGGGGGCGGGGAGAGGCGGGGCGGGGCGGGGCGCCGGCCCGGGCACCGGCCGGGGGCACCGGCCGGGGGCGCCAGCTGAGGGCGCCAGCCAGTCCTGAGCGCGCGCGCGGCGCGCACGACCCAATTATCGCCGACTGCGCACATGCCTTTTACGGCGGGGCCAACATGCACTGGTCGGGCAGGGCGTGCACTCATCAGTCGACGCCAATCGGCGTGCAAAGCGCGGCGCGCCTAATACGGCCACGGTGCGGCGTCAGTGCGAGCCCCGCCGCCTGCGCCGCCGATAGCCGGCCGACTGATTGGCGGCCGGGTATCGCCGGATCGGCACGAGGTGGCCACTCATCCGACCAACAGCGGGTGGCGGTGGGACTGGTGTCGCGGCGATCTGATCCCCACCGACCTGACCTGACCTGATCACCACGCTGCCGATCAGTCGGATGGCAGCTTCACGAGTGACCGTTACACGTGACCGGACGCTGGCACAGCCACACACGAAGTCGCCGGGCTGATCGCACGCCGTCAACTGCAGACGCGTGCAGAAGGTAACCACCTGCTGTGCGCTATTCGCACCAGTAGGCCTGCTGGTGCCGATCACCCGCCATGTGATGATCAGTGGCGAACTTCGCGGTACATTGCGACAGTCAGCACAGGCAGCCATTCTGTGTGACGTAGCGCCTTCTGGCGGCTCGCGGGGTGGCAGCTGGGGAAGGCGTGCCGGGGTAGTACGTGCGCCGGCAGCGCATTCAAGCGGGCGGCCAAAATCCACCGTGTAAACGAACAAACAAAACTCCTGTGGTGCACGTGTTGCGCACTTCTGCCAACTCGGCTGTCTCTCGGAGCCCTGGCCCGTGTTGACCCTGACCGCCTCATGCAACCCTGATAATCTTACGCAACCCTACCAACCTTGTGTAAGCTAGCAACCTCATGTGATGCTGGCCGCTCTGAGTGGCTGACCGCTTCACGTGACCTTCGTCACTTAGTGTGAGCTCGACTACCTCGTGTGACCCTGTCCATTTGCGGGACCTCAGCCACGCCATGTGGTCCCAGTTGTTGGGTACTATGACTTTAGCTATCCCTTTGTGACCCTGATTACCCCGATATGACCCCAGCGGCTCTCTGAGACGTCAGTCGATCCGTCACCACTGCCGGTCCATGTGATTTCGGCCCAGGCTGCACCAAAGCCCGTCGGCACCGTCGAGATGGCGTCGACCGTCGGTGGAGACGCGCGCGTGATCACCAGCCGGACCGCGGACAGGCACGCTGACACGCTATGACCCGGCCGTGACTCGGCCGTGACCCGGCCGTGATCCGGCAATGACCCGGCCGTGACCCGGCCATGACCCGGCAGTGACCCAGCCGTGACCCGGCCATGACCCGGCAGTGACCCGGCCGTGACTCGGCCGTGACCCGGCCGTGATCCGGCAATGACCCGGCCGTGACCCGGCCATGACCCGGCAGTGACCCAGCCGTGACCCGGCCATGACCCGGCAGTGACCCGGCCGTGACTCGGCCGTGACTCGGCCGTGACTCGGTCATGACCCGGCCGTGAGCCGGCCATGACACGGCCGTGAGCCAGCCGTGACCCGGCCGTGAGCCGGCCATGAGCCAGCCGTGAGCCGGCCGTGAGCCGGCCGTGACTCGGCCGTGACTCGACCGTGAGCCAGCCGTGAGCCGGCCGTGAGCCAGCCGTGAGCCGGCCGTGATACGGCCGTGAACCGGCCGTGAGCCGGCCGCGACCGATGCACACGACCACAGTGATCGCTTAGTGACAAACTTCGCCCAGCTCACTCCCTGTTGACGGGAGAGGGCAGATACGCCCCCGGCTAATGTTTGCGGCATGGAAAAACGGCGCACGCAGGTGAGTCGAAACTTGGAATACGGATTCCTACATCAATTATTTATGTCATATCCATATTTTCTCGACAGGTTATCAAAGGTCATCGACCTAGGTCAGGTTAGGTGAGCTCACTTCCAAATCGGCTTTTTCGATCTGAATAGCCCGCTGTAGATTTCCAAAAGGTAAATGTCAATGTGCAATTTCCATTGTTTGCTCTGGTCAAACGATTCAGCAAAATGTCTATCTCGAATGGTTTCGATTCTCCTTGCTTTCTTAGAGAAGCATTTTTGTGAAATTATCTATGAGGAGAGTGATGACAAGTTATGGTGAAACCGAGAACTTCGTAACCGGTAAGATTGATTTTAAGTACTTTTGCTAATTATGGTCTGTCATTCTGCTCAAGACAGTTTGTGAATTAAAATGGTAGCATTTTCAATATCGATACCATCAATATTACGCGATTGAAAAATGACTTCTCTGAGGATTAACACCAAGCAGTTCAACACTCAGCAGATCGGTGTGGGGTGCTTGTACTCCCGACAACGCAGCCCACCTCTACTGTGGGTGGCCAGCGTGGAAAAGAATAGCTCGCGTGACCGACCAAGACGCCACACAGTCTGCCGTCACCTCTTACTATGTGACCGACAAGGACACCACACAGTTCGCCTCTTACTATGTGACCGACAAGGACACCACACAGTTCGCCTCTTACGATGTGACCGACAAGGACACCACACAGTTCGCCTCTTACTATGCGATCGACAAGGACACCACACAGTTCGCCTCTTACTATGTGACCGACAAGGACACCACACAGTTCGCCTCTTACTATGCGATCGACAAGGACACCACACAGTTCGCCTCTTACTATGTGACCGACAAGGGCACCACACAGTTCGCCTCTTACCATGCGACCGACAAGGACACCACACAGTTCGCTTCTTACCATGCGATCGACAAGGACACCACACAGTTCGCCTCTTACTATGTGACCAGCCAAGGCACCATACAGTCTGCCATTATCTCTTACTACGTGAGTAAGCGGGAAGTGTTGCTC
The DNA here is from genome assembly GCA_034440575.1 of Imbricaverruca yamaguchii. Taxonomy (NCBI): domain Eukaryota; kingdom Metazoa; phylum Arthropoda; class Thecostraca; family Neoverrucidae; genus Imbricaverruca; species Imbricaverruca yamaguchii. The sequence goes on along the minus strand of JAOTOL010001423.1, from coordinate 578,329 downwards.
GCCATTGCAGCATACCCGGCGGCTGGGGTAGAACGGACACACGAATTGACATCCGGATACACTCTGGAGGTAAACGGATACAGACGGATGCAGACGGAGACCGACGGAGACAAACTGAGACAAACCGAGACGAGGAGAGGCCGGTGCATGCCGACGAGTGCAGACGAACACAGTAACACCAGCACTGAGCTCGCTGTTGCACACTGATAATTCGAGGGGAAAACTGGCCATAAATCATAGCGGACAAAATATGCTAGTTACCGGGGAGACTTTGGTCTTAGTCGAAAAAGCTTAAAATTTGGATCATATGGGGAAGATTTATTGTCTTACATATCGCCTAACCCAGGAATGTCAGAGGTTATATCTGCTAGAGGGAAGGGAGCATCCCGCTCCTCTCATTTTACTTCCGCGAAATTTCTCGGGAACCAATTGAGATAGATAGCTCAAATTGTGCACACACCTACATGAGTATCAAGTGTACCTTGTATTAAAATATCGATGTCCGGTTATCCATGATGATATCATGGTGACGTCATAAGTGAAGTCCGTTGGTACTCATATATTGGATGATTATTAGTGAGCATTTCTTATGCGAGTATTCTGCAGTGGAAATGTAACCTTATAATTGCTACGCAGAATAGATCCAAGATCTTGTCTTAAGTGGCTGAAATTACGCCAAAATACATCACTAAGATATGCACTCAGGTTGGCTCACTTCAGAGCTTCCGAGAGCCCCGCGAATCTTGCTGGGCGATTCGGTGATGACCTCACTTGTCGCAACTCGAAAGCTGCGTTCTTCATGCTCTCAGCACGAGCGCTTTTCCTGGCAACCTCCACGAGCTGCAGAGAACTGTGCTGTTGAGTACCTCTTGAGGATGCCCAACGCTGAGAACGGGCGCTGAGGTGATCGTAGATTCTAGTTGGTCGTCCTCGCGCTCTCTTCACGATCTCGTCATCAAGGCGGGTCTTGGCTTCATCATCACTCACGACGTGGTCGCCACGTTTCAGGGACACGGAGAACACCTCGTTTCCCGAAAGATTAGTCGCAAATTGACTTCTGAATTTGTTCTGGGCTCGCATGCAATTAATCCACTTTTCTTTTACGTTATTGGCGACGAGTCGGTCGCCTTTCTCAAGTCCACAATCGACGACTCACTTCGGAGGCATCCCTGAGGGATTTTCTCCATGATCAACTGCATACTATAATTAAACACGTGAGCTAGTCCCGCGCCCCGACGCTTTTGCACTGGCTAACAAGTTTACCAATTCCTCTGCTGACGCGCCCATGTTCATTGTACGCAAAATCCAACCGCAATGACCCGAACCTTTCAGGCAAGGACAGCTTCCCTGCCGTGGGAGACGCTGTGCGTGACCTATCTCGACTCAGTCGCCTCGTCAGTTAAGGGACTTTTGGCATAGCAACCACTGAATCAGGTTACCAGGTCCAGACACCCCGCCAGCGGACGCGTCGCGGCGTCCGACTCGGGCTTCCCCGTACCGCCCGGGCTGGCCATCGCACTGCACCGCGGCCTGTCGGGATACAATTGATCACTATCAGGGTTAGGGCAGCCAGGTGCAGCTGAAACTTGCGGCACATATAGTCATAGGATCGCTGATTTCATTGGGATTGGTCTCTGGCTGTGCGCTTTTGTGCGTTTTTTTAAAACCCTACTTTAACTTCGAGGTACTAAAAAGTTGAACGACTCTTGCAATTGCTGATTGTTTGACGACAAAAGCGTATTGTTAATTGGTGTATGCCTTTTTGAATTCCTTAACGCAATGAGAATGTTCTCAGCTATCATTTAATATCTCACTTGTCCAAGTTTTCAGAATGCAGCTTACCTTTATCAATCGTCAAACTGCGAGAACATTTGTGCACGTGTGCGTCGTTTTTTCCCACACGTAATGTTGTCCATGTTCATTGACTTATTTCTATGTCAAATCTTGTGAAAATTGTCATAAAAACTGTGACTTCGTATGCTTCAATCATTTGCTGATGCAATAGCGCCAAAAATACGGCATAAAAAATAGTCGAGAAATGCATTTATGGCCAGTTTTTTTCCTTGAGATATCACACTATGCGTCGGCCAACCGAGTTCAATTGGCTCCCAACAGTGTGTCGATATGGCTGGGTATGTGCGTGGGTCAGGAGGTCTGGATGTAATCGACTGCTGCGCTGTTGGTGCTCGCTGGGAGTGGGTCTGCAGCCATGCTGCTTCCTCGCGCTTCGTCAAGATCATGCAGTGGGCTGGACTAGTCTGGTCTGGATTTGCATGGGCTGGTCTGGTCTGGACTGGCGTGGGCTGGTCTGGTCTGGACTAGTGTGGGCTGGTCCGGTCTGGACTGGCGTGTGCTGGTCTGGTCTGGTCTGGTTTGGTCTGATCTGATCTGGCCTGCGTGGTCTGGGCTGGCCTGGTCTGGTCTGACATGGTATGGTCTGGTCTGGTATGGCGTGGTCTGGTCTGGTCTGGTCTGATGTGGTCTGGTTTGGTCTGGTCTGGTCTGGTCTGGATAGCCACAGTCGTAGGTCGTTGAAGATTCCCAACGAAATTTGTGATGCAAATTTCCTCTTCGCGTGCAGACTAAAAGACGTTAGTTCCGCCATCTACGCAGAATGGTGACCACGAGGAGCTAGCTGAGGAGCTGTGTTGACACCACATAGGTTTGTGCTGAGTCCAGATGCCTGTGATATTACATTATTCACCCATGGCCGCAGCAGATGGTGAGCATCAGAACATGACCGGCTGGGTGGCATTTGACCGGCATGAGGGTCGCGTCTTGTCTGCCAGATGGGGATTCGTGCATGGCACGCTCGTCCGCCGAGCGCTGGCCTATCAGATCGCTGGATACTTAGAATTGCATTCCGACAGCATTTGGCGAAAGTTACTAATACGTAGTAATTCGTCTTCCGGTTAGCAACCGTTGACCCTTTCTTCAAACCACACGCCGGTCCAGTCGCCCTTGCCTTAAGAAGAGCTTTGCATCACCGGCTTAGCACTCCGGTTCCGCTGGCATGGCACGAATGTTCGCCTTCCCTTCGTCGAACTGGTGAAGGCGTTCGCAATCAGTAGGAATACATTGATGTCGCCGGAGAAAATCAAGCATATAAGCAGACAATTTGCTTCCAGAAAGTGGTTAATCGGACGATCACATTTGATTATGTGTCAAATTTGTTGTTATATTTGTATTTGTTCATTTTATTTGTATTTGTAGTTGTTATTTGTTTAGTGTCCATAATCTCCAACAGCGTATTCGGCCCTTTACAGGAGATGACTCGAGCTAAAAAGCATAAAGGTTGTGATTCCGTCAATCATTTCAGTGCTTCTAAAACATCGTCATTTTCCGAAAGTGATTCGGTACGTTTCCACCACAAACAAGCACAGCTGACTCCCCCAGTTGAGTCGGCTCTGGCAGACTCACAGTGGCCTCGACAGACGCGCGGACCCTTGCATCCAGGACCGACTTTTCCGTGCCCCAGGCACCCGGGTGCCTTTTGGGCGGAATGCGTGTCTGTTTAATCGAAACGCGTGCCTCCGTCTGCAGGAAGCTCATGAACTAATGGACTGCCTGACAATATCTACAACAGCATCAGCAGGGGCGTGGGCAGAATTAGTTTGTTTTGTGGCTCACTTCCGTATTAAACCCGAAAAATGTTCACTATGATCCTATCTCCCAGAGTAGGAGCCGTTTGGAGTTCCAAGAAACCGAAACGGGACTGTGTCACTATTTGTGATCGTCGTGTTCGAAGCATCGCTCGTCTGGATAATCGTGTTCTGCAAATTTAGTTTGCTTGTTTGTTTGTCATTCAGTATCCAACATTATTATACATTTTTATCGCAATCTATGCTAACCGTCTTTTGACATAAATTTTCCAATTTATCGAATGTCAAAGCAATGCAAATTCCTTACTGCGGTGCATTTGTTATCATTGTGCCTTCAGGTTTTCACCAGGCAAGTTTTACGCCCATTTCACCTCCATAAAGTGTACAAAGGAGTTAGGTTTGTCTAGGGTAGGTTAAATGAGGATTTCTTGAAGTTGGAACATTTCATTCAAACTTGCGCCGGGGACAATAACAAACATAAAACTTTGAAACCTGAGTATGATAGCTTAGGTTAGGTTGGAGTAGGTGTGTTTTTTAAGTGGGAAAATAATTCATTTTCCCACATTTTTTGGTCGGGGTTTTCTTTCCCTGGAAGTGGTGGTTAGGCTCAGTTACGTTAGGTTATTACATTTTTTATTTTTAAAACATGCCGCCCCTGGAGCTCAATTGGTTAGAGCACTGCCTTGCACTCATCTCTCCTGTCCTAGCAAGACAAGGTTCGAGTCGCTCCATGCGTTCGCATTTAGGGTCTGGGCTGGTAGGGTCAGTTGGCAGCTGGCCCGATAAGGCCAGGGACGAGGTACTGGGGCGGCCGTGTCGGTGCATTGACGGCACGTTAAACTCTCAGTCAAAATTCTGCCGTTCATCTTTAATTGATGGAACGGATAGGGGGGCCAGGGTTCAAGCAACACTCCCTGCTTAGCAATAGGACCCGGGTTGGTGAATCCACCCCAGTAACAATTCGAACGAATTTTTTTTAAGCATTACTTTTTAGGCTGTATTATCTACCTACTTTTTGGTGCTATTTCGCTTCCCAACTGAAAAGTAGCATTTACAGAGGAAATGAATGCTCTCTTCATCCCGAGCACATTCATCAACATTGCATTGGAAACAAAAATTCGAAGATCTCATAAACACCTTGAAACACAAATTTGCTATGATTCGCATGTTCGTTCGCTACCATTGTCAGGATCATGATAATGGCATTAGACGACGCTTTCAATTTTCAATCTTTCAATGTATTCATTGTACGAAGCTTGTGTAATATAAAAACTAAGTGCATTTGACTTGTCAAACCAAAAAAGTAGCTGAAAGATAGGTAGCGACTCAGCACTCGAGTTCTTGAATCTTCGTCGTGCTTTAAGTTAGGTAGCTCATATGGTTGTTTTGCTACATGTGCACAGACAGACTTACATAACTTTTGCCTTTGTCATTGTTTTGCTTTTCCCCATGGAGTCGGACAATGAGAATGGGGAATGGTCAGGCATCCTCTCCTAGGAGCTGGACCAAATTATGCAGGCAATTCAAAAAGATCAACAGAATATGCCCTTGACGGTTGGCGTAGCTAGTACATCAGACGGCGAGGAGCGCCTTAATTTGGTTACTATTTTAGAGCCCACCGACGAAGACGAGTTGACAAAAGTTTTGGGCAAGTGATTTCTAAAAGAAATAGTCCAGATGAAGGAATGGCTGCCGAGTGCCCTGCATGTAATTAGGTTCGATCTCCAACGACACCTGCATAAGGACATGTCGAAACCATCTAACAGCAAACGGTGACTATTTCAAAACGGTGACGAAGATGTTCACCGCAGGGAACAAGCGATGCGGCGCGGCACGCCGCGGAAACCGACAGCCTGACAAAAGGAAGCATCCCATCAGTCTGCAGGCTGAAGAGAACAGGCAGTCTGCAGGCTGCAGGCAACATGCTCTTCAGACAAGAACAGACGATAACCGACTCAGTCAGCCTAAGCTGTTTATACACTAGGCCATGCCCGTGACTGCTGGATGCCGAGGTCGAGAATTCTGGCGTCAGCTCCGGAGGGGCTCATTCATCAAAGCAACTGACGAGGATGGCGAGCACCTGATCGTCGATCAGGTCACCATCGAGGACGGCTAAGCGGGGATTGAGCACGACCAATTCCGGACCTCTAAAAATCGGTGGCGATGAGGAAAACTGAGTGTGCCTAATGTCGGCAATCAGACGTGGTCTCTCGGTTCTGCCTCCTAATCTCCTGATCAGCCAGCCTTCATGGCGAGGCCCGGGGACATTGGCAGGGTCAGAAAGCCAGTGAGCGGTGTCTCTGGAACGCACCGTCAGGAGTGCACCACATCGACCTGCTCAATTTTCATGCCGGCCATCGGCCGTGGTGCTGGCACCTCCAGAGAAGGTACACGAACCATACATGCCGGCACACCCCCGGGACGAGCATGCTGCGAATCGCTCTTTTGACATTGCTTACATTTAACGAACTCGCTAAAGTTCGTGGAAGGCTAAACTGTGAAAGAACCGAATATTCAACCAGTCGCTCGGAGTGCTCGGCATCGGGACACCGGAGCGGCCGGGCATCAGTGCACCTGACACCTCACAGTCAGGGCTAGCTCGACAGTCGAGCCGGCGGAGAAAGGAACCGCCGCAAGCGCCGACGCTGTCGCCACAGCCAGAGCAGCTGGAGCTGACCGCCAGGCGATCGCCGCCGCCGCACCAGCAGCGGTATCAGCACCACCCCTGTCCCACCCTCCACATCAGCGGAACAAGGTGCGGTTTCCGCCGGCGTCATCTCGGCAGCAGTTCCAGCAGCGGTATCAGCACCACCCCTGTCCCACCCTCCACATCAGCGGAACAAGGTGCGGTTTCCGCCGGCGTCATCTCGGCAGCAGTTCCAGCAGCGGTATCAGCACCACCCCTGTCCCACCCTCCACATCAGCGGAACAAGGTGCGGTTTCCGCCGGCGTCATCTCGGCAGCAGTTCCAGCAGGGGTATCAGCACCACCCCTGTCCCACCCTCCACATCAGCGGAACAAGGTGCGGTTTCCGCCGGCGTCATCTCGGCAGCAGTTCCAGCAGGGGTATCAGCACCACCCCTGTCCCACCCTCCACATCAGCGGAACAAGGTGCGGTTTCCGCCGGCGTCATCTCGGCAGCAGTTCCAGCAGCGGGTATCAGCACCACCCCTGTCCCACCCTCCACATCACGGAACAAGGTGCGGTTTCCGCCGGCGTCATCTCGGCAGCAGTTCCAGCAGCGGTGGGTTCGGCAGGTCCAGCACCACCCCTGTCCCACCCTCCACATCAGCGGAACAAGGTGCGGTGTCCGCCGGCGTCATCTCGGCAGCAGTTCCAGCAGCGGTATCAGCACCACCCCTGTCCCACCCTCCACATCAGCGGAACAAGGTGCGGTTTCCGCCGGCGTCATCTCGGCAGCAGTTCCAGCAGGGGTATCAGCACCACCCCTGTCCCACCCTCCACATCAGCGGAACAAGGTGCGGTTTCCGCCGGCGTCATCTCGGCAGCAGTTCCAGCAGGGGTATCAGCACCACCCCTGTCCCACCCTCCACATCAGCGGAACAAGGTGCGGTTTCCGCCGGCGTCATCTCGGCAGCAGTTCCAGCAGGGGTTGGCGGGGCGGCAGCGACAGTGTGTGCTGCCTACGAGCGTAGGGTCGCGTACCGCGATCGCCGGAGCAGGTGTACGCCGTCGGTGGGTTCGCGTTTAGTTAGGTGATGTCAGAGGATCGCCTGGTTACAGCTGTGTCGTGCGTCCTAACACAATGCAGCGCAAAATTCACCGTTTGTATCTTTTACTGTTTGCTGACATATTTTGGTTGTGACGGTAGCTAATTGATTGCTCTTTCGAAAGCAAAACAAACGACTACGACTGCTTGCTGCTTTTAGTCACGCGATACCTTCTTTGGTATTTCAGCATCTTTAACGGTCGGTAATGCCATTGTCAGGATCTTGATAATGAAATTTGCGGGTGTAGTTGCCTGCAAAGTTTTTGTTGAGAGGGCAGATTTATTATCCTTGCTATGTTGAATATGCGCCGAGAGGTCTGAGGCCACATGTGCATTTATTAAAAATTTAGTTCTCTTTGGAAAGATGCATCAAAACCTAATGATTGCCTCAGCGTTCTTCTGATCCTATCAGATTAGCACTGCAGTAGATAGATAAGAAGATATGTAATAACCAAAATCTGGTTTTAATTAAGGTACAGCTCAGAACGATGATCGAGGATAACTCCAGACTAACTTGGGGTGCTGAATTCAAATTCAACTTCCATTTATTTCCCAGAAAGGTGGAAACAATATTTTCACAACCACCTTAAAACGAAATACAAAAGTCTACCAATCACCTCAGGGATGATGTTTGACTATGTCTCGGGTCATAAGACCTGGGTCATGGCAAGGATATTTGGTCATCTGACTTAATGTGACCCTTAATCAGGTCATTGGTGTGTCAGATTAACATCACACACCTGAAGGCATGCAAACCAAATGCCAATGTGTTCTCAGCAACGCGTATTTACTAATCTAAACATTCCACTAACATTCCATTGATCAAGGAATATGAGAATATGAGTACCTAGGTGCACCTATAATATGAGCACCTAAAAATCACTAAATGACGCCATTTTGGCTCAACCTGAAATAACTTTGGAATGTATTGTTTCCAATGGTGTAGCCTTGTTCATTTGAAAGTATACCAAAGCTTTGGGTCGGTGGTAACAGTGGCTCCGGCGGTATTCAAGACAAGCCAAATGAAAATAGGCAGCCCTCCCTCCCCCAGTGAATCGCGGGCTAAGGGCTAAGTATTTATTTAGTACCCGCCGCTCACTGAATACGATGAGTAATCACGATCGCTTATTCAGAGGTTGCAAAAAACAGTCCAAACGACTGTGATGATGCTATTTTCTTAAAGTACACGAGTGAAATGAGTGTAAGTTTGAAATTTGTCTGACTAGTTTTAGCGAATATGTGGCAAAATCAACAGAGCCATCCTGCTAACCGTCTTATTCAGTGAACAGCAGGAACTCGATGTAATTTATCACCGCCTATAATATAGATGATGATTTTTATGCTTGTGGGACCTCCTCCCCAGTGTTTGGTCTATTGGTGTTCCAGATGCTTACTTTTTGGCCATAATTGGACCTCATAAGAATCGTAAATCAGCACACGAGAACCGTTGGCTTAATACAAAATGAGCACCTTATTTTTTTTTAATGGGCCTGACTTGTGTTCTATCTATTCCTGACCTCCCCTTGTTATTAATCCTTGCTTCGCATATGGCTACGCATATCTGCATATCGATGATCCCAACATCTTTGCCATCAGAGGATTTTGTTTAATGGAGCGACGAAATAAACATGAGAAGTAAGCAATTGTAAAGTCGCAGAGGTCCTCGTATTTTAGTCCCAACATAAAAAAAATCACCTCATCTCGTCCGGTTCAACACTTCCTCTTGTACCTGACACCCCATTAAAGAAAAACATCTCTACGCTCCGTTCCCAGCCTTTTGGTTGCCTACATCTGAAGACGTGTACCTTCAATTTTTCCTTAACGAGATGCAGCGGCGGTTTAGCAACTACCACAGCAGCTGATTTCCAGCTGCTGTGGTGGCAGTTGCACAGCTGCCCCGACAGGCCGCCAGCTGCTGTGGTATCAGTTACACAGCTGCCCCGACAGGCCGCCAGCTGCTGTGGTATCAGCTACACAGCTGCCCCGGCGAGCTCTGGTATCAGTTACACAGCTGCCCCGGCAGGCCGCCAGCTGCTGTGGTGTCAGTTGCACAGCTGCCCCGGCAGCCCGCCAGCTGCTGTGGTATCAGTTGCACAGCTGCCCCGGCAGCCCGCCAGCTGCTGTGGTATCAGTTACACAGCTGCCCCGACAGGCCGCCAGCTGCTGTGGTGTCAGCTACACAGCTGCCCCGGCAGACCGCCAGCTGCTGTGGTGTCAGTTACACAGCTGCCCCGGCAGGCCGCCAGCTGCTGTGGTGTCAGTTACACAGCTGCCCCGGCAGCCCCAGCGCGTGGTGTCAGTTAACAGCCAGCCAGCTGCTGTGGTGTCAGTTACACAGCTGCCCCGGCAGGCCGCCAGCTGCTGTGGTGTCAGTTGCACAGCTGCCCCGGCAGCCCGCCAGCTGCTGTGGTGTCAGCTACACAGCTATCCGGTACGCCGCCAGCTGCTGTGGTGTCAGCTACACAGCTATCCGATACGCCGCCAGCTGCTGTGGTGTCAGTTACACAGCTGTCCCGACAGACCGCCAGCTGCTGTGGTGTCAGTTACACAGCTGCCCCGGCAGGCCGCCAGCTGCTGTGGTGTCAGTTACACAGCTGCCCCGGCAGGCCGCCAGCTGCTGTGGTGTCAGCTAGACAGCTGCCCCGGCAGGCCACCAGCTGCTGTGGTGTCAGCTAGACAGCTGCCCCGGCAGGCCACCAGCTGCTGTGGTATCAGTTACACAGCTGCCCCGACAGGCCGCCAGCTGCTGTGGTGTCAGTTGCACAGCTGCCCCGGCAGGCCGCCAGCTGCTGTGGCGGCACCTCCGACAGGCCGCCGCACGCCTCCCTGCTCGGGAGGCGGCTCCACCTGGCAGGCGCGCTGTCCGCCCGGCGGTATCAGCTGGACGTCCCGAGGCGGTCAAGGCCGTGACAATACCGGCCGTGACGGAGGCCCCGGGCGGTGTCAGACCGCCGACGCTCGCCATCGTACCTGCCGCGACCGTGGAGGCAGGCAGCGGACAGGTGGCTGGGCCTGGCAGGGCAGGAGGGCCAGCCTGGGCTGACTCAACGGCTACCGCCGCCGGCGGCGGCCGAGCGATCGGTCGTTGATTATCCGACGACAACGCGGCTGTGACGTTTGTTTATCACGTCGGCGCCGACGGCCGCCACGTTGACGATTAATGGCGCGCCGGCTCTGTTTGGGAGGCCGTGGTGCCGGGTGGCGGCGGCGGTGCAAGTGTCGAAGCGGAGGTGCACGCGGCGCGTCTGAAGTGGCCAGCGGGACACCGGCAGGCGGTCGCGCCGGACCGCACAGCTACCCGTGTTGGGAGGCAGCGTCCCACCGCGTCCCGCTGCGTCCCTCTCCTGCCGCCGGCCACCCTCGGTGCCGGCGCAATAAAAGTCTGAAGAAGACATTAAATGGGCGGGATTTGCCAGGATTACGACGATTCCTGCGTCAGAGGCTGTCGGACGGGCCGCGCAGGCGTCGCGTGACGACCTCGGTCCGTGCAGCGCCCCGGCGAGGAGTTGACCGGGGGCGGGTCGACACGGCTCCAGCCGGCACCGCGATGCCGTCGTGATGTGCCCAGGTGTGCAGGTGGCCGGTGCATGTAGGTCTGTGAAGTAGACGACGCTCACGGCAGCGAGCAACTTCCGGATGACCGTGTGGTAGCCAGGCGACACGCCCGAGGATTAATTCCGGATAGGTAGCAGCTTAGCACCCGACAGACTGGCGTGCCCAAAGCTCGCTAGACAAAGTTACAGCGGCCAACCAAGTCTATTGTGCACATCAATCCCACTCCACTTCGCCGAACGTGCTACAGCTCGTCAGATCCACCACAACTCTTCAACTGCTCGGCCCTCACCAGGTCAGCTACAGCTCATCAGACTCACTACAACTCAACTCCCCGACCCTCACCAGATCAGCTACAGTTCGTCAGACCCACTACAACTATTCAACTTATCGGTCCTCACCAGATCAGCTACAGGTCGTCAAACCCACTACAACTTTGTAACTTCTCGTTCCTCACCAGATCAGCTACAGTTCGTCAGACCCACTACAACTCTTCAACTTCTCGACCCCGACCAGATCAGCTACAGCTCGTCAGACCCACGACGGCCCGTGGCAGCGGCTGCAGTGTGCAAGACCCGGTAAGGTCAGCCGGAGCGACGGCTTCTGGTCAGCAGCCGTCGATTGTGCGGGTCGACCCAGCTGGACAGGCACAGAACCTGCTATCGAGTGGCCCGCCGAGGACTGGTCTCGCTGCACGGCCTGGCCTTCCAGAACCAGCCCAGCCTGACTGCACAACCTTCCAGTAATTGTCCATAGTAATGAGCCATGTGTGGGAATCGCCGATGGGCGATGCAGCACGCGAGGCGACACCTAGCCAGCAGCTGTTGGGAGGTGCGACACCGCGGCGCCCGCCTGCTCGTCGACGCCAAATCGGCTCTCCTGACACAGCCGCGAGCGCACCGACGAGCAGCACTCCAGCCGGATTACGAAGCCGTATCTCGGCCACACGGCACACGCCCTGACCAAAACGGCCAGCCCAATGGCGGCCAATGAAGTGGGTCGGACCGTGTGGCGTCGGGTGACGCCAACCGAACGGCACGCCACGATGCCGGATACGACCGGCTTTAAGCGGAAGACGGCAGCATGTCGTGGCTCCACGCACGCCTGGGTGACCTCAGCTGCACCAGCGGCGCGTCACCCGATGAAGAGTTCAGATGGGCGGCGGGAGGCACGCGACCGTGGCCGGCCGGCGTGCCAGCAGATTGATGACAGCCGGATAACATGGCTAACACTCGCAAGCCGTCAATCCAATTACGGCTAATTCGGCCTAGGCGCTTGCGGTGAGCAGTGCGTGCGAGCGTGCGTGTCGCGACGTCACTGGAGAAGCTGCCAGGTCCGCTGCGCCCCGCCGGTAGTCGACCTTCCCGACCTGCAGTCGGCGACGCCGCCGGCCCCGCTGGGGGCCGGTGGGACTCGGACTTCTCTTGCGTAGTCATAGCCATAGTCATAGTCGTATATTGAGTTCTCCATATTCATGGTTTTCAGCACTCGCGTCAATACATGGTTCAATCATAAAAGAGACACTTGAATTATGAAAAACACTAAATAACGCAAAACGTAAATGAAAAGAGATAAAGTGATAAAACATGCCATCAAATACGCACCTGAGCATCAACCCTATTATTCCACGTGCAGGCCGCCCGATACGGAAAGCTGCGCCTCGCACCTTCCGTATTAACCCACGCCGCCTTTCCGGTGAAATCCTCACACCCCGTTTCAGGAAGGGGGGGAGGCGGTTAGTAACCCCCTCTAAAATCCAAACTAAGCATCGCACGAAAACGAAAGAGTTGTCATCGGAAAGCACTCGACGAGGAGGGCCTGGGTCCAACCCCCAAAACAACTCCCACAAAGTGACGTCACCAGGGTGACTAGATTTTCACAACTTTTCACGACTTACATTATGTTTTTGGCTCTGGGAGTTCATTTTGGGGATACATGAAGAAACAAAATTTATTTGGAATGAGAAAAGGACAGCGAAATGGACCAGGGCTACAATTTGTTGGCCCCCCAAAATAAAAATCTTATTTTTTTGAAATTTCAAAATTTTGAGTTTTCAAGTTTGTGGTCAATGAGGGTGGCCGTAGTCGGGGTGGTACGAGTTGGCGCGCTGATGAGCTGCTGGGACGCAAGCTCCTGAAGTATCTCGCTGTATCGCTGAACCCCTGTCACATTTGGTTGGAGTAGGTCCAGGTTTATATCACCCAGCACGTATCTCGGCTGATTCTTGGTGAGCACTTGCGTTAGCTGATGGTGCGGGTCCTCTAGTGTTGGAGCAACTGGCACTTTCGGTGGTCGATATAACACATCGAGTATGAACGGAGATTTGCCTGGGAAACGCAGCCACATACTTTCTAATGGAGAGCCAGTAGTGGGTACCGCCAGCATCTCCGCGCGCGATGTGTCCCTGCATAGGACGCATAAACCCCCGCCTCGTGACGTGCGGTCGCGCCTCTCCACGATGTAGCCGGGGAAAAGTAGGAACCTACTATCCACGTTCTTACCCAGAAACGTCTCACTGATACACATAATGTATAAATCGTGTGAGCTGAGTAGAATGTTCACATCATCGATTGATGCCATCAGGTGGTTGATATTTAGGTGAGCCATCATGATATTGCGATCCTGTCGCGGTCGTTCCTCGCCATGCTAGTCACATAAGCGGGCTGTCTGCCGTGCCGTCAGTCTGGGTGGAGTGGTCAAAAACCGGTGCGCTTGCTGCAGTCCCGCCACTAGAGTTGGAATTGGTTTGGACATGCCATTCGGGCTTAGGGCTGCACCTGGATACAGGTCGGGTCAGGCCCCCATTGTACCTAAATGAACGGAACATGTCTGGCTGGGTCTGATTTCCAAGTTTGCTTGTTTCTACTGAACCTTCTTGCCGATTGTGTGTAGTACAGTTTGCCGATTGTGTGTAATATAATGCGATTGGAACATTTTCCGGAAGTGGCGCACGACAAATACTTGGACACATGCTTATTTTGCAGGTGATTGGCCCCATTCCTTACGTTTGTTTTTTTCCGGCCACATGGTATGCATTTTGACATACTTGCGCTACATCTCGTAGAATGGCCGGTGGAGAAGCAGCCAGTCGCTTGATCATGAGTGGAATTCGATGAGCTTGGGGTGAAATTGGTTGAATGTGCTTTCCAGATTTTGGATGTTTCGCATTGAAGGTACCTACCTACATATTTGCCATTAACGTTCCACGAATTCAACCGACCTGGGGATAATTTGCATTCCCATTAATTTGTCGAAAGCTTCAACTGATTTCTTTTGTGCATTAATCAAGCGATTTGCTTCAGCTGTTTAGTCAGTTCAGCTTTGATACGGCAAGCACAGGGGAGGCAGGCTGGTGGATAATGCAAGCAAAGGGCTTCGTCCAAGCAGACATCGCTGAGAGTCTAACTACGGCCCCTAACTCTAGCTCACTCCCAGCTCTAAAGACACAAAGCAATGTATAGTGCCCTTGGCGTTATAGAGATTGGCAGGATAGGTAAGCCTAGCCTATATTTATTTTTATTTTAGATCAGTTAATGTGATTGATTAGCTCACAGCATCTTTTATTGCCAGAAATGTTGGCTTACAAGATCAGATAAAACGTATCATATAAAAATACTGTGGATATTTTACTTGGTGTGACTGGACCGGGCTGGATACTGGCCAAATCCAAAACAAAATTGCTGGGTAGGGTAGGACTCGGTCCTCACGGGCACGGGCACAGGCTGGTCCGGGCTGTCAAAATTTGGCACGTTCTGAAGCCGTGCTTGCCACGAGTGATGGCCACCAGCGGTGCGGCGAAGGTGGTCTGGTGTTTGGCGTTTCGGTCTGATGTTTGACGTTTTGGTCTGATGCTTGGCATTTTGGTCTGATGTTTGGCGTTTTGTTTGTTTGGCGTTTGACGGAGCGCCGACTGCGTGGTCACTGTGCGCCCAGACTCAATTAGACTGACGCCGAGCGGTAGGACACGTCGAGCGCATCAGCCGTGTTCGCGTCGTCTCCGGTCGTCGGCCGCCGACGCAGACGCAACACGACCCGATCGAGAGACCCCATCCGTCAACCGTCAGCCGTCAGCCGGCTGCCGCCCCCTCTCCATATCGAGAGCGTCGTGGCCGTAGCGCGGTGGTCGGCCGGCCGGCTCGGACGGGCCGGTCTGAGGCCGACAGGTCGTTCGGTCTGAACACGATTGGCGTGTCCATTGCGTCTGATGGCGACGGCACGCCACCGCCGACACGTGGCCCGTCGTCAGTTAGCACGCGCCATAACGGGAGCGGCGCGCCGGGCCGGCCGGCCGCGCCGCCGCATCGGTGGCGGCAGCCGGGCGCGTGCTTTCACGATGTCGTGAAACGAGTCCGCGCCCCGGCTGGAGCCGGCTCCGCGGGAGGATGGATCAGGTCCACCGGAGACGCCGGTGGACCTTTTCAGGGCGCGGACACGGGTAGCAGTTCATCAGGTCGATTAACGGGGAGCAATGCGGCAGGTTCGTTAATCAATCAATCAGCGGCAATCAATCAGAGGCAGGCTCGTCACGTGATCGGCGGCCGGCTCGCTGGATCCGCGGCAGGCTCGCTGGATCCACGACTGGCTCACTGGATCCGCGACAGGTTCGCTGGATCAGCGACATGCTTGTGGTTCCGCGACAGGCTCGCTGGATCCACTACAGGACTGTTTGTGGCTGGAGCAGTTGGCACGGATACGGAGGAACTCGGAACGGTCTGCGATAGGTTGGAGCGGATCCATCGGAGGTTTCAAACGATAATTTCTGGGGTGCGTTGGGATCGGAATAGATGTGAGGGAAAAGAGCATCCGGAGGGCATCCGATCAGAGCATTGGAAGCGAGCATTCAGTCTTTTCCCATATACCGCCGTTCGGCCCCCCTCCAGCCGGGAACGGCCGGAATAGGGCGCGGAATGTGTGGCGGGCGGCGAGTCGGCTGTCTAGTTATTATAGATGTCAATGTCGTGAAACTTAGACTTCAGAGTAGCCGGAAGTCCAACCGTCCATCAGACAGCATTAGGGTCCGAACAAACCATTTCAGTCATCATTCGAAGAGAAACAATAACAAAACAATCCATCCTTTTGCATTGCTTTATACATTTCCGATCCTTTGAATCGATTGGATGACTACAGCTCTTCTCGGAAGAGAACACAAATGCAGAGAACTTTCCAACGTGGTTCCATGTTAATATTTTGTATGGGAGGGAGGAGGAGGAGGAGGGAATAATTGGGCTTGGCCAGTGCGCCAACAAGTGGTGATACCGTCTGTCTCTGGGGTGTACGATGGACGCTGAATTGATAGTTGTAGGCTGGAGATGTGTTGTGTGTGTGTGAAGATGGCGTGTGTTCGTAAACGGGTGGTGATATGAAGAGCATGGTAGATCTTGAAGTGATGAAGTGTTGGAGATTACATGAAGTGAGGTTTGTAGAGACTGAAGATGAAGTGAAAAATGTAGCCGGAACTGAGTGAAATGGAAGGAGTCTTCTTTTATAGTGGCTTCGTTCCCCGTTTGCACCATGCATCTTTTTTGTTGCGCGATCATTGTGCCAACGCAGTTTGGGGATACCACGAAGCGGCAGGGAAATTCCATGGAGTTCCTACTTCAGGTTGAAGCTAAGTAACAACCGCGTTGTTTGATTGGGCAATGTAGTGGTGGATAAGGGAGTACGTCACTAAAATCATGTACAACATGGATAAGTTGTACAACATTTTAAAGGTGCATTTAAATGTTTCGATTTCTGAACATCTCTAGTCGTATTTTACCCTTACTTGTGGCCTGACTATGTCGAAAAAGTCATTTTCTCGGCTCGCTTAACCAACCAGAAAGAAACACTTCGGTTAGATGATATCATGCGGGTACGTCTTCAGACTAGAGCAGAGCTAGATCCTCTGACGGAAGCCACGGATGACCAGAACAGGAGCCAGTCTCCGGCTGTCGGCTTCAAGCCGGCCCTCATTGGGACGATCTGGCACTTCGAGTGTGATCTACGCATAACGCACCGCTCCTGGCTTTGCATCCTACTGATCCTGGCTTCTTCTGCTCTGAACTTCACCTGCACGAGGTCCTTGCATTCCCACAGCATCTAGCTAGTTCTGCCGCTGCAAGCCGTCAAATACCGTCTTCACTTGACTGTGTTAATTGACCGCTCCTGAGGGGTCCACCGTGTAGCGCTTGGCATGGGCGGCACGATGGCAAGGGGTGGCGGCGCGGTCACCGTGTGGGTGTCAGGGCGGCGGCGCGGTCACCGTGTGGATGTCTGGGCGGCGGCGCGGTCACCGTGTGGATGTCTGGGCGGCGGCGCGGTCACCGTGTGGATGTCTGGGCGGCGGCGCGGTTACCGTGTGGATGTCAGGGCGGCGGCGTGGTCACCGTGTGGATGTCGGGGCGGCGGCGCGGTCACCGTGTGGATGTCAGGGCGGCGGCGCGGTCACCGTGTGGATGTCTGGGCGGCGGCGCGGTCACCGTGTGGGTGTCTGGGCGGCGCGGTCACCGTGTGGGTGTCGGGGCGGCGGCGCGGTCACCGTGTGGATGTCGGGGCGGCGGCGCGGTCACCGTGTGGATGTCGGGGCGGCGCGGTCACCGTGTGGATGTCGGGGCGGCGCGGTTACCGTGTGGGTGTCGGGGCGGCGCGGTTACCGTGTGGGTGTCAGGGCGGTGGCGCGGTTACCGTGTGGGTGTCAGGGCGGCGGCGCGGTTACCGTGTGGATGTCTGGGCGGCGCGGTTACCGTGTGGATGTCTGGGCGGCGGCGCGGTCACCGTGTGGGTGTCAGGGCGGCGGCGCGGTCACCGTGTGGATGTCGGGGTGGTGTGGTCACGGTGTGGATGTCGGGGTGGTGTGAAGAGAAAGAGAAAGAGAAAGAGAAAGAGAAAGAGAAAGAGAAAGAGAAAGAGAAAGAGAAAGAGAAAGAGAAAGAGAAAGAGAAAGAGAAAGAGAAAGAGAAACAGAAAGAGAAAGAGAAAGAGAAAGAGAAAGAGAAAGAGAAAGAGAAAGAGAAAGAGAAAGAGAAAGACAAAGACAAAGACAAAGACAAAGAGAAAGAGAAAGAGAAAGAGAAAGAGAAAGAGAAAGAGAAAGAGAAAGAGAAAGAGAAAGAGAAAGAGAAAGAGAAAGAGAAAGAGAAAGAGAAAGAGAAAGAGAAAGAGAAAGAGAAAGAGAAAGAGTCAATGTGTGGATGTCGGGGTGGTATGGTCACGGTGTGGATGTCTGGGCGATGTGGTCACTGTGTGGATGTCGGGGGGGGGGTCACTGTGTGGATGTCTGGGCGTCCAGTGGGGCCCGCCAAACCAATTAGTGACGTCAGTAGCAACACGGCCGTGTCGCGAGTGGGCGCTGAGTCCAGCCGGCAGCCGCAGCAGCTTGGTGTTCGGTCGGTGCACTGCGCCCGCAGCAGCTCCTCCTGTCTGATAATGTCACGCTCTACAACTGGGTCAGTTTGACGAGGTGCGGACGATGTCGGTAAATACTGGAACACTTGTAGGTGACGTCAACTCGCAACGAACGAAAAGTAAAGTCATCGTGCCATTCCTTTCGATAGCGAAGGATGGTTTTCTTTGTTGCTGATTGACAAGTCGTGTGAGAGACATACGTCATGTGCCGGTACTCCTGCCATAAGTGGCAATCTTTAAGAGCATCAGCAAGCTTCCACATACGCATTGCTTCGTGCATTCCAGCGACAAATAAAGAAAACAAATATACGCATTTCCAAAACACTTCCAACAGAAACGTCACCAGATTCTTCGGACATTGCGACACGTCCTGCATACGTCCTCTCAGAGTTATTTTAATTGGACATTTCGTGTCGAGGAATGTGTTGCCGGCGGCGCGCAGGGCCGGTCACGCGCTAGTGTATGTCCGTGGCCGGCGGTCACGAGCCGGCGTATGTCCGTGGCCGGCGGTCACGAGCCGGCGTGTGTCCGTGGCCGGCGGTCACGAGCCGGCGTGTGTCCGTGGCCGGCGGTCACGAGCCGGCGTGTGTCCGTGGCCGGCGGTCACGAGCTGGCGTGTGTCCGTGGCCGGCGGTCACGATCCGGCGTATGTCCGTGGCCGGCGGTCACGAGCCGGCGTGTGTCCGTGGCCGGCGGTCACGAGCCGGCGTGTGTCCGTGGCCGGCGGTCACGAGCCGGCGTGTGTCCGTGGCCGGCGGTCACGAGCTGGCGTGTGTCCGTGGCCGGCGGTCACGAGCTGGCGTGTGTCCGTGGCCGGCGGTCACGAGCTGGCGTGTGTCCGTGGCCGGCGGTCACGAGCTGGCGTGTGTCCGTGGCCGGCGGTCACGAGCTGGCGTGTGTCCGAGGCCGGCGGTCACGAGCTGGCGTGTGTCCGTGGCCGGCGGTCACGAGCTGGCGTGTGTCCGTGGCCGGCGGTCACGAGCTGGCGTGTGTCCGTGGCCGGCGGTCACGAGCTGGCGTGTGTCCGTGGTCAGCGGTCACGCGCTAGTGTATGTCCGTGGCCGGCGGTCACGAGCCGGCGTGTGTCCGTGGCCGGCGGTCACGAGCCGGCGTGTGTCCGTGGCCGGCGGTCACGTGCCGGCGTGTGTCCGTGGCCGGCGGTCACGAGCTGGCGTGTGTCCGTGGCCGGCGGTCACGAGCTGGCGTGTGTCCGTGGCCGGCGGTCACGAGCTGGCGTGTGTCCGTGGCCGGCGGTCACGAGCTGGCGTGTGTCCGTGGCCGGCGGTCACGAGCTGGCGTATGTCCGTGGTCAGCGGTCACGCGCTAGAGTATGTCCGTGGCCGGCGGTCACGAGCCGGCGTATGTCCGTGGTCAGCGGTCACGCGCTAGTGTATGTCCGTGGCCGGCGGTCACGAGCCGGCGTATGTCCGTGGTCAGCGGTCACGCGCTAGTGTATGTCCGTGGCCGGCGGTCACGAGCCGGCGTATGTCCGTGGTCAGCGGTCACGCGCTAGTGTATGTCCGTGGCCGGCGGTCACGAGCCGGCGTATGTCCGTGGTCAGCGGTCACGCGCTAGTGTATGTCCGTGGCCGGCGGTCACGAGCCGGCGTATGTCCGTGGTCAGCGGTCACGCGCTAGTGTATGTCCGTGGCCGGCGGTCACGAGCCGGCGTATGTCCGTGGTCAGCGGTCACGCGCTAGTGTATGTCCGTGGCCGGCGGTCACGAGCCGGCGTATGTCCGTGGCTGGCGATCACGCGCCGGCGTGTGTCCGTGGCCGGCGGTCACGAGCCGGCGTGTGTCCGTGGTCGGCGGTCACGAGCTGGCGTGTGTCCGTGGTCGGCGGTCACGCGCCGTCGTGTGTCCGTGGCCGGCGGTCACGAGCCGGCGGATGTCCGTGGTCAGCGGTCACGAGCCGTCGTGTGTCCGTGGCCGGCGGTCACGCGCCGGCGTGTGTCCGTGGCCGGCGGTCACGAGCCGGCGGATGTCTGTGGCCGGCCGGTCGCGCGCCAGAGTCACTGGACAGTTGGCCGCAATGATGCGATCAGCGTGCCGAGCGTGGCGCGGCACGCCGCCGGCGGCACCCGCGTCTCGCACCGTCCCGAGCGCCGCCAACACCAACGCCAGACGGCGCGTCGCTGCGCAGTGTGAACCTGCGCCGACACCGGCACCGACGCTGACCCCCGACACTGACCCCCGACACCGGCACCGACACCGGCGCCGACACTGACCCCCGACACCGGCACCGGCACCGGCACAGACACCGGCGCCGACACCGGCGCCGACACTGAGCGCCGACACCGGCACCGGCACCGACACTGAGCGCCGACACTGACCCCCGTCACCGGCACCGACACCGGCGCCAACACTGACCCCCGACACCGGCACCGGCACCGGCACCGACACCGGCGCCGACACCGGCACCGACACTGAGCGCCGACACCGGCGCCGACACCGGCGCCGACACTGAGCGCCGACACCGGCACCGGCACCGACACTGGGCGCCGACACTGACCCCCGTCACCGGCGCCGACACCGGCGCCGACACTGAGCGCCGACACTGAGCGCTGACACCGACGCCGACTGACTCGCTCTCCAAGCTTGCTCGGCCATCATTTAAATGCGAGCGGTGTCCGCGATCTGTTACGCCGTGGAAATGTTGATTCTCAACGCTGCCGCTGATTGGGCGTCCTTTGATATGCGGCTAAGAGCGAGCTGGCGATGGTATCTGTCTGGACGTGCCCAAAGTCGCCGGCCGACCGCGTCCATCATCGCAGGCGATAACGCTCCAACGCACGAGGCGTTAGGCTAGGTCATCTGAATACTAATAATTAGCCAGCTTGTGCTGTGGCGGCGTCCAGCTAGCGCAGCGGTCTAAATGCCGGCTGAAGTGGGTAGATGCATGGGCTATTTATTTACCTTTGATGTCAGAGCAGTCTGGTTTCAAATATCAAAGCCTTGTGACATGCCAAATTTTATGGAAAATATCGCACGCCAATGTGGGAAAAGTTTAAATTTAAGTGTGGTGAGTAATTATGTGACGGTGACCGAGAAAGTGAAGACGCCGAGAGCTTCTCCTTGGCACCAGCTGAGCATATCACAGAGTGGCGCCTCCATCACAATGCGCTAAGGCGCTCAACACGTTCGATCCGGAACGATCGTCGGGAGAGACGAGCTAAAAAGGCATGCAAACATGTTAGAAAAGACAAAAGAGAGGAACGTCTCCGTGGTATATTTGCGGAAGAAGCATTTTACAAGATCTCTTCTGAGGCCCATTTCTAGGAATGCTTTGGTGGAGTCTCTAACGGAATGCCTCTTGTCAAAGCTCGTCCATCACGCGATGGAAGCTTTTGATATGCCTTACCAAATTAAGGATGAGTGTAGTAGGCAGCAAATAACAAGCATTAAAGACCTACGTCAGTAAGGAGTCTAAATAGTTCATTACGTAACAGCGTGCATGTATGACAAGCTGGGATGCCTGTCTCAAGGAAGGTTGGCGATCAATTAAACCGGCATTGTATATCTTACCTGACGATGGCGTCGGGCCGTGAAGCGCAACAACGCGCCGTGCACTATGCAATTCATCCAGACAGGGAAAGTATCAAGCCAAGCACGTTTCGGAAACATTTCCACACCGAACAGTGAGCAATAACAATAAACATGGACTGGCACGGAATCGTGTACTGCCAGACCAGTAGCTTTTGTTCGGTTCGTAAAACTAGTGCATGATCAGCTTGTTATCCAATTGCATGCTTAACAAAGCATGCAAATGCAAGGGCATATTAAGCATGCAAATGGACAACAAGTGTTCGGGTAAAACGCGCGGAGGAGATGTGCGAGATCATAGGCGGTGCCCACCCGGCAATTGCATGCCGCCCGTTCAATATGAACTGGCGAAGTATACCTCTGTAGTAGAGAATTAAACAGCAAGCCCTTATGTCAGCGTATACTGCCTACTAAGCAGTGGGCGGAGGTAAAAGTTCAGCAAGAGTAGCCAAGGGCGACCGCCGAATGACAACGAGTCGTGCTATTGAGCAGCTGTGCAATGTACAAATTCACAAACTATCTTTCTTGCGACCAAACGCTGAAGATGTGACCAACCGTAGAATGCTTCGCAGCCCCATTGGTTGAGTCTGTTTGTGGTGACCACGCCCACGCCGACGCCCACCGTCGTGTTGCCTGGCGACTGTGACGCCCACATCCGACCGTCCCCTGTCCACGAGACCGCGGTAGGTGACCTCGGACGGAAGCGACAGAGAACCCGAGCCGAACCGGAGCAAATAGCGCCTGTTCGAGGCTGCTCGTCAGCATTTGACCTGAGCATGGTGTGATGCCGACCTCGGCACCCGAGAAGGAACAGTCGTACTCCCCTCCCGGCACGTGCGCCGATGGCACGGCTAGACGGACTTGTGACAATATTGGCAGGCGAGAGGCGAGAGAGGCTCCCAGGGCATACGTGCTTGCAATCCCGGCGATACCTGTGCGGTCCGCTCCAGCCTAGTTTGTGTCATTAATTAACGCTATTTCCAGCTAATTTACGAGGGGAAACATCGACCGCGTGTGGTGTGCAAGCGCCCAAAGATTGGCACGTGTCAGTGTTTGGGGAGGGGAGGGGATGGGAGGGGAAAGAAAACCTCGACCGAGTCCGTCGTGTTGACGCCGGGCCTCTATTTGGATCTGGCGCCATGGCAGATCGATGGATCCGGGAAGGAAGGTGTCTGCCATTCGAACCCACACGGTATGTACCTTCATGCGCATTGACGCGAAGGTGTTGGCCAAAACCGTGCCAAACATTACGGCTTAATGCTTCATTGATACTACATCTTTATACCTTTTTAATGGAAGCAAGAATGCCTGATCGACACGTATGGAAGCCCTGGTCTATGGAATAATGGCCCCAGACCTGTCGCAGCACGGGATCACAGACACAGACACAGAGACCCGATGGAGTTGACGGTTTGATTTGCAACACCAGCAACTGGGAGGAATTTAGTGAACCACACGACCTCCGAATGCGCCTATTTTGCAGAATGTTGAGCAATGTTTGCAGTATAGATATCGTCAG